>JARFJB010001950.1:1277500-1645000 GCA_036346205.1 Vesta saturnalis | reverse complement strand
TGCCGAAGGTTACATCGGAGATTCCATTGCCAACAAAAACGAAATTACTTTGAAAATCTTGTCTTTCAACGCTAATTTTAAAGTACTCGAAACAATCATCGGCAACAGAGGAAATGAAGAAATATCTTCGGGTACCTGTACACGAGATAATATACTTGTAAAATTATTCGTCTTCTGAAACCAATACTAGCATCAGCACCAGTAACAAAGAATTTTTTGCAGTTGATGGTTCTTCTGGACGTGCTTTGGTTGTAGATGGACCTTTGAATATGGATATTGGTTCATCGATGACGTCCAGCAGCGGTTTCAATTTTGAAAAAGCTTTTTAATTGTAAATTTTAATTTCATTTAACAAAATAAAATACACTTATGTTTAAATTAAAGACTTTCATTGATGCATCCTACTGCGTGAGCGGAGTATGGGTGGCATTGTTTTGATATCAGTTCGTCTACCGGTGTTTCTGCTGCGTACGGGGTCTCTGTCATGTTTACTGACATAGTAATTGCAGAAGTTTTTTTTAATTAACCCCAATAGCTATGCAATCAGCCTAGAATGCCACAAGCTATTAGTACATTGTATGATTCTTATACTTACATTCAAAATTAGATATAATACTTACATATTTTTTTTTTTTTTTTAAACCTTTATTAATTATCTTTAAACCCTTCTAACATCGATTTACCACCCCGTTTGAAGGTTCGAGTTGCTTTGGTTGTTAGTTTTACTTGATTATGTTTTCATTGGTAACCAGCACGTTTTTAAAGTTTTTGAAATTCTTTAAATAACAAGTTTAAAAGCGTTACAAAGAAACCTTTTGTTGTTTAACGATAGTTGTGATGTTCTCCCTAACAACCAGTGCATGTCTGACATGTTCTTTGCGTTTCTTAAATATGTGTGCACGCCTTATCAATCTTCTGTCCAGGGTTATTCCAATGTATTTGATTTCCGTCGCTTGAGGAATATGACTGTCATTCAAAGTCACTGCAGGAAAGCTGTCATTCATCATTGGGAGTGTGAAACGCCTGGACTTGCTCTCGTTGGCTCTTATTCGCCATTTTGCTAGCTCTGCTTCAATTTAATTAGGTGGTTTTGTAAATTTTCAGATGCTGTAGTGGGATTGTGATGAGTCGCCAATATTTCAGTATCATCTGCAAATGCTGCTGTTGTTGTATGTCTAGTCATCGGAAGATAAGCTGCATATATCAAGTAGAGAACTGGACCGAGAGTTTATTGGACAAACATCAGTGTCGGCTTCTTGGTATTTTACATAGAAGTATCATTTTCAAATTGAAGTTTTTCACAACTTTACACTTACATCATAACTCGATTAAATTTTGTTAAATGTGTTTTTTGGCTGACAAATTTCATCTTTAAGGCAGTTTAACAAAATTTCATTTTAATGACCTCTAGTTATCCTTTACTAAAATTTAAAATTTAATTTTTATAGTTGGCTTTATACGTTTCTCAAACTGTTGTATTAATAGCAGGCTGATGTTTATGTTTTAATTTTTCAACCTTGGCAAAATTGTTTACAACATCTTGAACAATTTTTACAAATATTACTACTGACGAAGATAACTGTAAGTGTTATCGAAACGTTTAGATTGTATAATTTAAATACACCATTAAAAACCCCAAAAAAGATAAGTATTTTATTATGAATGTTAATGGTGAAAGTTTACATTTTCATATTACTTCTTTATTGTCTCTGTTGCCGTCTCGTATAGTTTGATTTCGTTCGTTTTCACTTGCATTTCAGTTGCCTTTATAAAAAATCGTCTTGTGTAAGCATGGGATTGTTAGTTCCGTTTGATAAAAAAGGTATGTAATCTTGTTTAAAATATTGTTCATACTTAACATCAAAATCGTTATGTGTTATTTACATTTTATTGTGTTTTTAGATTTAATTTTTGGTAACATGTCGAAGAAAACTGTGCGTTCAGAAGCAAGAAAGATTATAAAAAAATGTAGTGGATGAATACACCTCTTATGTTGTCTTCTGTTAGTTTGTCGAACCTATTACTAACCGTTGTATGCTTCCCTAGCCAATAACTGGGTTGATTAGTTCTAATGGTTAACTCTGTTTCTTCATCATCTGTTCTGCCTCTTTTCTTAGGGTACGTTACCTGATGCCATTCATTGTTAGTACTGCTATTCGGTAGTGGTGGGTAGTTGATATGGGATAGGATATTAGTTGTTTGTGAGTTAGTTTGAGGTTGACTGAGATACAATGCAGGATGTTGTGGTTGTATTTGTTGTATAACTGCTTGTGAAAATGCTGTAAATGCTTGTGAATTTATGTATTGTGGTGTTATATTTTGACCTTTGCATAATTGCCCCACTTGCGGGGACGCTAATGGTACAGGATGCATATAATTAGCAGCGTAGGCCGCAATAGCCACGCTTAATTAATAAGGGAAATAATTAATATATTACTGCACTTTTATTGATTGTTCAAGTAGTACAGATAAATATAAATATTTACGAAATATCTGCGGTCACTTGCTATTTTGACTTATATTTATTTTTGGTCGCACTAATTGCAGAGAAGCAGACCGCGGCACGTCTTTATTCTCCAAAAGTTAAAATGGAACTAATTGCAATATTAATAATTTATTGGCTTTAATTCAAAGAGCATTCGTGTCACCGTATAAGTGCTCATAATAGTATGAAGCGTTTAAATATCGTATATACATTATCCAACGTGTGAGGTAGTTACAAGACAGGTACAGCAAAAAAAACTACCTTTCCTGCGATTGGAAAATGTTCTGTAGGATTAAAATAAAAACAAAAAAACGATATGAAACTACAGGTATTTTATGTGTTTTTTTTTTAATCTGAAATGTATAAATATGAAAGAAAAAATGTTGTCACATTTGACAACCGGTCGATACTTTTTAGGTTGATACCTACCTTTCAGTTATTAAAACTGTAATTAATGATGAAGAAAATCTTTGTTTTTTGTACCCATGTCTGGTAATTAAATTCAATTTCATTTTTCTACTTTTTGCGTGATTGATTTCAATTTTCTATGAACCCATAAATAAACCAATATAAAAACTTTAATAAGGGAAAACCATCTTTGCATTAAAAACCGTACTAGTTAATGTATTAAGATATGAAATAATGTAATTTCAGTTCAAGTAAATTACTTGAACCAAGATTTCTTGCATCTAAATAACTGCAGAAGCTTGCATAAAATGGAATACTAAAAAGAGAGATTTATGATTGTATACTTTGGATTAAAATATTTACGCAGGGAAGGAATAGAATATCTTCGTTTTTTAATTATCCGAATCCCAATTTAAAGCATCAATTCGTTTATTTATGCTTCAGAAGTAATTATTTATTAAATCTTATCCTTAAATTAAGTTTTAATTGTGATTATCATTATCATCTCAGAATTAATAATTTCAGCTACCTAAATTTAATACGTTTAATTTTTTTTTCTCAATTAAGAAGTGAAAATTTAAATCGACGAAAGCAGTTATAAAAATAAGTTATAAAGCTAAAAAGCAACGTAAGCTTATTACAGTTACATTTAAAAGAATGAGTTCCTTAATGTCGTTAATGTTATAAATCGATATTTGAAATGTATTTTACTGTTCGAGCATTAGATATAAAATATTGTAAGTATGTAATATTATTAGCTACTATTTATTGAATTAAGCTTTACGTTATTTTCCCTGTTATAACACTCGTGGTATTTCATTTCTGTATGTGAGGTTTTATACGTATCATTATTATTTAAATTTAGTTTGATTTTATGACTAGTTTTTATTTTTCACTTAAAAATTCTAAGCGTTTGATCCAAAATATCAAAATTACTTTATTATTTGTCAGTACAACATTAGTTGATTAATCCTAATAAATTACTTAGCAATAAAAAATCTTTGAATTACCACATAAATTATAAATGGTGGATACTAGGACTGGAAAGAGAAACACCAGGATACACCATTAGAGAGGAGGCGCAAGTAGAGAAAATAAGGGTGGACGCGGGAAATGGGCAGTAAAGTACGAGGAGGAAATGAGTAGAAGAACGGAATGTAAAATCCTGCAAGAATGGTGGAAAGAAATAAGAGAAGGAAGAATAGAATATGGACAAGAAGCCAGGAAACAATATTACGAAAGAAACGGATATGCAAAAGAGGAAGTAGAAAGATCAAAAGACTAAGAAGGGAAGGAGTGAACGTGAGAGAGGACATAATTAGAAGGAAAGAAATGTGAAAAGGCAGGAAAGTTCAGTTTTATAAAGTGATACAATTTGAAACCCATTTGAGATTTTATATTTTTTATGCGGCACAGCATCAGGAGGTTATATAGAGTTGAAGAAAACAATAATTTGAATAAAGGTGCTGACACCAAGCTGCAGTAGTGAACTTATAGACATGTTGATTATGAAGCGTATATATTTTCACTAAAGGGCAGTAACGAAGATTATCCATTTAATAGTATTAGTATATTATATATGAGGGTGGTAAGAAGACTATTAGGCAAGACAGTATCATTACGATCGCGAGCGAGCGAAACGAGTGAGTATTAGTAATTTATACGAGTGTATAATTGGCATTACCACCCGAGTTGCATATTATGCTTTTTCTACTCCTATAGAGTATAAGAACTGTGATGTATGAGTAATACGTAACTACCACACATTAAGATTCTTATGGTTTTTGAATGTTTTATACACGTATGTAATATTGTAACGAACGATCCTATAAAAATCAATTATAGTATAAATGTATTACAGGATTGTATGGTTTATTTCAATTATCAGGTTAAAAGTTCGAAAAATTCGAACTAAAATAAATAGAATTAGTTGTCGGTACTAGTTTTATTAGTTATCTTGAAATTAAACAATTAATGAATTAACCTTACTTTTTGTATGGTTAATGATGGAATCAAGTTTTATTTTATTCAGAAATTATTGATAAAAAGTAATAATAAACTTAAATATACTACAAGCTATAAGGTGATACTGATACATTTCTGTATTTAAAACTTGAAATTTATTGAAAAAATTCTCAGTTTACAATAAAGAACTTAGTTTTTTGTTAACACACTGAAGTAAATGGCTTAGATACATATATGGGTTTTCAATGCATTTTATGTACTAAGTTGTAGTGGCAGTTGAGGTTTTATTCAGAATTGTCAATTTAACCTTCTGCTACGTTTTATGACTGTGCTATTTAAGTCAGCTACTTACCACTTGCATCGATTAGAATGGAGATGGAAGTAATACCACATTACAATTAAAAATCTGACTAATATACCTTCTATAACACAGTGAGTATCATACCTACCTCATTTATGAAATTATTAACATAATTTTAGTTACTTTTATTTTAATATAACAAAAAGTTGCAGAAACAATGTAACTTAAATAGCATTATAAATAATTAATGCAGCATAAGTAGTTAGATACTTATTTAAATTTTTTTCAAAGTAACTAAAGTCATAAGCTACATAATAATAATAATAGGCGCGTCCCCAGGTGGCGGATAGGGGAATGACCTTGCAAATGATCGTAAGTGATGCAAGGCCAACACCGAAATATGAGCTCGTGGCGTTAAACTGCCACTGTTAGCTCTAGAGAATAAGGTGTAGCGGACCAGTCCACGTGGAGCCCCGTATCTAACGAGGACAGGGATGGCAACCCTGCGTTCCCCTTAGCTGGAAGCCACTTTTCTTATACTAATCTTGAGTGGCTTCCCTTACTTTAACTGTTTTCTGTCGGAGCAGCCTCGCTCTAACTCTTGTTCTCTTCAGGCTCCCAGCGTACGCTGAGATATCTTTTCCCTTGTCTTTCTACTCTTCCCAGGACATGCGCTGTCAAAAGCGTATACGGGTGTGGCTAGCCCGGGATGTCCCTGCTGGGGGCGGCTGAGCGCTCCTCGTCTCCTAATACCGTAACCGCGAACTGTACTTCAGAGACTCTAGCAGAGCGTGGCTAGGGAACGTCGTACAGGTAGCGATCGGTGGTCTTGGCTTCACCGCCTGGACTGCGAGGAAGGTAACCTCTATAAAAAATCCCCCAATCCCAAGGTCGTTTAGCAGTTTTAGGTGCTGACGGGATTGCGCGAGGGGAAGCCTGAGCGTGGCCAGGGGGAAGCCTGGTCCTTAGCGTTGAAACGCCTGTGGGAAAACAGGCGCCTCTCCACAGTATTTAGCCTTGCTATGGTATGGGTGCACTGCTGTAGTTGACGTCATAATTTAAATGAGGGTCCATCCTCAGAAATGGGCGCTGAATATGGGCAGCGTAAAAAATCCATTACTCGAGAGCGGAAATTTTCCCTCGATCCCTGTCGTAAGCGGCGACAAGGAGGACAACCATCCCCGGTTCTTGCTTATTGAAAAAAAGGAAGGAGATTTCTCCAAAATTAGTCTCTTTCTGATATCTAAAGCGTTATACGGATTAGTTGGCAAGGTAGAGGAGACTAGGAAAATTATAGGGTTATTATTAATCAAAACTGTGTCAATTATACAATCAAAGCGCCTTATGCAAATCCAGAGATTATGTAACTTTGAAGTGCAAGTTAGACCACATGACACCTTAAACATATCTAAGGGTGTCATTTACTGTCGAGACCTCTTAAATTGTAGCGAAGATGAAATCTTGGAAGGTCTCGCACAAGAGAACGTTATTGCTGTTAAAAGAATAAAAACTAAAAAAGATGGCGCACTTATAGATACAGCCAACATTATTCTAACTTTCAATTCTATAAATCTACCAAAGACCATAAACCCAGCTTTCTATAGCCTCAAAGTGAGACCGTACATGCCACCACCGATGTGTTGTTTTAAGTGTCAAAAGTTTGGACACACTATTATAAGATGCAATGAACAACAGATATGTGTCTGTGGAAAACCTTTACATGAAGGTCTACCGTGTGAAGTTCCGCTAGAATGTCCAAACTGTAATAAAGACCATCCTGCAAACTCCAGAGCTTCTGAAGTATATAAGAAGTAACAGCGAATTCAGGAAATAAAAATAGTTCAAAAGGTATCTTATCCAGAAGCTAGACGTATGATGAACGCTGCTGTAACGTCCAACAATTCATACGCTGCTGTCGCCACAAACACTGGCGTTTCCTCATATCCTACCGTAATACTCGAAGTTAAAAAGGTTGTTAATGAAGAAATGAAACAACTTACCGTTACTTTAAAAGAATTTATAAAACAATCCATAGCTGAAGCTGTGGTATCTACAAAAAATGATACGGTTAACGAAAAATCAAATATATTGACTTTAGAATCAGAGTCTGTACCCATGGATGATGAATCAAGAGGAGAAAAACGAAAAACACTTAATAGGCAAAAATCCTCTGACTCTAGTATTGCCTCGATAGAGGAGGTAGTACTTCAAGAAGCCAAAAATATAAAGAAAAAAAACCTGGAAGACCTCCGGGAAGACCTAGATCATCCCGAAGTGCATAAAATTTAACTGTGATAATACTCTAGTCATTTTACGTTAGTCATATATTATATTTATTATTTATTATATATGTACACAATTTTAACTTATTTGTCATAATGTGTTAGTCTGTTTTTATCTATTTGATATTTTATCTCTTTATAACTTTCTGTCTATAAAAATCTACTAACGTAGTTTACTGGTTATCAAACTACTTTCCAATGGCATCTATAATTCAAATAAACTGCAATGGATTAAGCACACATTATCCGGAAATTAAAAAGATAATTGTAGACAGATCTCCAATTTGTTTATGTCTGCAGGAGACAAGATTAACACCTGGTAAACAATTTAATATGAGAGGATACTTACCACATATGGTCCATTAGGACCTAGGGCATGTTGGTGTTTCACTTTACATTCGCTGTGACATTCCGACTAAACAAGTAAGCATTCACTCAAAATTACAGGTTGTAGCAGTGCAAATAACGTTTCCCATAATAATTACAATTTGTAACATCTACTTGCCAAACAATGACTGGAACTACGCAGATCTTCAAAATGTCATAGAACAGATGCCAAAACCAGTTCTGCTAGATGGAGACTTTAATTCTCACAATGAGATGTGGGGATCTGAAACAACAAATGTAAATGGACGTATAGTTGCAGATGTAATAGCGTATAACGATTACATCATGTTAAATACAGGATCCCCCACATATGTATGTGCGAGGTCAAACAAATTCTCATTCCTAGACCTCACTATGTGTTCTCCTTCATTGGCATCACGATTAAAATGGACAACGCTAGAAAACGATATTTTCTCCGATCACATTCCTATCCTGATTGAAACCGCCATCACATCTCCTTCTACTGACATACTACCTAGATGGAATTTAAAGAAGGCGGATTGGGATAAATTCTTGTCTCTAGTAAATAAAATACAGCAACATCAGAATATAAATAAAAGTATTGCAGACATGAACAATAATATTAAAAATTCTGCCAAATTAAGCATCCTAAATCAAAAGCACCCTGGAATACGAACTGCCATGGTGGACCAAGGATATTGCAAAAGCGGTTAAAGACAAAAAAATTTTCAAACTTTAAACGCCACCCTACAGCAGAAAATTGCATCACATTTAAACGGTCTAGAGCGGTGGCACGTCGCTTAATAATGAAACAGAAAAACATCTCATGGCATGAATATATTTCCTCAATAACCGGTCATACGTCATCAGATGTAATATGGAAAAGTAAAACAAATCCTGGACACGACTCATATAGTATTCAACGGAATTAAGCTATATGGGCCAAAAGATGTCTGGACTATATGATATAGCCGAAACATTTCTAAAATATTTTGAAACTGTGAGTAGTGATGTAAGTTACAGTTTGAACTTCCGCTTCAATAAAGATTTACGGAGAAAAAGCAGACTTCAAGCAAGCGTTCTTCTACCTTATAATTGCGACTTTACAATGCAAGAGCTTAAAGCAGCCCTGTTGACATGCAAAATACATCGCCTGGGTATGATGAAATACCATATGATATGATAAAGTACTTAAATATGCTCTCGAATCACTTCTAACATTATACAACAGGATATGGCACTCAAGTATCCTAAAGAATGGAAAGTCGCCACGGTAATCCCATTCTAAAACCAAACAAACCTTCGGAACTACCTGAAATCTACAGACCTATTTCGTTAATGTTGTATGGGTATATTACACGAGAAAATGATCAACTCAAGACTGATGTGGTAATTGAACAAAATAAATGTCTCCTTACCAGTTTGGTTTTAGAAAACGCCAGTACATTAGATAGCTTAGTTCTACTTGAAGATGCGATTCAAAAGGTTTTGAGTATCGAAAACACACACTAGTGTTTATCGACATTGAAAGAGCGTATGATTGCACGTGGAGATACAATATAATAAAAACAATACATGAATGGGGTATAAGGGGAGAAATGGCAAACTTTATAGAAGACTTTCTACGTTCACGTGAAATACAAATCAGGGTAGGTGGAGTCACTTCATCACGAGCAGTGCAAGTTAACGGAATCCCACAAGGGTCTAACATCAGTGTAACTTTATTCTTAATAGCAATTAATAATTTGATGTTGAAAGAGGCAACAGAAGTAAAAGTACAACTATACGTTGATGATTTGTGTTTATACTATACTACTGAGCCCACGGAAGACGCCAACCAAGTTATGCAAACAATGTTGGATAAATTAATACAAAAAGCGGAATCGATTGGATTTAGACCCTCCCCAACCAAAACTGTAGCGGTTCACTTTTGTAGGTTAAGAAAGTGCACTTTTCAACCAGCTGTACGAATGGAAGTTAAGGCTATCAACACCCAGAGGGCAATAAAGTTCCTGGGTATACTGATGGACGAAAAATTATTATGGAAAGAAGAAGAACAAATTAACAATTTCTTGGCCAAATGTAAGCGGGCGCTGAACCTTATAAGAATGATGTTCAACATTAGTTGGGGTAGTGATAGAAAAATGTTACTAACACTAAACGTATTAATCATATCACGTTTAGAATATGGAGCAATTGTATTCTATTCAGCACGAAAAACCATATTCGTAAATTAGAGGCTCTTTACTACCAAAGCATAAGATTGGCCATCGGTGCTTTCACCAGTCCCATACATCCATAGGCTGCGAAACAGGGTATGAACCACTTCCATTAAAATAAGCTGTCTTCTACTATACTATGGTGCCCGAATACAAACCAGACCATCCTTTATACAGCATCATGTTTAACGTACCAGTAGATACTATATTTGTGAATAGACCAACCATTAACGACCAGCTGCAATAAGGTACCATGAAGAGTTGAAACGTTATGAAACAAAGACCAAACTGCCCAATGTCGAATAAGGAAAGTCCACCATGGTTTGGAGCGCAAAACGTTATACTATATTCTATGACTATATCCTAAAGAAGAAACCCATCCAACAATACACCACCAAAACCTTCTGAAGACTCAAGATTTATACAAGAACTACAAATTCATATTCACAGATGGGTCAAAAACCAGTAGTGGAACAGGATCTGCATTTGTCATTGAAGAGATTGTATCAACGTTATCCTTACTGCCTTGGGTAAGTGTGTGCACAGCCGAACTCATGGCAATCAAGCAAGCACTACTTTTTTGCTAGTCTAATAAGCAGCATAAAAACTACATTATAACAGATTCTAGAAGCGTTGGAAAATACGTGGGAAAAGAAAACGATGATTTGATAAACATTATTATACTTTAATTTTTCATCTAATGGAAGAAAAATACGTCTTAATTATGTTACAAGTCACAGTGGTCTCACAAGAAACGAAGAAGCAGACCAATCTGCACGATTATCAATAACTCCTCTGAACCAGATGTGACCCAATACGTATCACTGACCAAAAAGATATTATAGACGACAAATACTAAAATTGGCAAAATGAATGGAAAAGATCAAACAACAAACTAGTATAAATCAAAACAACAATTGAAAAAACGTTACCCGACGTTGCTAAAGACGCGAAAAGTAATAATTACCCGTTTAAGAATCGATTGTCGTCTAACATCTGGATATCTCTTGTCCCCAAGTGGATAGAAGACTCCAACCTATTCGCGAAAACTGTAACATGTTAACTATTAAACATATCTTACTAGAATGACATCAGCAAGGTAGTTAACAATTACCTCATAGTTTACGAGATATCTTAGCCTAACGGAAAACTTCGATCACGAAATAAATTTTTTTTAAAATACATTTATATAAAGCCAATAATAGTAAGGGCTAATGATCTAAGCAATCGATGCCCAAGAAAAAAAAAATAATAATAAGCATAATAATAATAATAAACAAAAATGGGAAAACCAGTGGTCTACGGCAAAGGCACAACTGAAATTAGTTCAAACAAATACAACGAAGCATCTTATCACCAACGCATTAAAACAAAAAGATCAAGTCGTGATAACTCACTTACGCATAGGACATACCAGAATCCCCCATAGCTACATTCTACTTAAACAAGGGCAGAGGAGATGTACTCAATGCGGAGATGAATTGACTGTACAGCACATTATGGAGGAGTGCACAATACTGCAATACTATAGAATGAAATATAATATAACTGGAATGCACATGCTATCGAACAGCGAATAGTTCCCTAATATCCTTAACTATATCAAAGAAATAGGTTTATACACAGAAATATAACTAATACTTACTAAGAGGAAGATCATCAGGGAAGTAACCTGAAAAAAAAAACATCTTACACAACCATTAGAAGCGTGCCAATTACCATTGCTATAGTCGCCGACTCTTTATGTCCAAAGATATCATGACAAAAAAAATAATAAGGGTCTTTATTGTTCAGTAAAAGAATGTGCAGAACAAAGAAAGTACTAATCTTTCTAGCTGTGATAATAATAATAGAATGCTTATACACATATTTGCACAACCACACGTTCAAGAATACAAGAAAAAACCATATATTTCTTTTTGTTCTTCCACTTAAACCTTGAAATTTATCAAACATGAATCACTGCATGTTGGTAGTGAACATTAAGTTATGATTAAGTTGTTATGAATTAACAATAAGAGTAGTAGTAAGAGTAAGTAGGTAGTCAAATTAGCTAGGAAATGAAATTAATTGAAGATTTTAATGATTTATTTTTTAAAAGTTCTGATTCTTTAAGTGTGTTAGGAACAGTTATGCTTCTTATAAATATCGAAGGAAAAAGACTGTTAAACATTGACAACAGGTTACTATGCAGTAACGATTAACATAAAATGTGAAAAGGGGATCAATAATTGCATTCCTTTCTTTACAGACCAACATAACATATTACGCACGGAATGGTACAGAACACTTTTATGCAGTAATCGCTTCGTCAACTACCATTTACATCATCCTCCTAAAGTTTAGCATTAAAAAATAGGGTTATTAGACTCTCACACTAATTACCAACAAAATGGTCTTAAGTCACTAAGACAAATTTTACTAGAAGTAGTATAGCTATGCCGATCCTAACTCACCGTGCACGTACGCGTTCCCCGTTTCAAGGTCGGTAACATTGCCTATTTCAAGGGGTAGCTGAAGGCCACAGGTGTGTAACTCTCTTCAAGGTTATGTTCCTGCCTCTTCGAGGTCCCCCTTCAAGGTCAGTCCTGAAGGTCCTCGGTCAAAGTCTAAGCATGTTTCAAGGCCACGCCCTATTCAAATCAAGAAGGGGGCCCATTGTTCAAAGTCTATGCTTTCAAGGCCACATGAAAGAACAAAGACTATCTATTGTTCAGTTAGAAATAGATTGTTATCTCAATTCTAGGAAATCAAAAGGCGATGCATTGTTCAAAGTCTATGTTTACAATTTTCAAAGTAAAAGAACAAAAGCGATTCATTCTTCTGGTCGAGTTATAAAAATAAATTGTTATCTCAATTCTAGGAAATCAAGAATGAAGGCGATGTATTATCAACGCTTCAAAGTCTATGCTTACAATTTTCAAGGTAAAAGAACATTCTTCTGGTCGAGTTATAAAAAATAAATTGTTATTTCAATTCTGAGAAATCATGAATAATGTATTGTTCAAAGTCTGTGCTTATAATTTTCAAGGTAAATGAATAAAGACGATTCATTGTTCTGGTTGATTTATAAAAATAGATTGTTATCTAAATACATCTCTTTCAAGAACAAAGGCAATCCATTGTCAGACTTTAAAGTTTATGCTTATAAGGTCACACCTCTGCAAAGACGATCCATTCATCTCAATTCTAGGAAATCAAGAGCCCTGAGTTGCATGTTTCAAAGCCACGCCCCCTAAACAGGTGGCCGTTCCCCTAAACAGGTAGCCGTTTCCTAAAACAGGTACCGTTTCCTAAAACAGGTAGCCGTTTCCTAAAACAGGGTCCGTTTCCCAAAACAGGTAGCTGTTTCAACCGTTTCCGAAAAAGGCGGTCTATTGTTCAGGTCGAGATTCACATCTCAATTCAGGAAATCAAAAAGGGGCCCATTGTTCAAAGTCTATGCTTACAATTTTCAAGGTGTAAGAGCAAAGACGATCTATTGTTTGCTGAGTCATAGCTTCTAAAATTCTAGAAATCAAGAATAAAGATGATGTATTGTTCAACGCTTCAAAGTCTATGCTTACAATTTTCAAGGTAAAAGAACAAAAGCGATTCATTCTTCTGGTCGAGTTATAAAAATAAATTGTTATCTCAATTCTAGAAATCAAGAACAAAGACGACGCTTCAAAGTCTATGCTTACAATTTTCAAGGTGTAACAAAGACATTCCATTGTTTGGCTGAGTCATAGCTTCAAATTCTAGGAAATCAATAACAAAGGCGACCCATTGTCAACGCTTCAAAGTCTATGCTTACAATTTTCAATGTAAAAGAACAAAAGCGATTCATTCTTCTGGTCGAGTTATAAAAATAAATTGTTATCTCAATTCTAGAAATCATGAATAATGTATTGTTCAAAGTCTATGCTTATAATTTTCAAGGTAAATGAATAAAGACGATTCATTGTTCAGTTAGAAATAGATTGTTATCTAAATACATCTCTTTCAAGAACAAAGGCAATCCATTGTCAGCGCTTTAAAGTTTATGCTTAGAAGGTCACACCTCTGCAAAGACGATCCATTGTTCAGTTAGAAATAGATTGTTATCTCAATTCTAGGAAATCAAGAGCCCTGAGGTGCATGTTTCAAAGCAACGCCCTCTAAACAGGTGGCCGTTCCTCTAAACAGGTAGCCGTTTCCTAAAAACAGGTAGCCGTTTCCTGTAAACAGGTAGCCGTTTCCTAAAACAGGTACCGTTTCAAAACAGGTAGCTGTTTCGCAACCGTTTCCCCATGTTCAGGTCGAGATTCCGCATCTCAATTCAGGAAATCAAAAGGGATCCATTGTTCAAAGTCTATGCTTACAATTTTCAAGGTTAAAGAACAAAGACATTCCATTTACAGGTGGAGTTATAAAATAGATTGTTATCTCAATTCTAGGAAATCAATAACAAAGGTGATGCATTGTTCAAAGTCTATGCTTTCAAGGCCACATGAAAGAACAAAGACTATCTATTGTTCAGTTAGAAATAGATTGTTATCTAAATACATCTCTTTCAAGAATAAAGGTGAACCATTGTCAACGATTTAAAGTTTATGCTTATAAGGTCACACCTCTAATAACAAAGACGATTCATTGTTCAGTTAGAAATAGATTGTTATCTCAATTCTAGGAAATCAATAACAAAGACATTGTCAACGCTTCAAAGTCTATGTTTACAAGGCCACATGAGAGAACAAAGACGATTCATTGTTTTGGTTGAGTCATAGCTTCTGAAATTCTAGGAAATCAAGAATAAAGGGGGCCCATTGTACAAAGTCTATGCTTACAATTTGCAAGGTAAAAGAACAAAGACGATTCATTGTTTTGGCATTGTTCAGACTGATTAGGTCATCTAACAAGTAAAATATTTTTTTATAAGACTACCACAATATACAGATAAAAATCGATTTAAGTATTATGGGATATAGTCACTTTTGTAATACCTCTGCTGGAGCATATCTATTTACTATTTGTTTTCACATTCAATTTCTTCAACTGATTCTCGTTTAATGTAGGCCACATCATCTTTCCTAATAGGTTCATTATATTGTATACTAGCCATACATTCAGCTTCCTTAAAAGTCATCATATCAGGATCTACTTTGAGACATTGTTCGAGACTTATTACAATAAGCAATGTCACGCCTCCCAGTGCCCTCAAGTGGTCTAAACAGGTAGACGTTTCCTAAAACAGGGGTCCGTTTCCAAAACAGATGGCTGTTTCTCAACACAGGTAACCGTTTCCAAGGTTACACGAGAGAACATAAGCGTTCTGATTCCTAAAAATAGATTGTTATCCAGCCACCACCCCCTCAATTCTAGGAAATCAAAGGGGTCCATTGTTCAAAGTCTATGCAAGTGATTCATTGTTCTGGTCGAGTTATAAAAATAGATTGTTATCTAAATACCCTTTGATTCTAAGAAATCAAGAACAAAGGCGATCCATTATTTTAGCCAACGCTTCAAAGTCTATGTTTATAATTTTCAAGGTCACAAGAGAACAAAGACGATCCATTATTCCGTTATTCTAAAAAATAGATTGTTATCTAAATACATCTCAATTCTGGGAAATCAAGAAACGCTTCAAAGTCTATGCTTATAAGGCCACACCTCTGTTAACAAAGGCGATTCATTGTTTTGGCTGAGTCATAGTTTCTAAAATTCTGAGAACAAAGACGATGCATTGTTCAGACTGATTAGGTCATCTAACAAGTAAAATATTTTTTATAAAACTTTATTAACCACAATATTCATCTATATATACAGATAAAAGATCGATTTAAGTATTATGGCAAATTTGATGTACTTAACATTTTGTAATACCTTTGCTGGATCATATCTATTTTATTTATTATTTGTTTTTCACATTCAATTTCCTTCAACTGATTCTCGTTTAATGTGGTCCACAAGACATCATCATCTTTCCTAATAGGTATTTTCATCGCTTCATTATAATGCTTACTAGCCATACATTCAGCTTTCCTTAAAGCCTTCATATCAGGATCTGTGATCCTTTTACTTTGAGACATTATCCGTGACTCATTACAAACCTACATCTCTTAAACTTATATGCAAAACACAAATTAAAATCTTTTAATTATACAGTTATGTAAATTTCAAAGTTAATTCGAGAATTCCCAAGGGCACACTCTGAGAAAATAACAAAGACGATTCATTGTTCCGACCGAGTTATAAAATACACCTCAATTCTGAAATCAATTTTTAAAGAACAAAGACGATTCATTGTTTAAGCCGACGCTTCAATGTCTATACTTACAAAATTTCAAGGTCATACTTCTTATAAAAAGGCGATCCATTGTTCTGGTCGAGTTATAATTACTAAAAATAGACAAGGTCACGCCATATTACAATTCAGAGAAATAATTTTCAAGGTCCCAATCCTGTCCGATCCTGTCCATATTTTAACCCCGAATGCAACTGGTACATCTATATAAGGATGAATAATTTTACGGTAAACCTAAAGTGCTGTGAAGAGCAATTAGATATTAGTTAAAGTTATGTGCGGTTTAAATTCTGAAATTGTGCATATGTTTTGCGGGTCACGCTACAGAGACAATGATTGTAATAGTTGATGTACAGGATTCAAAACGCAAAACATGTATTTACACCCAAAGAGCTAGCAATATACAATGGAAATCAAGCTGCCCATTTTGTGTTCAAACCACCATTTCCTTGGCACCTCTTAGATGTAAAATTTCAACGACAAGCCATCTGGTTAATCAATAATCATCACTACATCAAATGGGGATCTGGATATACCTCTACATCTCTTTCCACATATACTTCGTGAACTAATATCGGTAACAGATGATGTGTACGTTAAAGGGCGAGAAAAAGCCGATTACATTCGAAAACTGTTGAGACAGTCAGTTATAGAAATTGAAGAGAAACCATCTTTACCCAAAATGAAAACAACTTGTTTCTTTCATACACAAACCACCTGTAATTGTGCTTTGACGAATGTACACTTTTTATATAATAACTATGTAAGACAATATCAGTAAAAGGTTTCATAAAATGTGTGTGCTTACAAGTAAAGGAGGAAAAGTTTGTAATATTTACAATAAAATGCTATTATTTTAAGTGTATTATTTTATATAAAAGCCCTCTGATGCAAACTATTTCTATGGTCCAGCCTATCCATCTAGGTCAACAAGTCAACTTTTAACATTCCTTGGAGGTAAAATTCTGAAACAGCAAATAAGAGTTCCTATTACTGAATTCTATCAATAGAATCAGTTCGTGGAAACAAGAGGGTTGTTGTCTATACTGAATGTTTATCAAGGTTCCTGCATTGGTTAAACGTTATGCTTACAGTATCTGGTTGTTGGAAATTCTCAAGGTCTCCAAGAAATTTTCAAAGACCATATGTCCTACAGGCCGATCTTACCCGACATCATCCGATCGAAATGTAGTCGAAACCTGCAGGACCAATTCTAAACGAGTCATGGAAACAAGAAGGGGGTCTATGTTAATAAGCGTGGGCTCATACTATGGTCCGCCAGGATGTTCCCCCAAAGACAGATAACCGTTTCCCAAAACAGGGGAGCCGTCACTCAACACAGGTTTCCCCTCCAGAGCCTAATAGCTGAGGCTAAATTGAACTAGGTCAGATCCATTTATCTTAGAAATCTAAACATGGAATATGGTTGTGAGGGTTAGAAATCCCAATTCGTGGGAAGGTCCAAGTACAATTCTTAGAAATCTGAAAGTAGAACTAGTTTAATATCATAGAAAAAGCTAATCACCTACTTTGGGGGTTTATGGGCCAAGGTGGTAGTTTCTATAAATCACCTACTTTTAGGGGTAAAGGGTAGCTTTTTCAATAGTTATAGGTACTGTGTCAACGAGGCTTATCATCTAGGGTGCAATTCTGACCCCGAGAAAATGATGAATTCTGCGTCGCTTTTGAGAAGAATGACTATGTTTGAAAAAGCTAGAATAGAAAGTAGTGTTGGCAACCATGACTGTTAGGGTTTAAAAGTCCCATTGTGTGCACAGTAGACTCTTGATTAGCAGCAATGACGAAAGTAGTAGTACGTAAGGTAGAAAGTACAGAAAAAGCAGTAAGTGTGGAGGAGCGAAAGAAGAGGTTGGAGACATTAATAAAACAAGTAAAAGAAATAAAACTCGATTTGGAGTGTTATATAGTGAAAGCAAAATGATGAAGCTGCGTATTAGCAATATGTAAAATAGTGTAGTAAAACATGAAATTTTGGGAAGGATGAGTTTAAATACCTATTTTAAAGAAGAAGAAAAGACGCTGCTATGTGTTGTTATAAGTATCTCACAATTGTATTAGGTTTAAGTAACTGTATCATTAAAAAATAAAGACTTTAAAAGTTAAAAGACGGTTTTCGGTATTCTCTTCTCCATAATGGTTCCTTATTGGCTCTGCATATCTAGGTGCGGTTCGATATCCACCTTTACCGAAATCTCCCATAAGGAAATGGAACCCCTGCCGTACGTTGGGCTTTAAATTGGCCTATATACAACGTATAAAGAAGATTTATTGGAAAAGATCAATGCAGTAAAATGATCCCTAAATAAAAGCAATTTACTGGTTTTAATGCAGATCGTTATTGTTTTAATCATTAAATGGCGCTTATGCATATGTGAACTAAAATTTATTAGTAAAGCGTTATAATGAAAAATACAATGACTTTCCTTTGTATAAGGAGATTTAAATTGATTTTTTTGCAAGAACCTAAAAATTAAATGTCAGCCCTATTCCTAAATTGGCTACCCTTGGACTTAAAAGAGTAAACAGTGACAGCTTGCAGTATAGAAATGGAGTTAATTTGATGTAATTTTATATAAAAGGTTAAGAAAATCGATTTATAGTTTTAATGTTGCAGGATAAGGAGACCTGACTGTTTTTATATGAATAGTTTTCATTGTGTTAAAGGGATACAATAGGCTTGCATTCATACAGAGCCCCCATTCAATTTGGATAACGTGCAATATTTTTTGTTAAGATGTTGCTTAAATAACATTTGTAAACACGCTTTTAATTATATGTAAAATCTACTTTAGTATACTTCATTGAATTAGATAATTTAAAGTACATAAGGTTTTATATACATTAAAAGAGTAACCTTTACTATGCATTCCTTTAATGAACGTTTTTTTGAATTAATAACTATAATAAATTGATAATATAATTCCTATTCCCTAACCGATGGCCATATTAACTTTTATAGATTACCCTCTACCTAAAAGTGTTTCTTGATTGTTTCAGTCGTATGCATTTTAGTTGTTTTCAAGCTTAAGAATATTTTCATTGCTAATATATCATTCAACTAATCATACAGGTAGGACAATTTATGTCTTAGTTACTGTCCTGGTATACTTTTGGTGCCTTACCGATAATGTAATATATATAGAATTTTACTTATTATTGAAATAAAAATATCCTGAAAACTTTTATTTATCTGCTACATTTGTAAAAAGTACTAGGTTGGAAGCAAGTGTCACACAGATAAATGTTTGCTGATGTAGTAAGATGATATCAACATAAGGTCAAAGAAACGTAAGTGGTTAAAGAGCTGTGTTTTAGTAAAGGAATTGTATAACAATATATGTTTATATTAATAAAAAATGTTTATTCTAGATTATTTATCCTAACTACATATCTCTAGACCATCAATAAAATTTCGCAATCTTTTAAATAGAATAAAATGAGATGTAAGTATATAGATGTTACACTTCTAGGTTTTGTAATGTAGTTAGCAGTTGTTGAGTTGTTTCTTTGCTCAGTCTAATGTCTTCTAATTGCTTGACCCTGAAAGGTAGAATCACGCCTTGAAAATTTTATTTAGTACTCCTGAGAATTGGTTTATAAAATTAACACCTTAGCTCAGCCAAGAACCTTGAGAAATATACGTAAGCAATGTGTATGATGGCCTTGGACAATACAACTTTGACCTTGAAGCGTCGGCAATGGATCCTTTTGTCCTTGATTTCCTAGAATTGAGCCTGAAATGATTTCTTAGCAATTATGACTCAGCCAAAACAATGGATCGCATTTGTTATTAGAGATGTGACCTTGAAAGCATAGACTTTGAACAATGGATCGCCTTTGTTCTTGATTTCTCAGAATGGGGTAGCTGGATAACAATCTATTTTTTATAACTCAACCAAAACAATGAATCGCCTTTGTTCTTTTCTCAGAGGTGTAAACATTTTTTAAAAATTACATGCAAGCCTATTGTATCCCTTTAACACAATGAAAACTATTCATATAAAAACAGTCAGGTCTCCTTATCCTGCAACATTAAAACTATAAATCGATTTTCTTAACCTTTTATATAAAAATTACATCAAATTAACTCCATTTCTATACTGCAAGCTGTCACTGTTTACTCTTTTAAGTCCAAGGGTAGCCAATTTAGGAATAGGGCTGACATTTAATTTTTTAGGTTCTTGCAAAAAAAAAAATCAATTTAAATCTCCCTTATACAAAGGAAAGTCATTGTATTTTTCATTATAACGCTTTACTAATAAATTTTAGTTCACATATGCATAAGCGCCATTTAATGATTAAAAACAATAACGATCTGCATTAAAACCAGTAAATTGCTTTTATTTAGGATCATTTTACTGATTGATCTTTTCAATAAATCTTCTTTTACGTTGTATATAGGAATTTAAACCCAACGTACAGGGTTCCATTTCCTTATGGGAGATTTCGGTAAAGGTGGATATCGAACCACCAGTATGCATAGCCATAAGGAACCATTATGGAGAAGAGAATACCGAAAACCGTCTTTAACTTTTAAAGTCTTTATTTTTATATACAGTTACTTAAACCTAATACAATTGTGAGATACTTATAACAACACATAGCAGTTTTCTTCTTCTTAAAATAGGTATTTAAACTCATCCTTCCCAAAATTTCATGTTTTACTACACTATACATATTCTAATACGCAGCTTCATCATTTTTTCACTATAACACTCCAAATCGAGTTTTATTTCTTTTACTTGTTTTATTAATGTCTCCAACCTCTTCTTTCGCTCCTCCACACTTACTTTTTCTGTACTTTCTACCTTACGTACTACTTTCGTCATTGCTGCTAATCAAGAGTCTACTGTGCACACAATGGGGACTTTTAAACCCTAACAGTCATGGTTGCCAACACTACTTTCTATTCTAGCTTTTCAAACATAGTCATTCTTCTCAAAAGCGACGCAGAATTCATCATTTTTCGGTCAGATGACCCTAGATGATAAGCCTCGTTGACACAGTACCTATAACTATTGAAAAGCTACCCTTTACCCTAAAGTAGGTGATTTATAGAAACTACCACCTTGGCCCATAAACCCCCAAAGTAGGTGATTAGCTTTTCTATGATATTAAACTAGTTCTACTTTCAGATTTCTAAGAATTGTACTTGGACCTTCCCACGAATTGGGATTTCTAACCCTCACAACCATATTCCATGTTTAGATTTCTAAGATAAATGGATCTGACCTAGTTCATTTAGCCTCAGCTATTAGGCTCTGGAGGAAACCTGTGTTGAGTGACGGCTCCTGTTTTGGGAAACTTATCTGTCTTTGGGGAACATCCTGCGGTAATCCACGCTTATTATAGACCCTTCGTTTCCATGACTCGTTTAGAATTGGTCCTGCAGGTTTCGACTACATTTCGATCGGATGATGTCGGTAAGATCCTGTAGGACATATGGTCTGAAAATTTCTTGAGACCTTGAGAATTTCCAACAACCAGATACTGTAAGCATAACGTTTAACCAATGCAGGAACCTTGATAAACATTCAGTATAGACAACAACCCTCTTGTTTCCACGAACTGATTCTATTGATAGAATTCAGTAATAGGAACTCTTATTTGCTGTTTCCCAGAATTTTACCTCCAAGGAATGTTAAAAGTTGACTTGTTGACCTAGATGGATAGGCTGGACCATAGAAATAGTTTGCATCAGAGGGTTTTTATAAAATAATACACTTAAAATAATAGCATTTTATTGTAAATATTACAAACTTTCTCTTTTAAGCAAATTTTATGAAACCATGAATTTCTTAATTTTTAATAAAAGGTTACATTTCAAACAAAACATGGTTTTTAAAAAAACGTTGTTTTATTTTGGGTAAAGATGGTTTTCCTTCTTTTAAACTGTGTCTCAACATTTTCAAGTAATCCTTTTCGCCCTTTAAGTAAAACTTGTTGTATTGTTACAAGATATTAAAAGGATTTGGGTTTCATATTTATGGTTGAAATTTAAACCGTCTTGTCTTGAAATTTAATCTAAATGCCAAGAAATGGTGGTTTGAAAAAAGGGCCCTTGATTTCCTTTAATTCAGTTTTGGGTTAAAAATTTTTGTTTTATCCTAATAAATTACAATCATTTTCTGAACCCAAAAATATCTTTCAAATTTAAACCGAAACCTTTAACAATATTAATTCTTTAACCTTTGGTTTCCTAAAAACACCTTATTGATTCCTTGATTGGTTAAAAGGGGACGGGTTGGGAAATTTTCCTGTTTAATATGGGGACCTTTCTTTTTAGAATTTAACCGCCAAAAATGGATCCCTTTTTTAAAAATGACCTTGTTTTGGAAAATAAAACCTTAAAAATGAATGCTTTGTTCTTTAAAATTGTTTTAGAATTATTATTTTAAATGGTCGGCTAATCCTTTAATTAAACGAGAATAGTTGGGAAAATTGAATGTGAAAACAAATATAAATAATATTCCAGAGGTATTAAAAATAATTCCCATTTTTCGATTTTTATCTTATTTGGTGTTTATAAAAAATATTTTACTTGTTAGTGACCAATCAGTCTGCAATGCCAAAACAATGAATCGCTTTGTTTTTAGTTGAAGACTTTGAAGGGTTTCTTGATTTCCCAGAATTTAAACTTTTAAAAAACAATAATCGTCTTTGTTCTCCATGTGGGCCTTGTAAACATAGACTTTGAAGCGTTACAATGCTTTGTTTTGATTTCCTAGAATTAGAAACAATCTATTTCTAATGAACAATAATCGCTTTTTATTAAGAGTGTGACCTTTAAGCTAAACTTTAAATTTGACAATGGTTACCTTTATTCTTAAAGAATTATTTGATCAATCTATTTTAACTGAACAATAATGTCTTTGTTCTTTCATTAATGATTTGAACAATGATCACCTTTGTTATTGATTTCCTAAATTAATAACTCTTTTTTAATACCTGTATAATGGAATGTCTTTTTTTTAACCTTGTTGTAAGCTAGACTTTGAACAATGGATTTTTATTTCCTGGAATTGAGATGGAATCCGACCTGAAATGAAAATTGGAAACACTACCTGTTTTGAAATTGTTTTAGGAAACGGCTACCTGTTTAAAATATTTTTGAAACGGCTCCTGTTTAAGGAACCCACCTGTTTAAGGGCGTTGCTTTAAAATTTTTGATTTCCTAAATTGAGATAACCATTTCCGAACAATGGATCTTTTGCTGTTTTCCCATAAACTTTCGTTGATAATGGATTGCCTTTGTTCTTGAAAAATGTATAGATAACACTCTATTTCTAACTGAACTGAATCGTCTTTATTCATTTACCTTGAAGTAGATTTAACAATACAATTGATTTCTCAGTTGAAACAATTTATTTTATAACTCGACCAGAAAATGAATCGCTTTGTTCTTTTACATTGAAATTTAAAGACTTTGAAGCGTTGACAATGGGTCGCCTTTATTGATTTTAAATTTAGACTTGACTGAAACATGAATGTCTTTGTTTACCAAATTGTGCATAGACTTTGAACGTCGTCTTTGCTTACCAATGAGATAACAATTTATTTTATAACTCGACCAGAAGAATGAATCGCTTTTGTTCTTACCTTGAAAATTGTAAGCATAGACTTTGAAGCGTTGAACAATGACATCATCTTTATTCTTGATTTCTAGAATTTTAGAAGCTATGTAAACAATAGATCGTCTTTGTCTTAACCTGAAAATTGTAAGCATAGACTTTGAACAATGGGCCTTTTTGATTTCCTGGAATTGAGATGTGGAATCTCGACCTGAACAATAGACCGCCTTTGAAACAGTTGCGAAACAGCTACCTGTTTTGAAACGGACCCCTGTTTTGAAACGCTACCTGTTTTGAAACGTACCTGTTTGAAACGGCTACCTGTTTGCCCCACCTGTTTGGGCTGGCTTTGAAACATGCAACTCAGGGCTCTTGATTTCTAGAATTGAGATGAATGGATCGTCTTTGCAGAGGTGTGACCTTATAAGCATAAACTTTAAAGCGTGACAATGGATTGCCTTTGTTCTTGAAAGAGATGTATTTAGATAACAATCTATTTTTATAAATCAACCAGAACAATGAATCGTCTTTATTCATTTACCTTGAAAATTATAAGCACAGACTTTGAACAATACATTATTATACTCAGAATTGAATAACAATTTATTTTTATAACTCGACCAGAAGAATGTTCTTTACCTTGAAAATTGTAAGCATAGACTTTGAAGCGTTGATAATACATCGCCTTTCTTGATTTCCTAGAATTGAGATAACAATTTATTTTTATAACTCGACCAGAAGAATGAATCTTTTATTCTTTACCTTGAAAATTTAAGCATAGACTTTGAAGCGTTGATAATACATCGCCTCATTTGATTTCCTAGAATTGAGATAACAATTTATTTTATAACTCGACCAGAAGAATGAATCGCTTTTGTTCTTTTACTTGAAAATTGTAAACATAGACTTTGAACAATGCATCGCCTTTTGATTTCCTAGAATTGAGATAACAATCTATTTCTAACTGAACAATAGATAGTCTTTGTTCTTTCATGTGGCCTTGAAAGCATAGACTTTGAACAATGGGCTTCTTGATTTGAATAGGGCGTGGCCTTGAAACATGCTTAGACTTGGACCGAGGACCTTCAGGACTGACCTTGAAGCGGGACCTCGAAGGGAGGAACATAACCTTGAAGAGGTTACACACCTTCAGCTACCCCTTGAAATAGGCAATGTTACCCTTGAAACGGGAACGCGTACGTGCACGGTGAGTTAGGATCGGCATAGCTATACTACTACTAGAAAATTCGTTCCCGAGGTATTTTACTAATAAACATCTTCCAAACTAACATTAATCAAACCGATGCCCACATTTCTATTGAAAGCCCACCGGACACAGATAATATATTTTTTGGTTCAATACCTTATATACCTCATTTTACCACTCAGATACTTAAAGTATTAAAATGATTGACCCATGCGAAGATTGCTATTAAGAACGTTAAAACTGTTCTCAACTTATATTCCCAAATCAAACCTTTAGCATTGTTTATTCTATTCCGTGTAAAGGGTGCTGTAAAACATATATAGGGTAAACTTCACGTAGCTTGTTAAGGGAGCAATTCACATAAAAGTGATTGTAAAAGAAAAATATCAACGTGTGGCCTAGCTGAACACGTAGTCCAACAGCATCATGAGATGATTTACAATGAAACAGTTATGTTATGCAAAGAAAAAAACTTAACCAAACGCCTTTTTTTAGAAATGGTTCACGTTAGTTCTAATAGTGATAGTTTAAATAAACGTTCAATTATCGATAAACCTAGCAGCATATTCAGTTATATTCTTTCATTCGAAGGAAATGAACAAAATTCTAGTAATGATTAAGTATTTTTCAATTTATATTATTATTAAATTTATTTATTTTACTTTTTTGATTGTTTAGTGTCGTTAATTTTAAAATGAAATTGATAAATTATTGCATTACTTATCCTAGTTATTTTACCAAATTTTGTATCCATGCATGCATTGTATTCCTTTTTTTATTTTAAATTATAGTTTTAATTTTAATTTTAATTTTAACTTGGTCTCTTATCTAATCGTTACTGTATAGTAACCATTTGTCTATGTTTTATTTTTTAAGTGACAAATTCTGTGTGTATGTTTAACCTTAATTAGTGACTCACGTTAGGTGGGTGTTTCTTTATTTATATTTATAGTTATGCAAGCATAATTGTTCATTCTAATAACTTGATAATGGAATGATTTAATTCAAAGCTCTTAGTAACAAATAGTTTTTCTTTCGTCTATTTACTATTGACTGCAACCTCAATTACTATTTATCCATTAATATATATATATATATATATATATATATATATATATATATATATATATATATATATATATAATAAGAAAAATTTAGTGGGTAGCAGCCAAGATTGTTAGTTTAAAAAAAAAGATCCTTTGTTCAAAGGGAAGCTTTAGTAAATTTACCTTTGTCAACCAATCTACAAGAAGTTATATTAATACATATAAATTAAAATAAGATAGTAACTTACGATCGTGGATACATTAAAAACATTGAAGCAGCATTGAAAGAAGATATTTCAATTTAAATTTGAATTAATTCAAAATCAATTTTGGACTTTGACAAAAAAAAATTAAAATTATTGTCATAGTTATAGGAAAAACAAAGAAAATGGTTATGAAATCAATGTATAAGTAGATTAATATGTTGAATGTGATTGTGTGGTAATGTAAAAGTGTTATGAATAGGATTATTTAAGATTATTTGAATGCTACTATTACATAGCACCCTTACTTCATGTGGCATTTGAGATTAATACCAAATGAGTTATTCGTGATAACTCTTTTACACTAAACAAAATGGTAAAATCCACACAAAATAAATCCCCTTCTGCCACTAAGGGTTAATCCGTTAATAGTTCATCCTATGATTTCTGTGTTTATCTAGATAAAGTATGTTAGAATAAATTATGTTTAAATTTTGAGTGTCACTTCTCTTATTCATTACATAGTCTGTACAGCGTATATGGGCCATTTAGAAAAACTTTCTTTTGAATAAATTTGATTCAGAGGTCAAGACTTGCACTTTGTCGAAATGAGGGCTGTGTCCAGTGGAATGTACGTGTTGTGACAAAGCACAAGCATCTTTTCTGACTCTTATGTCACTGCGGTGTGATGTGAGTCTATATCTAAGATTCCTTGAAGTCATGCCGATATATGATTGGTTACAATTACTACAAGCGATCTTATATATAACATTTGTTTTATCTAAAATGGCGGTCTTATCCTTAAGCTGACTGAATAGATTGTTAACTCTTTTAATGTTTTAAGGGGCTATGATGATGTTCTTATCTAGTTTGAGAATTTTATTAATTTTAGGAGTAAGAGTACTAATGAAAGATATTAAACTGTACTTTTTTATTTCAGTTTCCACCTCTTCGTCATCCAAAGGTTCATTGTTACGTAAAAGAAGACTATTATTGCTGATATTGTGCTGGTGTTCAATGTTAGGAGTAGAGTATAGCAGTTTCTTTAACACAGATTCAGGATACGAATTGCCTTTGAGTAATATCATCAGTAAATCTAAGTTTTTTTGTCTTAATGATGGATGGGATATTTTTGTGATCCTGTTTTTTAGACCCAGAACTAAATTGACTTTCATTTTATATGTGTGATCTGAATAATAATTGAGGTACTTTCCTGAACTCGTCGGTTTCCTGAACCAGTCTAGGATTATGACATTAGTGTCATCTCGGATTAACAGAGTGTCCAGAAAAGGTACACTGTTATGTTTCTTTTTCGATCGTAAAATTAAGTTGGTCGTTATACCTGTTCAAGGATTTCATCATAGTGATCTGCGGGAACAGCACATATGATGTCGTCAACATATTTTTTTATAAAAATGGAACCTCAAAACTTAGTTTAGGGTTGCAGGTATCAAGTAAGTCATCCATGACGCATTGAGCCACGATGGGGCTTAATTTGGAACCCATGGGCGTTCCTGCTATTTGTTTAAAAATTGACCGTTGTATGAGAAAAGGTGGAGTCAAAATAAATTCTGTTAATTTAATAAAATTATCTTTGGTAAGCGAACAATGTTGTTCTAAATTAGCCCAGTTGTTGTGAATAGTTTTAAGTACTAAATTAATAGGTATGTTAGTAAAAAGAGATTCAACATCCAGACTAATCAGCTTAAAGTTGAGAGGAAGTTTGAAATTTAAAAGAAAGTTTTTAGAAATGGCCCATATACGCTGTACAGACTATGTAATGAATAAGAGAAGTGACACTCAAAATTTAAACATAATTTATTCTAACACACTTTATCTCGATAAACACAGAAATCGTAGGATGAACTATTATATTAACGGATTAACCCCTAGTGGCAGAAGGGGATTTATTTTGTGTGGATTTTACCATTTTGTTTAGTGTAAAAGAGTTATCACGAATAACTCTATTTGGTATTAATCTCCAGAATGTCCCACATAAAAGTAAGGGTGCTATGTAATAATAGACATTCAAATAATCTTAAATAATCCCATTCATAACACTTTTACACTTACCACACAATCACATTCAACATATTAGTCTACTTATACATTGATTTCATAACCATTTTCTTTGTTTTTCCTATAACTATGACAATAATTTTATTTTTTTTTTGTCAAAGTCCAAAAATTGATTTTGACATCTAATTCAAATTTAAATTGAAATATCTTCTTTCAATGCTGCTTCAATGTTTTAACTGTATCCACGATCGTAAGTTACTATCTTATTTTAATTTATATGTATTATTAACGCATAACTTCTTGTAGATTGGTTGACAAAGGTAATAAATTTACAGCTTCCTTTGAACAAAGGATCTTTCTTTATTTTAAACTAGCCACAACCTTGGCTGCTACCCACTAAATTTTTCTTATTTTTATTAACTTAATCAGCCACGATTAACAACCTTGATATATATATATATATATATATATATATATATATATATATATATATAACAGGGTGACATAGAAAAAAGTACCATGCATAGTGTCACGCGATAGAGGACACTAAAATAAGAACAAAAGTTCCTAAGAAACTTAGGTCCTCAACGCCTTCGTTGAAAAGATATAGGGTCTTGATGTTTAATTATTTTCTTGTTTTTCTCTTAATACCTTCTTACAATGATGTAATAAGCGGACAAAATTTTGCATACAGGGGCTTTTTATCACGCAGACCGTAGTTCTTTTATTACTGATAGCGGGCGCCACATACAGGTTTCCATCTTGTTTGAATCGGTCCTAACTTTTTTTCCTTACACTGTATGTCATTTTCGACTGGAAATAATTGTTTTCTCATATTTTCTGCTTCAGAAAGGTATACCTTGTTGAAGTCGCTAGGATCCACGGTTTACGAGAAAAATGCATCCGATGCTTGAAAATTATGCAAAAGCGCCAAAGTACTTATTTGCAAAACCGTAATTAGAAGTCACCAATATGGGTTTTCTATTTATGTGTGGGTAGGTATAATTGACAATTACTTAATTGGCCCATTTCAATTGCCCAATCGATTGACAGGTGAACTGTATCGAAATTTCTTGAAGAATGAACTAAATACCTTATTAGAGGATGTTCCATTGGCTATTATTGGTAGAATGTGTTACATGCATGATGGCGCGCCAGCTCACTTGTCTCGATTGGCAAGGGAATTTTTGGATAAGAGATTTGGAAATACGTGGTATGGTCGAGGGGGACCTGTACCCTGGCCTGCTCGTAGTCCCGACCTTAATCCCTTCGATTTTTCATTTTGGGGATTCGGGAAGAATGAAGTTTATCTGTAGAAATACATAATGAAGCAACTATGGATAAGAATTATGGAATCCGTAGATAGATTCTGTAATAACCCAGGAATTTTTCAAAGATGCCGTCAATCCTTAGAGAGAAGAACTGAAAAATGTATTCAAGTACAATGACAACAATTTGAACATCTTCTAAAAACCTAATATTTTTTTTAATCACTGCCCTCCATTGTTGCTATTAAAATTTAATTGTTCAAGTGTTATGTCATTGTTTTTGCAAATAAGTTACTTTGGCGCTTTTGGATAATTTGCATGCATCGGATGCCTTATTCTCGTAAACCGTTGGTTCTAGCGACTTCAATAAGGTATACCTTTCTGAAGCAGAAGAGATGGAAAAACAAATTTTTCCAGTCGAAAATGGCATACAGTGTAAGGCAAAAAAGTTAGGACCGATCCAAACAAAATGGAAAGCTGTATGTGGCGCCCTCTATCAGTAATAAAAGAACTACGGTCATATTTAATTCTGCGTGATAAAAGGCCCCTGTATACAAAATTTCGCCCGCTTATTACATCATTGTAAAAAGATATTAAAAAAAAAAAAAAAATTTAAAATTATTATTAATAATAATAAAATAATTGAACTTCCACACCCTATATCTTTTAAACGAAGGCGTTGCGAACCTGAGTTCATAACAACTTTTTTTCTTATTTTAGTGTCCTCTTTCGAGTGGCACTAAGCATGGCACTTTTATATATATATATATATATATATATATATATATATATATATATATATATATATATATATATAATTGATTTCTTCGGGCTTGGTCTCAGATTCCTCCATGGTTGTTAAAAGAACCGATGTTCGGTTCTGAACCATGGAGGAGAATCTACGCAGACCAAGCCCAAGAATCAACTTCATATCCACACTCGAAAACTTTAAAATTAACATATATATATATATATATATATATATATATATATAATTACGTAACCGTATTACGTAATGGAGAATTTACATACAGTAGAGTTGACAAAACCTATAAACTTCTGCTATAGCTCCACTGTGTTAAATTTGAACACAATTACTTTTTCAAGTGTTTCAGTTGTTGCGGTATAAGGAAAATCACATTTACCTCGCTTGCTCCTAATCCCGAAAAGCCACCATGCAAAATTACTGTGATCCAAAAACGTACGTTCAAATAAGTGTCAAATTTGAATACAATAGCGTTAAATTTTTTTTTAATTGTTGGAGGCATCGCGTCCGTAAAAGATCGCATTTTGTCATTTACTCTGCAGAGAAATGGGTTCTAGACAGTTTACTCAAAAATACCCATATGAATTTTGAATGCGCTCACATATAAGTATATGATATCGCGTCCCAAAAATCATCACTGACGTACTCACTCACGCTTGCACGTACCCGCATGCTCAAACGAACCCGAGCGCGCACGCACGCACGTATGCACGCACGCACCCACACTATCACGTGTGGTTGAAATTTGCCGCAGATTCCTCTGTTTTGAATATTAGTATATTTAAAATGATATATGTAGAAATTGGCAGAGTAGGTTATTTGTATTGTCAGATTATTAAAAAATTATTTATATTCGAGCATAAAGTTTCGGAATCACTAATTATTTACAAATTAGTACTTTATTTGACGATGTTTGGATTTATTAGTAACTGGAATAGGATTTAGCACCCATTTTTGTGTGAATGGCATATTTGTAAATAGATTGAAGTATCTAAATTGCGATTATGTTGACACGCGTAAGTGTGTGTAAGATAGTAAAAAGAATTTTCTATAGCAGTTTAATATTTTTAGTAAATAGTGAATAATCTTATGTTTGGATAATTTTTAATTTATAGTTTCGTTTGAGTTGAAATTACGTTTTTGGAAATTGCTTTTTTATTGTTAAAGTTACTTTACGAAAGGGTAGCTTTGCACATTTAGAACTTCGGCGACTGTATAACGGGAAATTCATTTCTGATAAATTAGTTTAAGTAGACAAAGATTGTGGTCATTATAGTATGTTGGTTTAAAGTCGACTTTTCAAAGTTTAGAGCTGACGAAAACATCATGTTACACTATTTTGACGGTGAAAAATATTGCTAGTTACGCATTTTCCTGCTCGGTGCCCGAAAATCTTCTCATTTTACCGCGCTTATGTTTTGAGGGAATTGCTTTTTTATGATTGGTCGGAGATTCAAGAGGATTGGTACCCACCGATCAAGTACCAAAAGTGTCAACCGCACGACAAATACCTATACTGTTGTACAAAGGAAAGGGGATAAGTCAGAGTGATCATTGTACAAATTAAGCTAATTACTTTCTTACGTTTATTTTTGTTTTGCTGAAGTGTTTTATTTGTATTTGTTAGGCGGATGAATGCGCTTTCTTTGTGTATAGCTTTGCATAAAGGCTGTTCAGGCTATTAAGTTAATTTTATAATAGTGCAATCACCCTTGTATCGTATCATTTCATACTGTGCGTTATTTTTATGTTATTCTGATTCCTGTATACAAATTTACGTATTACAAAAATTTGTCGAATTGATGTGTTCGACGTTATTAATATTCCTGTTTGGTGCTATTTAAAATTAAGATGCTTAAGGGAGATGAATTTGGGAATTTGAAACTTGCAAGTCATCCTCATTTAAGTAATAGATTTTACGTGAGAAAGATGCAAATGTAAACTTTCACCATTATTACACATATTAAAATACTTACCTTTTTGGGTTTTTTAATGGTGTATTTGTATATTAAAGTAATACAATCTAAACGTTTAGATAACTATTAAAATTATCCATAGTTGGCTTTATACGTTTATCAAACTGTTACATTAATAGCAGGTTTATGTTTATGTTTTAATTTTCAAATTTAAAGAAATCGTTTCAACATCTTTAACAATTTTAATAGATAATATTGCTACTGACGAAGGTAACTGTAAGTGTTATCGAAACGTTTAGATTGTATTACATTAATACACAAACACACCATTAAAAAAACCCAAAAAGGAAAAGAATTTTACGTAAGATAGATTACACTGTACTCCCTTCCGGAGGTAAGGTTAATGTGTTTTGCCAACTCTACCATTATTCTGATTGTTTATTTTAATTGTTATTGTTAACATAATGCACGAATAGTGTTAATGACTGGAGAGTGTTATTTCATTACTGTGTATGACGTTATATGTGACTTTATTCCTTTGTGACAGCATTAGTATTATTTACGGAGCACCAAATTTAAAGATAAAGTATTTTGATTACGTTCAAGTTACCGAGTGATTTATTTATTTTACGGGAATTTTGATTTACGCAACTTTACAGCGACAACGTTCAATTATTTTGTTATTATTTTGGATGAAAGTAACAATTTGTAGGAGTTTTCTCTATTAGACGCACACGCAGACGCGCAACCGCACGCAAACGCGCATATACACGCACAGCCGCACGTCCACACAACCGCACACCCGCACCTAAGCAAGTCCGCACTCCGCGCTTACGCACACAGGCGCATGATTAATTTTATAAGGAAATATTTAGATCCGATTGAAAACATTTAAACTGTGTTATCGGTATTTTATAGTAGCGGGCAGCTTTGGAATTTTTTTAAGTTCGAACGTATATGTTCAATAACATCTATCTGTCTATATGTCTTTGTGACATATATTATCGTTTTTGTTTTTACAATGTTGCCTATTTTCGTTATAAACCTATTAAAAAATAGGTTATAATCCCAAAAAATTATTATTAAAATTATTTCAGTTCTTTTAATTTCCACTTTGTAGGTTAGAAGGTCGTGTTTTGTTCCACTCCAAATATTTAGGATTAGACATAGGTTGGTGTCCATAAATAATTAGCCAATTGCTGTGAAACGGACAAAAACATACTATTTAAAGGCCATTAAAGGTTTTATTATTAGTTATTGTTATTTAATTCTTAACCATGTGTTTATTAGTGGTATGCATTTGCACTGATAACTTTCGGTTATCTACATTTTCAATTATGAAAATAGAAAAATTTACAGTACGAATACACTACTGTGTAAGTATTACATGTTGCTCATGTTCACTGCCTACAAAATACCAACGGTTTGTTAATTTAAGAAAGTCTTATTTGAACAACTTGGCTCACAAACTGGTAAGCATTCCTTAGAGAAACAATTTACAATTTTACATTTTAGTAATATTAGGCCATAATACAAACATAAGAGGAATAGGAATGGAAATGCCCTAGGGTGTAAGAACCCTAAAGCATTTATTATATGTAATTGTAGACATACGCAGCACATATTCACTCTTCTTGTTAGTTGATATTTTACTTGACATTCACGTATAAGGAATTATTGTCTGCAACCAGCCTCTGCACCGCATACGTGGACTTTAAATTAATAAAATATACTTTATAAAATATATTGTAGATTTGAAATATAAGATAAAATACAATTTCTATCAATGGTTGTTCTAAAACGTTTCTCCCATGTTTAGGTATTTCTTTATGAATTAGGTCTTCCTACATAAAGACTAGTAAAAATTCTAGTTTCTGTTTTATGTAACTGATTGCTCACAGTACTATAATTACTGGAAATATCACTTCTTATTAAACCAATTTTTTTATAATTGTGATAAAAGGTTTTCTACGTAATATCTTTTTTGTCGGATAACGCATTTACTTTCAAATCCCTAGCAACCCTATCACAAGTCAATCAATTTGGGATGCTATCTGTTTTAATTCTAAAAATAGATGATCACTTTTGTTTAACTCTGTACTTATATACTAGATTTTATTAAAATCAAGCATTAATGAAACTGGGTAATATTAGTAATTGTACATTACTAATAAGATAGACGTACTTTTGTAAGTTCGATGAAATGACAACCAATTAGTTAGATACTTTGTCCTTTTGATTAATGATAAGGTCGGTAAGGGTTTTCATACCATTAATATATCACACTGTCTATTGATTAAATTCCAATAAATTTTATTTATTCCTTGAAATTTTAGATTTTTTTCGTTATCTACTTGATCTATTTTGAATTGTATAGTAGAGTATTAGTAAAATGGCAAAAAAACAGATGAGATCTATTTCTGGATCAAGTAAAACGATAAATATAAAGAAATTCCATAATTGGACCTCTTGATATAAAACGGCAGTTCTCAGTATATATTTCTATTTACAATATTTAACAAACAAGCATGTTAATAGAAGCGACTAATAATCGAGGTATTTTAATTTCTTCCAAAAGCGAACGCGTTAATGATCGAGATTATTAATCGCCATTTAACACCATCTTAAAAACCATCAAAAGTATTTTTAAAAATTCAATTTTAAAAAACAGTTGTGTCGTCCTATTGACAGCAATAGGTCGTATGTTGTAACACCCCGTGAATAAGAATGAAAAATTGATTTTATTTCAATTTAGTATAAGAGGTTTATTACTCTGCAGTACCCTGTATAATGTTTTTAAGAAAATTACCTTGTATATTGCAGTTATATTGTACGAGTAGTATTAAGTTACTTGTGCGCAGAAAGGAGACGCTAACAGAAGCAGGAAATGAAGAGAGCCGCGGAAGAGTGAACGCTGGTCGATCTTTAAAAGCATAAACAAGTGCTACAAGTAACCCGTAAACAATTATTAATAACGGCCATTAAAGTGTTACAGTGAGCTAAAACGCTGTAAAATAGTAAAGTTATAACAATTCGTAAGTGCGATATTTACATTAGTGAGTTCTGTTTCTCTTGGAAAAGTAAACTGCATTTTACATTTACTACAAGGACGTATTTGCTCAAGCGAAGAAAGAATACTGCCAGTTTAGGTAGGTTTTTGCATATACAGGGTGAATCTTATCTAATCCGCCAAAATTAAAGGCGTGCTAGAACTCATCATTCTAAGCAAAAAAGTTCATATGTACATGGGTCCGGAAATGCTTCGTTTCCGAGATACAGGGTGTCAAAGTTGAAAAAAAAAATCGCGTTTTCTTCAATATCTTTCGACTGTTTCGAAATGGTTTCATGAAATTTCGTATACGGGGTTTTTTTGGGATGACAAATTCAAATTTGTGGTCCATTTGGTTGTCGTTTCTAAAGGGCGCCAGCGGCAACGTTTTCGACCCCTTTGTAGCAATTTTTTTTGCTACACTGTATGCCATTCTGGACTAGAAAAATCAATTCTCCTATCTTTTCTTCTAAAAAAGGTATATCTTAGTGATGTCGCTAGGAGCAACCCTTTCCGAGAAAAACGCTTTTAAAACTCATGATGCATACACATTTTCGGAGGGTATTTTTTTGACAGATTTATCAATAGGAATTTTTAATTGTTACTAAGTAACTTACTTGTTTACTTATGTACTTATCTGTCTCTTTGCGTTCATTGATAATAAAATTTTAATAAAAATCCATAATTAAATACGATAGAATGCCTAGACATACAACATGTATACTTTTAATATTAATTTTTTGTCTCTTTCTTTTTTTAATGTTGAATTTTTATCGGAAAGGGTTGCTCCTAGCGACTTCACTAAGATATACCTTTTTGTAGCAGAAAAGACAGGAGAATCGATTTTAGTCCAAAATGCATACAGTGTAGCACAAAAAGTTGCAAAGATTTAAAGTGGTCGAAATGGTTGCCGCTGGCGCCCTCTAGAAACCACAACTAAATGGACCACAAATTTGAATTTGTCATTCCAAAAAAACCCCGTATACGAGATTTCATGAAACTATTTCGAAACAGTCGAAAGATATTGAAGAAAACGCGATTTTTTTTTCAACTTTGACACCCTGTATCTCGGAAACGAAGCATTTCCGGACCCATGTACGTATGAACTTTTTTGCTTAGAATGATGAGTTCTAGTACTTCTTTAATTTTGGCGGATTAGATAAGATTCACCCTGTATATGTAAACGTGTCCCTATTATTGAATTGAATTGATATCTAGAGGATTATTATGTCTGCTTTCTATTGTATGTTTAGCGGTAGCTTTAAACCGGCGTGTCTTTAAATCACGCATCTTAGTTTTATTTGTAATGAAGATTTAAAACTGTCTTGTCTGTTGTTTTGAATAGATATCAGTTTTATTGTTATCATAAATGCATTAAGAAACACCCCAGAAGTCCTGTAGAGTAAAGAGTTTTCCCATTGCGTACAGTCGAGGCATATAAAGAATTAATTAATATTCATTTCAATTAAAAAATTTAAAAAATCAATTTAAAAATAAAAGGGAAGCGGGTGGGTTACAGTAGGCCACTCAAACGGATAACGATTACAATGTTAATCAGCTAACAGTTCTCAAAAGAGACAAAAACTGTTTTTCTTTTTACCTAGTCATCTTGTATATTCATGAGCATAGAAGTACGACGTCTTTAGAAAAAAAAAAAAAAAAAATATGTATATATATATATATATATATATATATATATATATATATATATATATAATATATATATATATATATAATATATATTAAATATAATATATATATATATATATCTGGTGTGGAACAACATACTACCTTCCAACATATGAAGTGGCAATTCAAAGAAATGAAGTAATTTTAATAACAATTTTTTTAATACGTTCATTACGATACGTAACACTGTAAAAAAAAAATAACAATCTGTCTCAGGTAGACGTTGGAACTTGCATGTCAGATAAAGGTTAATAGACTTCTAGAGAAAAGTCGCCCGCTTCGATATGAAATATCAATACTACAGTTTAGGTATGAATTTTCAATCTTCTTTTATTAACTTTCAAGCTTATTTTGGTATATATTAAGAAATGTTACCAGGAAAAGTAATGTAAAATTAAATTTTCTTTAAAAAATATGTCTACACGTTTTCTGATAAACTTAATCCTTATTCAGATATTGAAGAAGCTTTAACAAATACTTAAATTCTATTGTAGGAATTTTTTTACCTCTAAATTACCCGTCGGTCAAAAACTGTATGTAACGTAATTAATCCACATGTTTAAGGTCTGAATGTTGGTATTTTTATGCCTTTAAAATATACAACTGATTCGGAAATATTTGATAAAAATCGCTCCTAATGAACCATACTCTCCGCCGCTGAATTCTCTAAAAATCTAATCAGCTCAAATCAAACAAGCTTATATAGACCTTAAGTAGGTGCACCTTGTCGGTCTGGAGTTAATGTGGATACTAACATACATCGACTCAAATCGAAACACACACGCACCCACATCACACACACACACACACACACACACACACACACACACACACACACATCAACATCCACAGGTGTCCACGCACAACTACACCCACGCACGCACACTCTCACACGCGCACGTAACATTTTAACGACAATTCAATTTTACACAGAAAGGAACAAGTTGAAAGCTAATAATGCAAAAATTCTGGATTTATGTTTGCAAAGCCATTATTTATACGTCAAAGAATTATTACACCACTGATAGTCCTAGTTCTTACAGGTATCCTAATTTCGTAGATTCAATTTGGCAAGGCTTTTCATAGAGTTTGGGATAGGTATGGCGAGACGTGCACACGTTTTAACCTTGATGGCAGTTGTTTCACTCATCTTTAAAAGTTTATAATTTATAATAAATTTGAGGTATATTCGTATCTAACTACGTCATTCCCGAACGGGTCCCCAACTTTGTTTTCCTGTCGAATGCTTTATAGAAAGCAGCTTTGTATATTAGCAATCTTCATTTTGTAAATGAATTGTGTTATAAGGTTTAGCATTTACCAGTCAGCCGGAATAGTCTGCTGAAATAAAAACTTCTCTTTTCCTTTCAATAGCTGCATGAACGTAGTCTAATTCCATGTGCGCGTGACCAACTTCTAATAATTTTTGTTCAATCAATACGTTATTTCTAATAATTCTAGAAGTGCATTTGAAATTTTTGTATTGTGGTTCTGGTAACCACAACCATTACTTCAAATTATCAATGTTTTTGAGTTTTTTGTTTCAAGGCCTCCGCTTGCTGTGACATCTGTAGTACCCAGGTTCAACTAAGTAAGGTTGTGTACTTTAAGTATTGTTTTGTAGTTGTTCCGGCTGTGTTGAAACGAGGTGAGAGGAGGAGAGTTTAAAATAACAGTGCAACTTAGTATTTCTGCAAACTCTTAATCTGCAGATTTATTTTTATCTTTCTGAAACTGTGCTTTATTTTTTTTATCAACGTGTCTTTGATAATCATGTTCATTTCATTAACTATTAACTATTGTTCTTCGGTTAATTCGCCCAGGTACGGTGTTGTTTTCTTCAGAACTATTACAGTTGATGAAGTAGTTCTATCATGTGAAATCCACAACCGCAATGACTTCAATCCAATGCATGATGCGTTAAGAAACATTGTTTTGTAGACATGTTTCTTCATTTGCTGATTACTGCCTTCATTAACAGTTTGATAAAGTTTTAAAAATATCCTCGGCCTTGTTTTGACATCGACTATGTTTCCCGCGCATTTGAATAACATTTATTTTGGGCCACCTTTTGAATAAGTCCCTTCTGATTATTGTTACACCGTGGAAGAAGTGATCTTTCTTTTTTTGGGGCAATTTGCTGGTATTTTCCTAATTGATTTTTCTTAAACCCGATATAATTTTTAATAGTATGTCGCAAACGCGTATGTTTTTACCTGTTCCATTTCATCTGTTTCACTATTTTCCAATGATGGTGAATAGACAGTACGAGTAATAATTTCTCTTTCTTGGAATTTGTTCGTTATAATATTCTATACATTGCGGCTCGAGCGACTCACCGCTGAAAACTTATTCTCCGTCATACTATCGTAACGACTTTTTGTGTTATAGGTGCGGCTTTGATTGCTTCTACAGTACAGTCTTCATCGAATTGTTGTATAGTACACCTCCTATTTGTCCCAAATATTTTAATGGTGCTCATACTTGCATTATATATTCCTGTCCTGGATTTTGTTTTATTAACCACAGATCTTGTATCGCTTTGTTGAGTTTTATGACTCGTACCTGCTACTTGAGCACAATACCTCTGGTTCGGTTTCCAAATATTATGATTTGTCTCTAAATTAAAGAATAATAATGTACTCAAAATAAAAACGCATAAAGCTGAAAACAAATTCTCTTGTTACATTCACATGATCAGAAGTAAGTCGCAAACATTTATTCTTGCGTTGAATTACAGAATATATGAACACAAATTAAACACATGCAAAAGGATGTATGTCTAAAAATAGTCCAAACTAGACATAATATTACGAAGCAATAACAAGTAAAATATGAATGAATCATTTAAAATGCGAACATACTTTTGTTAATAAAGTTATCTCAAAAGACTAATGAGAAAAAACTTTTCAAGAAAATGAGTATATGGTTAGAACCGATTAATTTACATGAGCTTTCTACAATCACTCGGATTTAAGTGTTAAAAGCTTAACTGTCAAGTAGATTATTGATTATTGCTCAGCGTGCGAGGTTTTGTAAATATTCGTTTGTTAATGATCTCTTTACTTAACATACTCGAGTTAAAATATATTATCTAAAATAATACGTGTGTTCTTTTATAACCTAATCTGGTGTCGCTATTATCAGAAGTGGGATATTCGTTTTGTGAAAGTTTTAATCAAGAAATAGTCTTACAATGGGGAAAAGAAAAAGCAAGCATCATAACAGTAGCAGCAGTTCAAGTAGTTCTTCATCTGTAAGTTCCAAGTCACCAAGGTAATATAAAAAAACGAAAGGAGCAAAATATCAGCATAAACGACCTTTTACGCTGCCGTTGTCATTGCCAGGGAAGAATACTGCTAATTCAGGTTTGATAGATGTAATTAATATTATAAGAAGCGAACGAAGACCGCGCGTATCAGATAGAGATATGGACATACCTGAGTTCGACCCGTTGCATCACAACATAAATACTTGGCTACGAAAAATTGACGAGCATGCGGCTATTTATAATTGGGAAAACGTCACCATCTCTCACTTAGCTATTATAAATTAAAGGGATCTGCTGAAATATGGTATGTCTCTCTTCTGTTCCAAAATCGTGGTCGAGTGGAAATCTATGCTTGTAGCCACATTTCCTTCTACGCGCGGTTTACACAGTCTAATGAGTGGAAATGCCTAGTTTTAAACCCAAATGTAGTCAAAATTTATACGAATACTGTTTCGAAACGCTGTCTCTTATCAGAAAAATGGATTTAGAGTTGAACGGGAGTGATGAAGTAAATTTGATGGTTGGTGGGTTAGAAAATCAGAACATTCAGTTTGCGCTAAAAGCGGCTAATATTACAGACCCTGAAAAACTGGCTGTTTATTTAAAATCTTTTGAACTGTACAATAAATGGATACATCACGGTCTTCCACAGTAAACCGAGTATTCTTTCGAAACCTTTTAAAAGGACACTCAAAAACCTAAAATTGGCTGTTTTAAATGCAAACAAGCTGATTATAAACAATGCAACTTGCCATTAAACGTTGGGTGGCTCGAACAAAGAGCATTGTAATTATTGTTGACTTAAAGGACATACAGTTTGAAGCTGTTTTAAGCGTAAGAAAAAAATGTCAAACACAATCTAGCTCGACAAAACCTGAAAAAAAAACATGTTCTTTTCGTAACCAGCGAAAGTGACAAAAGTATAGTTCGGTAAAAAAATGAAAATGACGAGTCAGTTTGTTACGTTGACTTCGGAAGCAATAGTTTTTACGGTTTTCGTCGCTTCCGAAATTAAAGTGTCAAGGAAAGTATTGACGGTCTCTCCCAGCTTATTGATTTGCTGGTTGCTAAAGGCTGTATACCGGGTATAAAAATTGTGATAGGTCAGAACTATACGGAAGACCTTCGTATAAAACATTTGTTTAGTGCGTTAGGATTAAAGGTGAATTCTGTAACTGTGGAAGAAGGTCGTGCTGAAAGGCAGTTCCTGAAAATTGGTATTAATGACGGAGAAAGCCGAAATAAAGTTTTGCAATTAGTCGAAAAATATTGAGAATGTTTTCTCGGCGAACTTGCAAAGTTTGGGTGCATAAAAGATTTAATCTAATTTAGCTAAAATTAGAAGCTATTGGTGTCCAGAGGCCATATAGACTATCCGAATCAGAACAACTGGCATTACTTGACGTTGTTGATGAACTTCCACATAAAGAAACCATACGCCCTTCACTATCCCCATTTGCAAGTCCGGTTCTAACGGTAAATAAAAATAACGGTGTTAAACGTTTTGTGGTGGATTGCAGAATGGTCAACAAACAGACAATTAAATAAAGCTATCCTTTACCAATTACTTAGGATCTTATCCACAAGATTAACTGGTCAAAAACATTTTACAGCATTAGACTGTAGATTCGGATATCACCAAATTAAACTTTCAGAGAAATCAATACCTACAACTGCCTTTGTCACACCAGAAGGGAAATATGAATATCTAAAAGTTCCTTTTGGGTTAACCAATGCCCCTTACGTTTATCCGGGCGTCATAGATTCAATTTTGGGAGACTTAAGATATACCAAAATAACATACTTTCTGGATGATATTCTCTATTTAATATTCTTAAAGACTATTGAGGAGAGCCTTGAGACACTGAAGACCAAATTTAAATAATATTGTATTGGCAGGAATGCTGATAAATATTAAGGGTGGAAAAGAAAAAGTTGTGAGATATTATAGTAAATCAACTTCGCCAACGGAACAGCGCTATCATTCATTTGAGTCAGAAGCAAAAGGTTTGTTCAGAAGCATGTAAATCCATGTATCAATTGTATGTACCATAAAGTTCCTGCTGGAAATCGTGCAGGCTATCTATATCCTATAAAGAAGGTAGCTAGACCCTTTCATACAATTCACATCGACCATATGGGTCTATTCTGTAGAAGCAAACAGAAAAATAGCTATGTTACAGTTATAGTATATGCGTTCACGAAGTTCACTCTTATCAAGGCTGCCAAAAATGCAAAAACGAAATATGTTGTCGAAGAGCTTGAGAATATTTTCAAAGTTTTTGGAGTGCCTAAGCGAATTATAAGTGACAGAGTTCACTCTTACCAAGGCTGCCAAAAATACAAAAACAAAACATGTTGTCAAAGAGCTTGAGAATATTTTCAAAGTTTTGGAGTGCCTAAGCGAAATAGAAGTGAAGGAATCTTGTGAGCAACGACAGATTCAGCTACTTCCCAACGCTGTTGGCATGGCCCGTGGCAATGATGATGTCGAATGCTAAAACAGGACAGTTCTTGATTCGTTAGCCGCAATGGGAGCACATCCTGAAAATGATGAATGGGACAAAAACATTGTCCATATCCAGTTAGGCCTTAACAATACCTTAAATAAGGCGATTAACTCAACTCCGGAAGACGCTCTTCTTGGATATCGAACAGGCCCCCAAAATGTTGGATGGATGGAATCTGAGAGCAACGTTGGTGTATTGAAGCTACGACAACCTATTAGTGGGCAGATAGAAGCTGATCAACAACGGAAAAAAATCAGTTTTGATTCACACAGGAGTAAAAGGGCGTCGTTTGCTGAAGGTGATATAGCGCTGGTCAAGATCTCCTCTGTTGTCAGTACTGGGAAATCTAGAAAGCTGGCTCCGAAATGGAAGGGCCCATTTTATATGTTAAAAGTGATTTCCAACGATCGCTATGAGGTTTCTGACATTAGAGAATCAAATCTATCAAGGTTACCTTACAGTGGAGTTTATGCTACCGAGCATATGAAGAAATGCATAGTACTTGATGATGTTTAAATCAGGCAAATATTCATATATGATGGTTCTAAGGTGTAGGAATTAAGCATTTTTTCTGAGCCTTGGATAGGCCGTCGGAAAATTTTTCCTGAGCTTAAAGGTTGTGCTGTTGGAAAATATTGTCGTGGGCATTTAATACACTATTGAGGTATTTAAAGGCTGTACAATTTATTGAGCGTTGGTGTTAATACTCCCGAGTGTCTGAAAAGCCGTTGCATTGCGCACGCCCTAAACTGTAGTGTTTCTGGGTTTTATTATGCTGTCGTATGGTACTTTTCTTTATTTATGCTTATTTTAAAAAAATCGTACTATCCTGAACAATTGATGTGTTCATGACGTATGTTAGAAAAAAACACTAATTCAATTAATAGAAGAAGCCAACTCGTGGTTTCTGATTGGTTAACGATGATATGATTATACCTTTGAATATTGTGGTTATAAAAGTGCCATAAAAGAAAAGACTCTTTTTGGTGGCATACGACCTATTGCAGTCACCACGACTGGATTTTATAAGAAATTAAGGTATTCATGAAATAAATGACAGTTTATGAGATGTCACAGCTAGTATCATTTTTTAGTCCGGGTATAATCAGTAAGCAATAATGTTTTTCTTAAGCTTCATTAGAAACAATTACTTTCGCGTCTAAAAAGGGAGAGGAAAAGGGAATTTTACTCTAGTGAGGAAAATAAAGAAAATGTTGCCCCGTCAATAATGACATTTAAAATTGGAACGTACATCAATTTGCTTATTCCGATTCTAACCTACAAAAGTGACAACTTAGATCTTTTTAGTTAATTTTCACTTTCTAAATATCAATTTAACATTTTTTCTACTAAAAAAACACTAAAACCTGAGAAGAAGAAGAGTGTTTTTTCAACTGTCGTTCAATTGACATACTCGTTGCTCTCCCTTGTTAAACTTTGAACTCGAGTTGAAAAGCACCACTTTCTTCTCTAGTTGTACAAATAATTATTAATATTTGTGATTTATTTATTTTTATTTGACATATGAAATGTAGGTTGCATAAACTAAAATCTTTGGGACAGTCTATTAACGTTCAATTTTTGAAACAAAAGCGTTTGTTAATGAGGATAAGGATCTCCAAGCACTCCAACCATATCTGTATGAATTTTTTTAGGTGTTGAACCTTTCTTTTGTAGGTACTTGATGACAGCATGAAGCTGACATTTTTGAATTTCCCAAAACCACTAAAACCACTACTTTCAGTTTTTACGTATAATCCAGTGGCGTAGTCGTATTTTTGCTGTACGCTGTCAATTTTTAGCTATAAATACTCCGTATATTTTTCTGGAGTTTGATTGATTTTATGTATTTTATATATTTTATAAATTTCATATATTTTATATATTTTATTTATTTTATACCTTTTATATAATTTATAGATTTTATATATTTTATATATCTTATATATTTTATATATTTTATATATTTTATGTATTTTATATATTTTATATACTTTATATATTTTATTTACTTTATATATTTATATATATTTTACAAGTTTTATATATTTTATATATTTATATTTATATTTTATATATTTTATATTTTATATATTTTATATATTTATATATTTTACATATTTATATATTTTATATATTTTACATATTTTATATATTATATGTATTTTATATTTTATATATTTTGATTTTTGTATTATTATATTTGTTATTATTGTATATATTTGTACATTTTATATATTTTATATATTTATATATCTTTTTATAATATTATATATATTTTATTTATTATTTTATATATTTTATATATTATATATATATTATATATATATATATATATTTTATATATTGTTATATATTTTGTTATTATTATAAATAATTTTATATATTTTATAATATTTATATTCTTATCATAATTTTATATATTGATAAACATTTTATATATTCGTTATACAGTTAGCAATTACACATACTATAAACATTCTAACTATTAATACAAGTATCTTAATATTTTCAAATTATATATAACATTCAATACCTTGATATTAGAACTTATACAATTCAATTAATCATCACTATACTACATACATACATATTCATCACATTTATGTCACATACTATATTATCATCATAACATATACATAATACTATAATAAATCTTATATATACATATCATACATAATCATACTATATATCATATATAATATATATATATAATACTATATTATACATTAAATTATACTATTATATATTTTATATTTATCATTACATATTATATATATATATCATATAATTTTAATAATTTATACATATTTTATATACTATATTCATATACATACAATTTTAATATATATATTTATATACATATATATATCATAATATATATACATTAACTATATATATACATATATATCATTAATATTTACAATTATATTATTTTTATATTTATCATTTTATATATTTATCATATATATTTTATATCATTCTATATATTTTATATATTTTATATATTTATACTATCATATATATTTATATATTTTATATATCTATATTTATATATTAAACCATTCATCTATATGTATACACGTACATAATAACATACAATTACATACACTACATATAATACATACTATATCACATATTACATATATATATATACATACACATATCATATAATATATATACATACATACACATATATAATACACTACACATATAATATATCATACATACATATATACTATCAACATATACATATCATACACATATAATATACATAACTACATATCACTATACATATACATACACATACACATACTACATAATAATATACAATACACATAAATACAATACTACATATACATAACTATACACATACACATACATATATACATACACATATCATACAACTATACATATATAATACACATACATATACTACATATACATACATACATATATATATACATTATATACATATATACTATTACACATATACATATATCATAACATATACATAACTATAACTAATATACATATATCCATACATCATACTATACATACACTATATACATACACATACATACACATACACATACAATACATACACATACACATACACATACACATATACATACACATACATACATCATACACATCACATACCATACTCATACACATACACTATACTACATACATATACACAATACATACATACATACATACACATACATACACATACACATAACATAACATCATACATACACATACATATACACATACACATACATACATACAATACATACACATACATCATACACTACACATACACATACAATACATACACATACACATACACATACATACACATACAATACACATACATACATACATACACATACATACAATACATCACTACATACATACCACATACACATACACATACATACACACACATTACATACCATACCATATCACATCACATACATACACATACACATATACATACAATACCAATCAATACATAATACAACATACACATACACAACACACACACACATACACACAACACACATACATACACACACACATCACACATACACATACATACACATACATACACATACACATACATACATACATACACATACACTATACATACACATACACATACTACACATACATACATACACATACATACACATAACATACATACAATACATAACATAAATACATAATACATAACATACACATACATAAACATAACATACATAATACATACACATACACATCATACATACACATACACATACACATACACATACATACATACACATACATACATACATACACACATACATACACATACATACATACAACATACAATACATACACATACACATAACAATACAATACAACATCACATACACATACACATACATACAACACAATACACATACACAAACATACATTACACATACTCACTCACATCACCACAATTTACGCATTCACGCTCGGTCGCATACACGTACACACGCACCCACGCACACACGCATCCACGCACACACGCATCCACGCACACACGCAGTCACGCTCAAGTTTACCCGCATGCACACAAGTATACGCCACATACGCACACACGCACATACGCACACATGCACAATCCGCACACCCCTACATACAACCGCACTGGGTGCTAAATCTGGGTTATAAGGTGAATGATAGGTTTCTACAAAGCCACATTTAGCAATGGCAGCTTTTGAAAGTCTTGTCTTATGGGCTGGTGCATTATTATGAAGCAGCAGGTCACTTCGCGTTAGTTTTCCATGTCTTTTCACCTTATTATCATCTCTGAGGCGATGCATTAAGTTTGCATAATACTCTCCTCTGATTGTACCACTCTTCTTCAGATAATCAATCACTAGAATTCTTTGGAAATCCCAAAGAAGCAGTTGCCTTTATTTATCCTGCGGAAGGGGTGACTTTAAACTTTTTGTGAGGACTGGCACCCCTAATATGCCACTCCATCTACTCTTGTTTCGATTCAGAATCAAAATGAAGGACCCAAGTTTCTCTCCGGTGATAGGTCGGTTGATAATTAATTCCGATTCGTCCCCACAAAGCGCCTAAAGTTCGTCACACTTCTCCATTTGAGTAAGCATTTGAAAAGGCGTAAGTAATCGTGTAAAATTCTGAAAACTGTGGTTCCTGGAACTCCTAATAAAGACGCTAATTGTGGCTTCTTTAATCTTGCATTTTCCAATACTAAACACTTGATTTTTTTAATAACATCCGAAGTGATCATGTCAACAGGCCGACCTGGACGGGATCATCTTCTTGTGATTCTCGGCCATGTTTAAACAATTTTGACCATTCACAAATGGTCGACTTGAAGGGCAATTATCCTCGCATATAATCAACATTTCTTCGCGAATAACTTTAGGAGACTTTCCTTGTTTTGTAAAAAACTTTATAACAGCTCGATATTGAAGTTTGTCCATTTCGAGACGTTACAACACAAACTGACAAATATTAAAACTAATAATGCTGCAATTGTTTTGTAAATTGTCAAACACGTTACCATGGCATATGTGATTTAAAATCAATAAAATGAAAAATTACATTATCATTGTAAATTGCCTAGTCCGGGAATATAAAAACAACCCCTCGTACGTTTACCCAAACATGGCTATTATTATCTACTTAGTGCAGTAGTTAACTTAAATATTACTTACGTAAAGTGTAGTGTAGAAAGCGCAAGTTTGTTTTGCTGTATCCAAGAATAAAATAGTTACGGATTTATTTGGCGTATCCCAGGATACAACAACCATTATTATCAAACATGTTGTTTCGATAAAGCCTTGTACCTAATTAATACGGATATTAAGCTAGTCACAATAAGTTCGGATGTTGTCTGCAACATGCTCTTAAATTACGACTATCCTATCCTATCCTTCTTAAATAAATTGCTACTAAATAAAACTATTACTGTCTTAATTTTGGAGTTTTACATTTTTGTACACCATAAAACTAGAAAAGAATTTTTGAATAAATCTAACGGTTGATGTTTTTGCATTAAAAATGTATGAAATTTTCTTTTATTTTTTAGTCTAATTTTATTTAAAGCTAGACTAATAACGTTAAAATAATACAACAATTTCTAATGCCTTAGCTTGTTCTGATTTCGTTTACTACTCTTAGTACTATTCACATACGTGCTCCTCCGGTCTGTCACATATTTCCGCATTACTGCCGTTCAGGGAAAACCTTTTGCACTAGTAGTTCGTAATCAAAATGGAGTCCGTGTATCTACTTTTACCGCTTTAATTTTAATACGGCAAAAAAAAAGGTGAGATAGCTCCTACCGTAACTGCTAATTTTAAAATATTTCAATTAAGAATATTACTTTGGAAATTACACTTTATTACAATTTTTAAACATAAACGTTTATAAAGTAGAAATATGTATATAATTTGTATAAATATTGGAAGCCATGAAAACTAATTTACGGTATAGCTTCTTAATTGAATTAAACAATTACCAAAAACTGAATTGATGTAAAGCAACAAAAGTGCTTAATTGATTTATACAGTAACCCTTAATTGAAAGAAAGTAGGTTTTGATGTACAGCTGCAAAAATTATATTTTACAAAAATGTTTATATAGCGAAGCAGGGTTTTTACGTTTAAACGTTAGATTCTATACGTCTTACATTACCTATAAGTTGCACATTTCCTAATTAGACTGACGTAGCAGTAATATTTCGAAACCACACAATGGTAGTTACAATCATAGATAATTAAGTGTTAAGTACTTGCAATCTCAATCTGTTTATTTTACACAAACAAACAGGGGTTTGCACAAACCGATTCATTTGTATGGTTTAGAGCTGAATCGCACTGTCAATAAATGGTTACACAAATAATCCAGTAATGGCATTTAGAATACTCTGTCTGGGGAATAGACGTTTGTGGATGTAAACACATAAAATCTGACATTCAAAAGAATTCGTTTCTTAGTGATATATCAATTTTTATTGTGTACATGAATATAGAATAGTATTTTTCTGTCGTATCTTACTGCAAAACAGAAATATTAAAGTCAGATGAATTTATATTTTGTTTAGGTATTCTGGGCCTCTCTCTGACTCTTAAAATGCCCATGAAAATACGTGATTCTGCACTGTGTAAATTTGAATTTTCGAAAATACCTTGAGATTGGCAAATATAATAAGTTAGGAAATAGCATCTTATGTAGTTGCGATTCATTGAGATAAGAACCTTTGTACCAATTTGCTGCTAGATAAGTAGTAGTGGCACACTTGCACCGCCATTTTGTTTGTTGTGACGACACAAGCCACGCCCCCACGTGGAGGACGTAATATGACCTTGATACTTAACCTCGGACCTGGCCTTAAATTTGACCTTGACGGACACGTGGTGGACATGGTTTGACCTTGAGATTAGCCTTGGGGCCTGGCATTACACCTGTAAGACAGGTACAAGAACTTGTGTTAGGATCTGCGCCGTCTTGTGGTGTACCCCTTGGCTGGAAATAGTATTCTAATAAGTGCGCTCTAATGCTCACTTGTAAGACAAGTATATGGGCTTGTTCTAGGGCTTTTGTCCCCCTTGCCGTTTTCTGTAATATAGGTGGCGCACCTAGCGGTATATTTCTAGGAATAATTAGGGTTTGTTTGTGGAGCCATCTAGTGGTGTATGGAGTAACGAATGTTTTCTGTAATAGAGATTGATCGTGTTCGTTTTCTCTCTCTCTCTCGTCTCCCTCGTCTCTTTCTCAAACAAATAAATCAATTAATAATGTTTAAAAAGGCTCGAGCGAAGACTAGATACTTAATACGTTATAATAAAAAAAAGTGTTGGGAAGACTACGTTAGAAATCTCACATTTGACAGTCCAGCCAACGATGTGTGGAATAAGATAAGAAACATGTCGGGAAAAAGTAATTACTCGATCCCTAAAGTAGAAATTGACGGTAGGTGGGCTGCAAGCGAACTAGAAGTGGCAGATGCATTTGCAAAATATTATGAGAGTGCAAACACAAACAGCAACTGCGATGAGCGATTCTTGCAGACAAAGCTATCAGTAGAAACTCAACAACTTGATTTTGCAAATTTCGAATATAGTATGGATTATAACAACCCCCTAACTCTCAAAGAGTTGAACGTTGCACTTAAGCTATCAGGAAAATCGGCTCCTGGGAAGGACAACATCGTTTACGAGTTCATAAGAAATCTTCCAATATCTGGAAAAATCAAAATACTATCATTATTTAATAGAATTTGGGAAACAGACATTTTTATAAGCAGTTACCGACCTATATCGCTTACCTCTTGCTTAAGTGAAGTAATAGAAAGGATAGTTAACAACAGACTATCGTGGTCCCTCGAAACAAAAAATTTAATAGCACCCTACCAAGCAGGTTTCCGAAAACGACGCTCTGCATTAGACCACCTAGTTCGATTAGAAAATGCTATCCAGAATACTTTTATTGATAGAAAACATGTTGTAAGAGTATTTTTCGACTTAAAAAAAGCTTTTGACACAACATGGCAGCAGAATATCTTGCAACTGTGGGTTAAGGGGAAATTTACCCAAGTTCATTTCTTCATTTTTGAAAGGCAGGTCATTTGTAGTTAGGATAGGAAATCGTTTATCAAGAGCCATACTCTTCCAAATGGCGTTCCACAAGGGTCAACAATAAGCGGGACTTTATTTATCATTGCCATGAATAACATAGCACAAAATGTAGATGAATCAATACAAAAATGTCTATATGTTGACGACTTAGCTATTTACTTTGCCGGAAAAACTATTGCCTCTATAGAATCTCAGCTTCAACGTGCAATTGATCAAATCAACAGCAACGCAAAATCTATTGGATATCGTTTTGCATCCGAAAAAACTGTTTGCGTCCACTTTTGTAGACTCCGTACCCCTCATAGAGGACCGAAACTATTTTTGGATACAAGTCGAATTAAATGCGAAAATTCGGTGAAATTTCTTGGAATGCATTTTGACAACTCTTTATCGTTCAGAACGCAAATAAGTGAAATTCGCCACAAAAACTAAGAAGGCACTAAACATCATAAAATGCATGTCAAACATTAACTGGGGCTCTAATCGTGAGACACCTATCAAAATGTATAAAGCGATAGTTTTATCTAAAATAGACTACGGATGCGTATCTATGGATCAGCAAGACCATCTCGTTTGAAGGCCCTAGATTCCATCCATTGTAATGCAATTAAATACATAACGGGAGCATACAGAACTAGTCCGTTTACAAGTTTAAACTGCGAATCAGGCATTATGCCGTTAATACATCGCAGACAGAAACTTACATTGAATTATGTAACAAATGTAATATCAATAATAACCAGCCATATAAACTACAAACTGTTTAGTAGCAAATACGTAATCCAAAAATTTGAGAAAAAGCCAACTGCAATTCGACCAATGTGTGTACGTGCAATAGAGTACAGAGATGTACTTCAAATCTCAAACTATACATTAGCAGTCCAAGAGTACACAAGCTACCACCATGGAATAGTTGCGAAATCTTGATACGGCTTGAGTTGTCGATATTTCGCAAAAATGAGACAAACTCACAAATCATATTGCATCAGTTTAACCAGATAGTAGAAGAATATTCTAACCCTCTGTTGATCTACACTGATGGATCTAAAAACTCAGTAGGCACAGGATACGCTTATTACGTGGAAGGAAAGTCATACAAATGGAAAATATCCAATTTGAACAGCGCCTACTCAGCGGAATTACATGCAATAAGAAGAGCATTAGCATATTGTTCGTCAGTCACAAACAGAAATTGCATAATATGTACGGATTCAACATCAGCATTGTTAGAAATAGGTAACCAAAGTACCGTGAATCCTATCATACAAAGAATATATAAAATAATTAATTGCATTTCATCCTTAAGGAATAATAAACTTATCCTCCTATGGATTCCGAGCCATTCCAGCATTAGCGGCAACCTGATGGCAGATAAGGCAGCAAAAGAAGCATCCACCTTAAATCAAGATTCAAATGAACCACTAACTCCCGATGACACCAAACGACATATATTAAACCAAATAATGGAAACATGGCAAATCAGCTGGGAAAAGGAACAAAGTAAATTACGAATGTTCAAAGAACAAGTACGCCCATGGAAACTACCAAACCAGCTTACGAAAGAGAAGGAGTAGTAGTAACACGATTACGTATTGGTCATACCAACCTTACGTCATCCTATTTATTAAGAGGAAACGAAGCACCAAAATGCAATGAATGTAATGAAAACCTGACTGTTATACATATTTTGAAAACCTGGAAAAACATCATAGCAAACAGAAAAAGAAATCGATGTAGTTCAACTATTAAAATCTAACAATTACAATGATTTAAAAATTGTAATAGGTTACCTAAAAAGAATCGGCGTGTATAGTAAGATCTAAATAAGATCAAATTTGGCTAATGACCTTAGATGTGGATGCCATAATAAAAAAAATCAGACTAATCAAATCAATTAAGCAAATAAATCACAAATACAAATCACGCTTGATCAAATCAAACAATTAGATCAATCTCAATCATTCAACCAAATCAATCTCAACCAATCAAATCATAACTTAGAGCTTGCGAAAACCAGTTTACAGTTCAAAAATACTGATTTGGTTTAACGTACAGCTTGATAAAAGCAAGTGCAATTCAAAAATACCAAATTGATTTATTTTACATCATGCACAATCAGCTCTAAATTCAAAAAAATTTGTTTAACTTATAGCATACAAAAGTCAGTCTTCAAAAAAACATCAAATTAGCTTGTAACACCGCCACGTTTTGCATACATTGATAAGAATATGTTTTACATTTAAACTAGTAAAAATGCCTATATATTAGCAAATATAACCAAACTCAGAATTGTATATATATATATATATATATATATATATATATATATATATATATATATATATATATATATATATATATATATATATATATATATATATATATAAAAGAGCCTTCCTCTTTTGGAAGATTGTATAAATACGAAATAAGTTAGAGAAATAATATTTGGACCATTTTAAAAATGTTTTTGATGATACAGGGTGTTTCATGTTATTGGAGCAAACTAAACTTACATTTTTTTAAATGGAACACCCCTATATATTATTACATAAAATACGCTTTATTTAAAACCAAATTGTATGGGTCTACACCGTTGGTTTAAGAAATATCCCACTTGCGGACGCCGCCACTAATTTGTTAGGCGACTTTTGTTTATTTTACAAAAAAAAAGTGTTAGTGGTCCTGTAGTATTTTGTAATATCTTAATTTTCAGATTTTTTTTAATAATATACAGCGCATGTCACAGTTCCTAAATACAACTCTTTTTTTTATTTTTTTAAATGACATCCTCCCCCATGATGTTCATGTCATTCGATACTTTGTTTGATATTCTTTCGTTTTCATCAAGCATGTCATAACTAAAATTAATAATTTTGAAAATATCTTCAGTTGATTTGTGAAATTGAGAGTGTAATACAAAAAGACCGAAAATGGAGGTATTAAGGTAGCCATAGGATTGTAGTTTCTTACTAAAAAAATTTTTTCAAGTAAAAACAAGAGTTAGTACCTATAACAATTACAAATTAATGCATAAAATACTCTTGCTTCTAAGCAAATTTAAATCAGTCCTTATTAAAGTTTCTGAAGTACTCAATTTGATTATGTTCAAATCAACTATACCATTTCCTACGTCTTTTTGTAAATTTAAATTGGTTATTGGTCAAATAACAAAGATTATTTGGAATTAATGTTTAAACTCGCAATTAAAAAACAAGAGTGCCATGACAATACTGAGTTGAAACAAAAAAATTGTTTGTAGCAGTTGGTTGTATTGAGTTTAAACCTAATTTTTGTTTTAATTTATTCAAAGTGTTGAAAATGACTCTAAATATTCAGGAAATGGTTTTAATAATTTTTATTCTTGGACAATGTCAAAAAAATTGCTTACCGACAAGTAGAATTTATGCAACAAGATATCCCGATGCTGAAAGAAACCGCAACGTAAGGCGTTTCAAGATCTTTTACAAAGATTTGAAGCAACAGGTAGTGTAAAATTTAAAAACGGCAGGTAGCTAATAAAGCAGTGACTAATGATGAAAATCAACTTGCAGATGAAAAATATATTAGATGCCCATAAATACCATGGATATCATGTAGAACTTCATCTATAACTACATGGTCAAGATTTTGAACGATGAATTAATTAATTTTTGCAGAAGTTCCTAATTTTCACAATTATACATTATTTAGTGACGAAGCTACTTTCAAAAGTAATGGTTTAGTGTACATGCATTATTATAGCACTGAAAATCCTCATTGGATCGGGCCTGTTAACCAACAAAATCCGTGGCCACTAAATGTATGGGGGGGGGACTTATTGGTTACCATGTTATAGGTCCTTATTTTTTTGAAGATACTCTAACCGGCGAGGTGTATTTAATTTTTTTAAGAGATGTGCCACCTAACCTTCTTCAAAATATTAATGAAGCAGTTTATGGAAATATGTGGTTCCAGAATGACGATGCAGCCGCACACTACCATCGGGACGTACGAACATTTTCAAACCACTGGAAAGAAAATCAGTGGATAGGTCGAGGAAGACCCATTTATTGGCCACGAGGTCACCTGATCTGACCTCACTCGATTTCTTTGTGCGGGGTTACGTAAAAGATTATGTGTATAAAGAAATTCCAACCACACCAGAAAATATGAAGGAAACAGTCAGAAATGCTTTTCAACATATCACACGGCGGGCATTAAAGCTAGTGAAAAATAATTTTGTGCGACGTGTTAATAAATGTACTGAAGTTGAAGAAAGAACATTCGAGCATTTAATGAGAAATTAATTTCTGATGTTTTTTTCTTTTTCATTTTACTGTTATTGTTTTGTTGTAATTTGTATTTGTTAATTTTATTACACGGTATTGTATATAAAAATAATACATATTTACAGTTATTTTCACTAATCTAATTTACTGAAAGCAATGCATAGTTAATTTACAATATTAAGAAAAAATTGCTAATGGAAAAAAGATAGAAAATAAATAAAAAATACTTTCGAAGATTTTTCACTTGAAAATTTTTTTTAGTAAGAAACTGCAATCCCACGGCCAACTTAGTACCTCTATTTTGAAAATTATTCATTTTAGGTATAAGACATGCTTGATGAAAAAGGAAGAATATAAAACAAACCATTGTTTGTATAAAAGGTTGTTTTTACAAACAGTGACACGCCCTGTACATTATTACAAGAAATGTGAAAGTTAAGATATTTCAAAATACTAGAAGACCACCAAAATCTTTTTGTCATTTTAAAATTAACAAAAGTCGCCTAACAAATCAAATGAAAGCGTATTTTATGGTATTTCCAAAAATGTAATAATATACAGGGTGTTTTCATTACAAAAAAGTTTAGTTTGATCCAACAACATAAAACACCTTGTATGATTAAAAATATTTTTAAAATGTAGTACCTATTGATGTTTACCCGTGGTCCAAATATCATTTCTCTAACTTATGTTTTTTCACAATTTTCCACCTCCTCCTCGTTTGTCCACCCTGTATATATATATATATATATATATATATATATATATATATATTTGTTAGAATGCTTATTGTTAGTATTGCTTATTCTTATATCTTATTCCTGCGGACTGTTCAAGAGTCTGCTTCCTCTTCTGTGTCTTAGTGGGGTTATATTGTTGTGTGTATTGTGTACCTGCATACAATGTAGTATGTGGTGTTAAGTGGTTGCAAAGAAAGTATATATTATTAATATAATACTATATTATTTTTTGTTTGGATTGGTGGTGTATATGTGGTGTGTATTAGATCGATTCCTAGGTCGTTGCAGTGGTCGTCTTCGATTTTATCTTAGGGCATACGGGATGTCGTCAAGGAGGTTTTCGAATTCTTCCGGGAGATTTTCGATGTTCTGGGTCAGGATATTTGGAGGGTGCTTAAATTTATATTTCGGTTTTCTCCTATGTGTTCTTAGGTAATGTATGTGGGTAAGGGGCGTATATGGAATGCGGAGGATGTTTTTGGTAGCTTGCTTGTAGCGTTTTGAGGCGTTGTGTGATGTTAGCGTGTTGTATGGTAATTTCGTTGGGTATATATATATATATATATATATATATATATATATATATATATATATATATATATATATATATATATATATATATATATACGATATTATTGTTACCTGCCCAACGTTGGGCTCCCATTTGTTAATATTAGCTATTGGATGTTTATATCTCACTGTTACACTTGTTACCACAACTTTCTTAAATTATCCCTTTAATGTGCTTTATTGCCCCACGCTGCGAGCGAATTCTTGTTATATTATGGTTTTTCACTCGAGCTGTATAAATTCCTGTTAATTGCGTTCTTTTTTGTACATAATACTATTTTTGGAAAAATGACGTAATATGGTATATATATATATATATATATATATATATATATATATATATATATATATATATATAATTTGAAACCAAATCAAAGAACCTGTGGTATGTAAGAAAAGGAAATTCTTTAAACTTTCCAGTTTTTCGTAAAGCATTTTCTTCTCCATTATTAAGCTGCGTCACGATGTTGTGAATTTACTTTTTAGATAACGGGATAGACACTTTTTTGTTTTTAGGAGACTGGTGCGGACGTGTCTTTGTAGAAAAAAAAGGAATTTTAACTGGAATGTGTTGTTAACAAACAAACAAAGATTTAATTAATTAATAACTTGGAACAAATTCTAGATTTCCGTTACCACTAAGTGATTTACTCGTAACTACGATTATTTACATGACTGTTTCCAGACTACGGTTACTTATAAATTGTTTTGTCCAACAGTTGCAGTTTTTCATGTGTTTTATACGTTAGTTTTCAGTAACTAAAATCAAATTTTATTCACTAGTGACTAAGTTTTATATCAACAACGTATTCATGACAACCGGTCGACCGACCTTGACAACCAAGACCTGCTTGACTTTTTTTTATTTCTTCAAGTTTTTCGTTAAAAAAAATGCAACTGTTGGACAAAACGTCATATATCACACGTGAGTGAAATGCCATTATGAGCACGTGAGAATTTGTCATACTCGCGGAAGCGCTCGTGCGTGAAAAATCTCACTTGCGTATAATGGCTTATTTCACTCACTTATAATATAATCTACTATTAGTTGGATAAATTTGAATGAATTTTTTGTTACAATTAATCAAGTAAAACTTTATGAAACGATTCTAGCTAAATGTCTTTGTGTCTTAAAACAGGTATCGTTTACCCTTATTTTTTAATTATTTGTTAAAATTTTTGCCTTGAATATGATTTTAGTGTTACTATTTATATTTACTATTTACTTTTAGTGCTTCTTAACAACTAAATAATTTTATTGGCTCTTGAAACATTCCTCCAGTCTAGAAAAAAACTTTCACCAAAAATCCTAATTAACACTATATATACATGTTACATTAACACTAAAAGAACCTACTTTTTAGATTATACCTAAGTTTAGTATCCTAATATATTTAGATAATTCTAGGGTATAATATTAATTAAAGTTCAATATGATCAAATGTATTCATCCCTAAAATTACAACTAACTAATGCCGATTTGAATCTACACCATTGATGCAAGAAAGAATACTAAGATTCTTTATATAATCTTCATTTTAAAAGTGGTAACATATGTATCGGTGTTTTGCATATCTTAGACCCGTAACTTGATTTTTTACCAAACAAAATATAATTCACATAACTTAGTTACTTCGTTTATTAAACTTAAGTTTTCTGATATTTCAGTATTTTGTTAAATACATTTATAACATAAGTAATTGTTCTGTGGCATAAATGCTTTTAACAAATGCATCAAAATTACATTAATTTGACCAGCCTTTTTTGTCAGTTCCTTTTTTATAAATATTATATTTTAATAATTCCGTATAAAATAGTTTTATTGAAATTGGTATTTTAAATTTAACTTACGTGTAAGTTTAATTAATTTTTTATTTTTAATATTTTACGCTACATGTCTAACCAGCATGTAAACATTTTTTGAAAGTGCACTCGACTAGCTCAGGCGTACGGTCGTGACCGCAGAGCACTTGGAATCGTAGGTTTTGGAGGTTTGCTACGCTGTTGTGGACGTGGTTAGATAGCCACTAAAGGATAGGCGCCACAGGTTTTATTCAGGAAAGGGATAAAACAGAATGAAGAAAATTGAGGAGTAGAGTAGGGCAGGCCCTGTAAAACCTGAAACAGTAGTGCCAAGAAAAAAGGAACAACTAACAAAAGAGAGAATAACTTAACCAAACACCCAAATGTAAACGTATATTTAACAATCTTAATTAACAAAATAATTATAATTCAGTCCTGACGATGGCAAGTGGTGAGCCGTCGCAGATGCCCACAAAGAATAAAAACTAAATATATTCAGTTCGTTAATCGAACCTAAACATTAAAAAAAGTTTCGTTAATTGTGCCGCTGACGGTATTACAAATCGCAGCCGAAAGGCGAAAGTAAACATAAAGTGCGATCTAAAATAGATCCACATGAAAATAGTAGTGCTTAAATATTTTGAAACAGCTTGCCTACGTTTCACAAAATAGAATTTAAATCCCCAATGATTTTGATTTCGGTTTCTTTAATTATATTAAAACATTAAGAAGTGGTATTAAATAGAAATATCTGGATAGTCTGTTCAGTGCAAGGCATAGAATTGAAGCAAGACATTCAATAGTACAGAAATTTTATTACAGCAAAACCTGCTCTGAACAAAATTATCCGTAATGACAAATAATTAATATTAATCAAAGACAAAGTACAGAAAAGCTACAGAAATTCTAAATTTGACTATAAATATATATACGGTTTCATACAATGACTGTAATTCATTTGACCTCGATATCTGTTCCACCCTGTATAATGTATTTTAAAAACAGGAGCTTCAACGCGCAGCTACCGTGAAACAAAGTAGGTCAACGTCCCAGTGAATATAGTTTTTTCTTTCTTTTTGTATGTAGAAATTAATTTCAAATTGAACAAATCAAACTCTATAATTATTCAACCACTTTAGCCTCCAGCAAAAGAGTGTTATTACAATTGTAAATGATAAATTTTGTTGCAAGTAAGTAAAAAAACGAAGGTAACCTAAGTATGTTGTACGGATTTTAGAAATACACTGTTCATTACACAAGTCCTGTGTATATTGAATAATAAAGAATTCTGACCTTTGATGTAGAATTACCAAACTGTAAATGCCCTTCGTGTTTCGAAGGTGATAGTTACTTGGTGAAACCAAAACAGCTAATCAGTAGCTAAGAGCCAGAATTCCAGTAGGAATGTGTACGAAGGTGATCGGTAGTGGATTCCAATTTGCTAGTTACTTATAGGAGTAAAGAATAGCTGTTTATTTCGCCGGTATCAAGGCGCTGAAAGTGATACAAGTAAATACGTTGCTAATTACCTTATACAAGCATACCTCTTTTAGATGTTTAGAGCCGATAGCGATGATTTCGTTTCAACAGACTTATGTTATTAATTTAATTAATCTTGCGAAAGTACCTAAATGAAAGAAACGATTTACTAAAGGTTGTCGAACATGTGTTAACTTACCGAGGATATGAAGATTGAAAATTGCAATAAGATCCGCTTGTAAAGCGTCAGTAAAGTTTTATACCAAAAACATTACATTATATGAAAAATTTTCCAAAGAAACGATGCTTAAACATTTTATAAACGGAAGGAAAAATTTTCTTGCAGATCAACCTTCTCATCGGAAAATGGCGTGTTAAGAAAAGAAAGATTAGGAACAACGCCCTAACAAAAGCAATATTGCAAACTATTAAAATTATTCAAACTAGATAAGAATGTTAAAACCAAATTTTGATAAATAAATATTTACAGATATCTAATAGTTGTCTTTTAAAAACAAGATTTCTTTTCAAACTCTAGTTAAATGACCATACATTTTAGAGATGGCGCAACTTATATCTATAAAGGAATAAAAAGATGTGTACGTTAAATAAATTAGTTTAAACTGTAGAGGTGCGAACAATAAATTTTTGAGGTACGAAATTAAAACATTCCATCGACGAATAAAGAAATATTAATATTTAGATGTAACCAATTAGTTCATTAACTACAGTAACGGAAGTTATCGAAAATACACGTTATTCACGATAAACACGTAACAATATATATATATATATATATATATATATATATATATATATATATATATATATATATATATATATATATATATATATATATATGAGAGAGAGAGAGAGAGAGAGAGAGTATTGTCTAACATTTAATTTACTAAAGCAAATATCAGGTTTGTAACAACGCACGACTTTCCAACCTATAAAGTGGATATTAAGGTAAATTACATAATTTTAATAATAATTTTTTTAGGGTAATTATGCATCCCCTTTATTAATACGTTTATAAGGAAAATATGTAACATTATAACGAAAATACGTGACATCAATCTCAACAATCATCCTCAATGTCAGATGGACGTTTAAAACCTTATATCAGATGGACGTTAATAGACTTATAGATGCTAACAAAAAAATATTCCAAAGCCGCTCGTTTCTAAAAAATACCAATAATGCAATTTAGGCATTTTCAATCCCATTTAATTAAACGTTACACCTAGTTTGCTTTATATTAAGAAACTTTATAAAGAAAAGCTATGTAAAATTAAATTTTCTTTAAAAATGTTATCTTCACGTTTTCTTATAAAATTAATCGTTATTCAGATATTGAAAATGCTTGAACCAACATTGCAATTCTGCATTAGGAATTTTTTGGCCACCAAATTGCGCGTCGTATCAAAAATTTGCTTGGAACATAATAAATGGGCATTGGACATGTTTAAGGTCTATATGTTGGGAGATCTTTGAAATATGCAGCTGTTTCAGAAATAATTGATAAAAACAAAAAAACTGCCCCCCCCCCCCCATTCCGACACCAAATTTCTCCCAAAATCTAATTACCACCAGGTGAAATGAAAACAAGCTTAAATGCGAAGTTTGAAGTACGGTCGTGTTGTCGTTTTGGATACTAACACATATTCCGCACACTCAATCGCACACACGCACGCACGGCAGCACTCAGCTAGGTACGCTAACTGCAGCAATAATACGACAAATGCATGTTAATGTTTAAGGTAAAATGTTATAAGTAGCAACTTTTTTACACAAATACTTCAAAATACGACAAAATAGCTCTTATTACGTGAACGTTAATAAACACATTTGTTTATTCATATCTTCTTGATCATATTACAATACGACTTACATTACCGTGTGATAAATGATTAACAGGTACTCAAAAATTTACCAAAAGATACCACAGAAGCAGTAAGTTATTCTTAAATAAGAAAGCAGTAGTTAACATTACGATAAGACAAATCTTCATCGACACCTTTACCTTAATGCGTAGTGAATGATAATTCCAAGCGCGTTTGCTTGTTTATGCCGCAAGGGTATCAGCTTCTTGAATAGGATCGTAGTAAGCAACCAAATAAATTTTTGTTAGCAATGTAACAATTTCCATTCAAACCAAATAAAACAGTGATGGTTGACACATTTACTTATAATAATTTTACTTCGTAATGTGAAATGCAGATCCGATGTATTTCAACAAATTCAATTATTGCACTGATAATCTGGATGTAGCTTAAATTATTTTGCTGAATAATTGAAACATTCAGAAAATAAAACGTAGGTTAGTAAACATCAAACTGACAAATATGGATAAGGTAACTAGAGAATCATTGTTGTAGACTGTAAAACTTTCAGTTCTTGAAAATAGACAACCCTGTTTAAGTTGTCAGGCTGTTTCAGAATTCCAATAGCTGCTCGAATTTTTCTTATATACTAATTCCTATCGTTAACCAAAAGTTTTCAAATTTTATATTGTGCAGAGTGTTTAAGGTATGTTGAGCAATTGTTGATTTAGTAAGATGAAGTAAACGTAAGTGTATTTTTTATTCTCTTAACTTGGTGTTAATGCCTCTTCCAGTTTCACCAATGTAGACTTTACCACATGAGCATGGTACTTTGTAAACAACACATGTATGTAATGGTCTTTAGCAGATTACGAATTTTAATCCTGTTTTTGTAAGCTGCTTTACATTAACATTTGGCAATTTTATTCGTTGTGTTTGCAAGGAAAAGTAAAATGGCAAACTTATTTGAAGTTGTAGGTTTATTGTACATGACTTTAATTTAATGTTTTTGAAGCAATTATTTATGAAGACCTTTTCAAGATGGTAATGTACTACGACACCCTAAAAATTATGTGGTAACCTGGAAATTATAAGGCACTCCTATATATATAGATTTCCTGGTGCTAAGATGATTTACAGGTTCAGTTAAAATAATCTGTCCACGGTATCACCCACCTCCTCCAGAAACAAATTAATCCATTCACCTAACAATTTGAAACAAAGTTCGGTAGACGTTTACAAAAATTTGTCAACCAATATTTTACTTCTTACATACGTCAAGAACACACCACCATTACTACCTTTCCAGTCTTACTCTCAAGCATGCATATATGATATCGAGTTGTTCTGGAGTGAAAGGAGTAAAGATACCAAAGCTTCAGTAGTTTTCACCAAACACCTGGTATGTGGCAAACAGCGAATTATTTAGTAGATCCTAGAAGTTCTTAGGCAATCCACATTTTATTTTTTTTGTTTAATGTTGTGGTTAACAAATAAACTTGTTAACTTGTGGGTAACAAATTAACTTAATTTAATTTTAACAGCTACATGAATTTAAATGAGTGATAACTAATTACATAACTCACAAGCTGAAAATGTTCGATCAAAGCTAAAGAGAATATATAACACAAGTTTCACATACTTTGTAGCAAGCAGTAATTCCTACATCTATAGCAATTTTGCTCTTAAGAGAACTGCATTCCGTTAATTTCTCTCGGAAGGCAGCTTACACTTACAATACCTTATAAAATAGTACTTAAGTTACAAATGGGTTAATATAGTACATAGTTACTTCAGTGACCACAAAATGTTGCAAGCTTACAATTTATATGATGTAAGAGTTTTGGTGGTAAAGTTATAAGTAACTAAAATAATTCTAATCCGTAAAACTATATGAGATTTCAAAGTTTTACTATAAAACAAACCAAAAAATTAGTTATCCCTATGAAATAGTTTTGTATTACTTTATTAACGAACTTTATTTATTGTACGACTTCAGAATAGTAATGTTTACCAAGAATTCATTTCTTTCGCGTTTACTAGAAAGGATGAATGTGTGAAGGAATTTAAGGATTATATAGAAGTGTAAACTAGGTGGCCTTAAGTATAACCCTGAGTTTGCAATCCAGTGCAATCGAGACGCAGTCTAGAAGAAATGACACCCAAAATAACATTATCGGCATTAAGTTATAAAGAAAATATTACTTCTTAGTGTGTTCTATTCCTTTTTTCAGACTAATACCTTCCAAGCAGCAGGGTGAAACAGTAAGGTAATTTCTTTTATTGCAGAGGAGTCGTTTGTGCGTTACTTTTTATCCAAGAGACTGCCCATCAGCAAACCAATTCTTCTATTAACTGGTTTCTACTCCTCTCACGCGATGGTGCGACGGCATTCCGTACAAAAAGTCGTCGGTGGGACTAATCTACACACACAAAACTTGAATATCATCTCAATAACAAACCTCAAATGCCAATCATAGTTACTAGTTACATTCCATTTTTTAAAACTTAAATTACATTTTCGCTCTTTCTGCACTACGCGATATGTACCATCCACTAACCTTACTGTAATGTAATGCCCACCCCAGTGAATCACGGACGATGTCATGAGATTCTTCAGTGTTGAAATTCTCTGGTAAATCGGGAATATTTTCATATGCTCTTCTGTTATAATAGTAGTAGATAATCGATTATATTGTTAAAGTATATAGATTAAAAGTGTGATAGGGCTTGCTACTCAGCGCGGACAGTGTGAGTCTGTGACTCATTTTTTTGCGACAAACATTATTAGAATCTTTTTCGGTGCGATACTGCTCATGAGGTCCACTCTCACAAAAGGGTCCCTACCAGCATCTCTCGTGCGATGCAAGATTGAATAATGTCTTCATATAACCGTGGCTGCAATTAGAATACAATGTCTTCATTGTATACCATCACCATACAGTTTTAATAATATTGTTTCGGTACATAACTGCATCTGCTTCTACTTAAAGATTATAACAACATCAATCAACAGAGCTATTTTTATCCAGAGACTAAGAACATTTTTTCTTGACTAAAAGAGTAGAGATAATATTGGAACAACTTCTTATATCAGGTATTTTTTAGGCTTTCTTCTTGAAAGTCACTCAACAGTAAAAATGCGCTCTTGTTGGTTAATATCTCGTAAATGTAAACAAAGGCATATGGATGTTGGATAACGCGCTCGTTTCTGTGACAGGATTCTAAAAAAAAACAGCTTCTGAACACATTGCTGACAGTAGATTTGGACACCAAAGAGCCCAACGAGGTCTACCAAGCCTTGACTCGTTTCGGAAAAGTTAGAGGGGGCACAATATGTTGACTACCTTCTGTCTCAGTTTCCATCCTGCGATATCTCAATTCTGGGACATTTCAATGTTCATAACACTAATTGGCTTCAATATTCATTTACTACTAATCCTGCTGGTCATAGTGAAGAAACACCTGTTATTTCATGTGATCTCACAAATGGTTTCTGAAACCATAAGGATCCCTGATACCCTAACCATACGCCACACCTCTTTCTTACATCAAACCCACTTGTTTATAAAACTTCAGTTGTTTACTCATTAGGTCTATTTGACCACACTTTAATAGAAATAACTTCTACTGTTCCTAATTCCTCTGTTGTTAACAACAATGATAGAACCTTGTGGTGTTTAAGTCAGCTAAGTGGGGTGATTTACGGGATTTCTTTGCAACCTTTCCGCGGCGTGAATATTGTTTAAACCGTGCTTGTCTTCGGACATTTGCTCTTTCAATACCTGAAGTTATCCTCGTGAGCATGGAATTATACATCCCCAAAAAACAAAATCGTATTGGTCATTCCAGTTTCCAACCCTGGTCCAATAAAGCTTGTACTGATGCAATATCTTTGAAAAATAAATCTTCAGCAAAATGGAAATCTAAGAATACGGTCAAGAGTCATGCAGACTGTGTTGGTGCTAGAAATACCTGCAAAAGTGTTATCAGTAAAGCTAAAAAGATGTTTACTCAATCTGTAGACAATGCCAATCTCTTTATGGGTTTATTTGTATCAAACTCATTCCTTATAAACTATGGGACTAATTCATTTTCGGTCACATAATTGATCATAAGTAGCCCTGATCTCAATAAGCCGACTAGTACAGACGTTATCCTTATTGTCTTAAGGAATGGTCCCCCGAACTAGTACCAGTCCCATCTAAGTCCAATTCGATCTTCCTGGGAAGTTCTTGCATCATGGAAATTTGCAAATGTTCAACCTATTCCCAAAAAAGGCGACAAGACCGATCCCTCTAACTACGAACCAACTTCTGTCGCTTCCACTTTGTCTAGTCAGCAGTTACCTCTTTCCTTGAATTTGATAAACTCCTTAGTGACCACCAATACGGTTTTAGGCAGCCATTCAACAGGTGATCCTTCATATATGAGTCAAGTGTGGAACAATACGTTAGAACGAACCGGTGAAATAGTTGTAGTCGCTTTAGACATCTCAAATGGATTCGGCATAAGTGTTTACTTGTCTAGCTCATCAACTAGGTTTTTGGTTTCTTTGATAAAAGACGAATAAGGGTCGTTGCTAATAGTTTCTTTTCAAAAGACGTTAGCATTAATGCGAGCGTGCCACAGGGATCAGTTATAGCTCCTACACTTTTTATTTTATATATAAATGATCCTATTTATTTAACGACTAACTCGATCCGTTGCTTTGCTGACGACAGCACTCTTCATTGTAGTTCATCTTAGTCGACCCATAATAGTAATCCACCTATTTCAAATGAAGGCATTAAATTTAAATCAATAAAGACATTAACGTATCCTTGAATGGGGAAGCAATAATATAGTTAAATTTAATTTTAACAAAGCCCACTATAATGGATTAACTATCTTCTGGCAGGTGCTGGTAAAATAGGGTTTTTGTACAGATCTAAGCAACACTTTACTTCCCAACAACTCTTTCTGATATGTACGATTCAAATTCGACGTCATCTAGAACATAATTATCGCCTTTGGGTAGGTTCTTCTTAATAGGCTCTCGATATCGTTGATCGTATTTAAAGCGAAAGGATTATGCTTATAAATGACCCGTCCTTAACGTATGACACAACACAGAAGAATAGTTTCAATTCTTTCTTTGTACTACAGGCATTACAACGACTATTGCGCTGCTGAATTACATTCTTCGATACCACCTGAGCCTACCTTTGCTAGGAATACACAGTTTGCTCATTCACATCACCAGTAGGCAGTACAAATCTCCAGATGTCATACTAAAGGGCACAATCCACATTCTTCTACACGGCTTCTAAACTCTGAAATGATCGTGGTTCCTGTTTTTCTCTCACTTGTGATATGACAAAACTTAATGTGGCCGTCCATAAGCATTTATTGGCAATTCAACATCCCTCTGTGCATTTTTCATAGTGTTTTGAGTGCCGTAGCAAGTTAGGCTAACTTTTGCACTTTCAGGACCACAATTATTAAAAAAAAAATACGAAAGACAGAAGACCTGAGTGTACAGTTTAAATATTGAAATAGTATACCCAATCATTACAATTGGAGTTCGTGGATATTGATTTAGTTGATAATGTTAAAGTTTTAAGCAAGGAATAGGTCTACCACCTAAATAACGCGCACGGCATAGTTCGACCGTAAAGTGCCGTCAAAACTAGGTGATGGAAGAATTATTAATATTATTCTCATTCTTGGTCTACTGATTGGTGGATTATTAAAAAAGTACAAACACTATTGTATTCTGCCATAAACAAGTTTGGTCCTATTATATTTATTAGTTTTTACATTTTAAAAAACTATCATTACTATACTGAGAATATCTCGTGATTAATGCCAATGATCAAATTAAATGTATGAATCACAAAATAGTCTCGAGTGAGAATCAATTAGAGGATAATTCTCCACAGTTCTTCTCAAACTTGTTGCATTCCTTTAATGCAATTCTTGAGGCCTACAGACTAGTGTCTGACAACAAATTTTAAATATTTCTTACTACTAACTATTTTACTCTCTTATCAAAATTCAATTTGACTTTAGTTTGAACCCATTTCCATGCAAAATTCTAACTAATCAATGAGTATTATTCTGGCCACGTTTTATCGCTAAATTTTAGTTTTATACTCATTGTTATTAATACGTAATTGTTTTTTTTTTGTTTATTGTTTACAATACAATCTATTAGTATAGCAAATATTAAGTATTTTTGTGAAAAAAAAGCATAACATGCCAGAGATTATGCTCCAGTGAGCAATGATCTCTATATGAAAGGTTAATAAATTAAATTAAAGGAGTTAGGACTTGTATGAATTTTTTGAAATGTTACAGATATAAGAATACCTTCTTATGGTAATAGGCGAATATTACATTAAGTCTAGTGGTATCTTACACTTTCGCCGTTTTGTTTGTTGACTATTATCGAGCAAGTTAATGGCTAGAACATTTGGATGACTTTCTAAGCGTTGTTTGTATCTTGCACTACACTTTACAATCACCTCACTTAGTCTAGGCACTTCAAGATCACTGTAGATATATTTTTTTGTTGCGAACCATGAAGCATCTGTAATAGCACGTAATGCCTTTGCTTATAATCTATCGAGGATGTTGATATTTGATTTTGATGCAGTTCCCCAAAGTTGCAACCCATAGGTCCAGACTGGTTGGAAAATAACGTTGTATGCGAGTAGTTTGTTCAACCGCAATGAAAGCTGGAACATCTTACCTAATAACCAGTAGTATTTTTGAAACTTGAATACCAGTTATTTACGCTTTTACGTTAGTCCTTTATCGAAGTTAATGTCCAGATATTTATCATTGTAGTAGGTACAATTTCGTTATTTAATGTTATAGATGGTGAACTTCCGCGCATTTAGTAAATGTAATGCGGTTGGGTCTTACCTAATAACCAGTAGTATTTTTGAAACTTGAATACCAGTTATTTACGCTTTTTACGTTAGTCCTTTATCGAAGTGAATGTCCAGATATTTATCATTGTAGTAGGTACAATTTCGTTATTTAATGTTATAGATGGTGAACTTCCGCGCATTTAGTAAATGTAATGCGGTTGGGTCTTACCTAATAACCAGTAGTATTTTTGAAACTTAAATACCAGTTATTTACGCTTTTTCCGTGTATGCGTGCGTCACGTTAGTCCTTTATCGAAGTGAATGTCCAGATATTTAGCGTTGTCTGTAGTAGGTACAATTTTGTTATTTAATGTTATAGATGGTGAATTTCCGCGACATTTAGTAAATGTAATGCGGTTGGGTCTCATTGACCTTTATATACCATTTTGTGGTCTATTTTTCTATTTTGTGAATGTTCTGGTGTACAAGATTTCTGGCCTCAGTTGGATCTCGGTGTATTGCTAGGATGAAAGTATCATCTATAAAAGTGCTTGTTATTGTATCGTTGGTAGGAAGATCAGACGTGTACAGCAGGTACAATATCGGGTGTAGCAGACTGCCCTGTGGTAAGCCAGTGTATTGTTGTTATCTCTGATTCATATCTTACTCAGAAGTACCTTTCACTGAGATATAACCTAAGGATGAGGTAAATTTTATACGGTAGCTTTCCTTTGAGTTTATAAAGCTTGGCTAGTATCTAGGAAAACTGATACCTAGTAACTCTTTCCCCAAACCCCTTGTTGATAGTGTCAACTACTCTATGAGTCCGTTCTATCAGCGAGTGTTGGCATCAAAATCCAAATTGGTGGTCCGGTATTGGTGCATTTCTTGGATTCATGTCATGAATTGTGTCTTTTATTTCTTTCGATGTAACTGTATTTATAGGCCCGTTTGCTTGTTCTTGTTCTCCTAAAAATATTTGAATTTCGTTTCCTTCATCTGCTTTAAATACGTTTTCTAAGTAGTTCGCAAATATTGTGTATTAGATTTCTTTCAGAAATTATCTTATTTAATCTTTTCAGCGATCTTTGACATAATAGACAGCAGGCTGATCGGTCGTTAAGAAGAAAGTTCTTCGATGGTTTTCCGGTTTTGGATTAATAAACTTCCACTGTCTTACATTGGGCTGCATAGTAATTTTATCTGAATCCTGCATAATTATCATCCCTTTATGAGGAAGTTCCTTAATTAACTTGCCAGTTATTTCGTCATAACAAGGTGCATTTCTTGGATTCATGTCATGAATTGTGTCTTTTATTTCTTTCGATGTAACTGTATTTATAGGCCCGTTTACTTGTTCTTGTTGTCCTAAAAATATTTGAATTTCGTTTCCTTCATCTGCTTTAAATACGTTTTCTAAGTAGTTCGCAAATATTGTGGCCTTTGCTTTATCTGTTTTGGCCTATTCACCGTTCGGTTTTCTTATGGGTGGTATATGTGTTTTTTGCTACTTTAATCTACTTGTAGCCTTCCATAGGGAACATTCAGTGTCGGTTGACGGCGATACCCCTTGTAGGTATTGTTGAAAAGAATCATTTTTGAGCGTTGTTAGTAGTGTTCTTAATTAAGTTGCTACTCAATTGTAGTTTGTTTTGTCCTGCTGGTGTTTTGAGGTTTGTCAGATTTTTCGAAATCTTCTTTTTTCTACCATTTTTTTCGAATTTCTAGTGGCCAATTTACTATTTTCTGTTGTTTCGGTTTAGGAGGTGGCGTGACTTCCAATGCGGCTTGTTGTATTTGCTCTGTAAATTTCAGTTCTTCCGACGTTTTGAGTGAAATCTTTAGGTTTATCTTGTTTATTTGTTTTTAGATATTAATTATCTGGTGTGGAACACCACACGACCTTCCAATTTACAAAATGGAACTTAAAAGAAATGACATAGTTTTAATAAATTGTTTTAAGGATAATTATACAACCTCTTTTCTAATTCATTATGAAAATTGGTAACACTGTGAACGAAAAAACAATAATCCATGTCAAAGAGACGTTTAAAACTTCATGGCAGACAGACGTTATTAGACATCTAGATGCTAAGTTAATCCTCCTATTGTGTTAACATTTGGGTTTCACTTATTGTGTTCGGGTCATTATGACCCGGGAGCCTATAGTTTTATTGTCGTTAAATTGATATAACACTAAATAATAATAAGAAATAAGATGTAGTATTTAGGTATTTTGAGCAATTACAACATACCATTGTAGTTTTATTATCATTTGAAGGACAAAAAATTACCTCTTTTACGCTTGGTTGTTGAATAACGTGACTTTATAACCATTTTAGCTGCGGGAATACTTCGAGAGGGACACATTCTTTCTTGAAATAATGGAGTGATCAAGGAATTACACAGTTCTTCAAAAAATAGTCGCCGTTTTGTAAGTTTTCTAGCATTCCAGGTTGGAGTTACTTCGTACCACATAACATAATCGTTGTAAGCCGAAAGGTCCATGATATTGTAAAAGATATTCATTGGCCAGCTTTTAGATAGCCGACTGCATGTGTACGTTATTATTAACTTGCCTAACGTGTCTACAGCAACTTTAGTTTTGTTGTAATCTAAAATCATAAACGGCTTTTTATGATCTTGGTTACACACTCCGTTATCGTAGTGCATAGTGCTCATGAGCGAAATATTTTTATTCCGATTGGGAATATTGGAAACTTATGACGTGTCCTTGGTAAAATAAAATTTTGAAGAAAGAACTTCTTTCCCGTTGCAGACCAATGCGGCTGGTAATTCAGGCTTATTTTCACGAATAGTGTCAACATAGTTATTTCTCTTTCAATAGCATCTGCATAAGTATGATCTAGCACAACTCTTTTACCTTGACCTCTCTCTGGAGGTTCACCTTTTTTTCCCGAGGTAAACTTGCATGTTATATGTATAAGCAGTTATAGAATCGCACAAAGTCCAAATACTGACTCCGTATTTAGCAGGTTTATTCGCGATGAATTGTCTAAAAAGACAACGGCCTCTAAAAGGTACCAGTTGCTCAACTCCTGTTACATTTTCGTGAACATTATAGAGATTAGGCAGAATTGCAACCAATACATCCCACAAGTCCCGTATGGGAGCTAGTTTATCGGTTTGGCGTCGTTGTGGTCGAGTTTTTTATCGTCAAAATAATTATTCGTGCAATTATATGAAATCTTTGTAGGGACATCGCTGCTTTGAATATTGGACGACCTACATTTCCATCCCACAGACTGGCTGATGAGATTTATAGACTCCAGCTAGAAACAGTAGGCCAAAATATGGTTCTAGTTCAATTAATGTTAGTTCTTGAAACGTGTCGCCACAAAGTCTTTCGACTTCTAAATTTGACATTTTCAAAATTAGTTTGACAGTTTTGGGTGAGGAATATAAGAAGTACGCCACTTTATATCAATTATTCGCCATGTAGCATACCTTGTTAGCCCAGGAATCAACGAAATAATATTTGCTGCTGATAACCTTCCCGATTGATGTGTCTTTTCATTCCATACTGTATTTCCATCTTTTGAAGTTACGTGATTATCCGTATCAGTCTCATCTGAAATCGTAGCTTCCACTTCATCACCCGATTCGCTATTTATATCTCGGTTTCGGACAAATGGTTTTCTTCTTCAGAATCATTAGAATCACTAGCAGAAACACACAAAAGTTTCTTAAGTTCACTATGCGTAAGCACTCTCTCACTACACATTTTCAATAATAAATTTCATTGTTAGGTATTTCTTATTAGAGCATAGCAACAAGTTTGATATTTACTACGAAACTAGCACACAGATGATCACTGGCTGCATTTATACGCGGAGTCACAGACAAGTCTCTACAGGAATAAACTTGTTTACCGGTACGCAACTAACGCATGCAACATGCGCAATATTGCGTAATAATATGGCAATATTATGTACGTTATTTATATTTATGAAAATAAAACGAAACTAATAAAATACATTCGTCTATGATAATAATCTGATTCTCGTTCTTCTAATTTAAACCACACAAATCATCGGGCCATATAGACCCAAACACAGTGAGTGTAACAAATGCAATAAAAAAAAAACTAATATCAATATAGGTACACCGTTACTAGAGAGCAGAGAGTAACGTCTGATTACAGAGGAACGGTTATTCAACAGCGTCTATTATTCAGGTTAGGAGCGGCTGAATATCAAACTCGCCAACATGTATAGCCAACGTGGCGTTTATGGCTAACAACCCCCTTAGTCAAAATGGTGAATCTTAAAATTAATCGATCTGGTCCACAGGTGGTAAACACAAGTCCCACCCTCCAAGTAGGGTTGCCTTAAGGAATATGGGGGCGCAAAATTCACTAATAAACCAAATGAACATGATCAACAAAAACAACAAACACGAAACATGATGATCATCAATATTACAACTTACAATATACAGTCTATGACAAACTGTTCAAACTGGAAGAAGAAATAAAAAACATAGAATGGGACATAATAAGACTGTCATATACTAGAAGAAACGGAGAAGGATGCCTAAACATCGAATCGGGAAATATACCACATTACAGAGGAAGAGAAAACAAAAGCCTCGATGGGGTAGGACTTTCTATAGCAAAGAACAAAATCAGACAATACGTAGGACTATCAGAAAGAGTTGCGCTTATAATTCTGGATATAAGCAATAACAAAAACCTTAGAATTGTATAGGCGTACGCCCCAACCTCCAGTCATGAAGACGAAGAAGTTGAACAGTTTTATGATAACATATCATAGCATTACACTACTAGAATAGTACATATACACTCATTATGGGAGATTTTAATGCCAAACTTGGACAAAAATGGAAGGATGGGCAACTTCAGATATGGCACGAACGAGAAGAAATACTAATGAATTTCCTGGAAGCCAATAGACTTTTTGCTATGAATAGCTTTTTCCAGAAGAAACCACAAAGAAAGTGGACGTGGGAGTCACCTAACGGAACAACAAAGAATGAAATATACTATACCATTTCAAAACAAATAAACATTATTGAAGACGTTGAGGTTATCTCAGTAGGAAGTGACCATAGATTTGTGCCAGCAAAAGTACATGTAAAAAAGACAGTAGACAAGGAAAAATATAAGGAATCCTTCAAAAAAATAGATGCAGATCTTCTGAATAAAAATAAAGATGAATATGAAGATCAATTAAAAGATGCTGAACCTCTAAACTATCTAAAGAACTAAACCTAGGAGACATGAATTCAGTAGCAAATAAAGAATTACTAGACACACGGTCAAACCTAGCAACAAAGCAAAAACAGAAGAATCAAAATTCGGCTAAGAAATGCTCAGAAATCAAATAAAAGATCTCAGAAAACACCAAGAAGAACGAATAACAAGAATAACAGAAGAAAACAGAAATTTAAAAAGTATGAAATCAAAAATCAGAAACGCAAAAATTATTAAGCTCAAAAACCAAAATGGTGAGTACGAGACCGTAACAAAGTATTGCGAATAACCGAAAGCTATTATACAAACCTATACCGCTGGAATTGAAAGAGAATCTAAGAAGAAAAAAAACAAGTGTAAATTCTGAAGAAATTCCCGAAATTATTGAATATGAAATAAATAAATCTGTAAAGGAAATAAAAAGAAACAAAGCGGTAGGAGAAGATCTTTAAGAATACTATTCAACAAACGATTACTTGAATGCAAAATACCAAAGGCGATCCAGCAAAGCTACTATCGGTTTCACAAAGCAATATAGGTCAGTTTGAAAGCTTATAACTGTTTTATTGTAAGCCCAATTGATGCGAAACTTGGCAGAGATCTTCCCTGTAGACATATAATAACACTCAGAAAATATAATTTTTTTAGGCGCTTACGTTTGTAAATTAAAAATTAAACTACTATGATGATAATTTAATTTTTAATTTACAAAGTTAAGCGTCTAAAAAATTTATATTTTCTGTGAGTGTTATTATATGTCTACAGTGAAGATCTCTGCCAAGTTTCACATCAATTGGACTTACAATAAAAGTTATAACCTTTCAAACTCACCCATCTTGCTTTTCAAAACCGATAGTAGATAACTATAGGCCTATATCACTCTTACCACAGATATATAAAGCGTTCATTAGAATACTTACATTATATGTGACAATCTATACACACTAAAAATATTAATTGAAAAACAAATGAATATAACCTTCCCTATATTTAATCCTCGTAGACTACGAAAAGGCCTTCGACAGTATAGAGACATGGGCTGTAGAGGAAGCACTTGTGAACTGCAGAATAGACCCTCGATACCGCAACGTAATACATGATATGTACCAAGAAGGAACAATGGCGGTACAACTGGAAGAGGAAATGAAGACAGAATGTATACCAATTAAAAGAGGAGTACGGCAGGGTGACACAATTTCCCCATAATTGTTTACCCTGGCCATGAAAGACATATTTAAATCACTAAACTGGGAACAAAAAGGAATCTGTATTGACGAAAAATACCTAATCAACCTTAGATACGCGAACGATGTTATTGTGTTTGCCAACAACAAGGAAGATTTATAAGAAATGATCGATGACTTACACCGGAAATCCTTAGAAAAAGGTCTTAACATGAATTTAAATAAAACTAAGACAATGTCAAACAGCGACGAACACCACAAGTTAACAGTCAATGACATTGAAATCGAACGAGTTAACGAATATGTATATTTAGGCCAAATTATTAAGGTAAACAAACAAAATCAAACAGCCGAAATAGCTAAAAGACCAAAAGATTCCGTTACACCTCAGAACAAGGATACTTAACCAATGCATCCTGCCAAACATCACATATGCAGCTCAAACTTGGACGGTCACAAGAGCAAACCTGAATAAGATAAGAATAAGACAGAAAGACATGGAGAGACAAATGCTGGGGATTTCGCTTAGAGAGAAAAGAAATGACTGGATCAGAAGGAAAACGAAAGCCATCGATGCTAAACCAAAATGGTAATGGGCCGGGACCAACGAACTCCTCTAATACCAACGATGGAACCACCAAATAGGAGGGTGGCGACCTTATATAGGTAAAAGATCAAGAGGAAGACCACAGATGAGGTGGAAGGACGACAGTAAAACACGCAATCCTAATGTGGCAACGAATAGCACAAAACACAGACAACTGGAAACAGTAAGGGGAGGCCTACATACTAAGATGGAAAGCATAGAAAATATGCAGAAAGAAGAAGAATTATTGTTAGTTAATGAGGTTTATTTCCTAATTCCATGCTCGTAAAAATATTATCCACTGTTATATCTCCTCTGGTATCCCACATGAGTTGGCATAAGATATCAACTCGATATGAACCTTCAAGTTGTTTTTCTACAAACATTTCATCCAACTAATGGAAAACATAATTTTCTCCACTAATCCATATATTTTTATGCCATATTTTATTTAGCATATGTATCTTAAAGTTAAATTTATCCCGAAAGCTTGGAAGAAATATCACCTGCTGTTGCAAACTTGGAAATTGAATATTTTGGTATATAGGTAGTAAAACTGACGAAAAATTCTCTGATAACAGCCAGTTTATCGATTTTCTGTCAATATTCCCGTGTTGTCTCGTCCTCGAAACGTACATTACGTACATTAAAAAATCTAAACTCTCTAAGGACATTGTTAGATATATCTCATTTGATAGTCCGAAGGTTCTAAACAGCTTACTTGTATCCATATAATTGCTTACGTTTGACACACACTAATTCACAAGGGCGTTGAGGCCAAATCAAATCTGCGTACCTTCCAGTCCTGTAAGTTGTATTTTGTATGATTGACTATTTCTTCTAATAGTCAGTAATGAATAATGTCCTAAAGGACTGTTTGTCTGACGGGTAATCCATTTGACACCCGGAAATTGCATCATAATGTTTTCCATACGGGTGCTAATGGCTTTTGGTTGAGATATACGTTATCTTCACCTTGTGGTTCCATATTTTCCAATAATTTTATGATTAGGACTCCCAAATTTAGTTTTTCTTCAAACGTATAATACGAACTATATTACTTTCTACAACACATACCGTAGAAATAACCTATTATTTTACTAGTACAATAATGAATTTTCATTATTGTACTAGTACAATAATAATGAGAAACGATAGCAACGCCTTATTATGAGCGTTGTAATCGAGTAGGTACAAACTGTCATTTTAATACTTATTTATTGTCAGTTTTGAAAGTTTTATTGCAAAAATGTCTCAAGAATTACAATTTACGCCTCCGAAATTAATAGAAATAGAAATAAGAGTTTAACACTATGAGCGCAAATTCAATAGTCAACACTGAATTAAATATCAAACATAATGTGAAAATGGATAATTATACCAAATTGACGGCATTTCTGAGACGACGAGGGGAAAAATTATAGACCGAAAAAATCAAAAGCGATAGCTCAGCGGTAGAGCATCTGTATTCGGTCGCGAAGGTCGTCGGTTGAAATCTCAGCGTAGAGTTTTTTTATTTATTTGACGTTTGTTTTTAGATTATACTAATATATGTAGTCACTGCAGCCTGTAGATGTAATGAACTCGTTTATTTGAAGTATAGCGACATCCAAATTTCATTTTAGTAAGTATCTCAAATACCAAAAACAAAAAAGAACGGTGGTTCACTATAACTAGTGATTTTTATTTGAATTTGTTCAAACGATATAGTGCATTTCATCCGAAGGATAGGAACCTGGAGCGATTTTTTATTAACACATCGATGGGCACACCTGGTACAACCGCCCTACGTGCTGCGACACCCCTGTTTACCCGTCCTCTGTTTAGAAAGACATAACGATGACAGCCGTCTCGCAAACTATGTAAACGTTACCTAGAATCACTTAATGTGTCCCTGTAGACAGATTGTAAAATTGGTTGCATACATTTCAGGCTTGTTAGTTTGTGAAATAGTTGTTTGTTGGGCAGTAGCGTGTAGACCGTTGCAAATACAAGTAGCGTTCCCTTGTTTTTCGTAGCGCGTATATTTTGATACTGTTTTTACCGTACATTTTGTATTTTTCCGGTAAGTTGTTGATTAATATTATACGAAATTTTTTTTTTATAAGAACATGATATTTTAGGTATGGATCCTAAAGAGGAACAGTACATTTTGTTGTTATATGAAGACGTAACTACATATAATGTGGCAGAGTCATATTCAGCAAGTGATGAAAGTTTCAGACCAGAAAGTGATGAAGGTAATCTTTTAGATTCGGATGTTGATAATTTAGAGTAAACTACGGATGACAATTTACAAGAGACAGGTGGTTCACAAGAACCAAATGATAGTATTCAAGAACCAGATATTGGATGGCACAGTGATGTTGCTGACATTAATCTTTCTGTGAAGAACCTTTAAGAGAGCAAATGACAATTGAAGGCGGTATTCATACACCATATGAAATATTTAGTAAGCTATGAGATGGTGAAATTATGACACTTTTACTTGATTGTACCAACAACTACGGACAAGCACCTTGTCAACAGGTTCCCCCTTAAACCCGACATTCTCGAAGTAGTATTTACAAGCCGATTGATAAGCAGGAGCTATGCACATTTTTAAGCTTGTGTTTTTTACGGAGGCAAACGAAAATTGCGATATACGCAGACTGTTCAGCCTAAACCCATTAAAATATGTTCCGATATTTCTGATAGGCGCTTCGAACAAATTTTACGCTGATTTTCAGGGCATAATAAGCAGGAGCTTTCCACTGAGGTCGATAGATTAGCGAAGGTAAGACATATTTTAGACTTGCGTATCAGAAATTATTTTCAATCTGGTTATAAGCCTCCACAATAATTATCTTTAGATGAACCGTTACTTTTATTTCGAGGACGATTAGCTTTCAGAACATACATGAAAAATAAGAAAACTAAATATAGCATAAAAATTTATGAACTGTGTAGTGCTGATGGTTATGCCCTAAACATATATATATATATATATATATATATATATATATATATATATATATATATATATATATATATATATATATATATATATATATATATATATATATATATATATACCAAGGGCAAGGGGTGTACTCACCCTATGAAGTAATGCCCAAAACTGAGGCAGTTGTAAAACTAATGCAACCCTATACAAACAAGGGGTACCATCTGTATATGGACAATTACTATATAGCATACCACTAGGTAATCGACTTCTTCTATATAAAGATCACATGGCGGGTACTCTTAGAAGAGACAGACGAGGAAATCCTGCCTTAGTAACTAATGCAAAACTAAGAAAAGGAGAGCATTCGTGGAAAAGGCAAGGAAAAGTATACATTTCAAAATCGAGAGATAACCGCGAAGTGCTTGCGATTACGACTTCCCATCACCCGAAACTAATAAGATATAAAAACACAAGAGAACAAGAAAAAATAAAACCCATAGAAGTTTTCGATTATAACATTTTCTGGTGTAAAAAGATCATATTTCATGTATTAGCTATGGCTGTCTGGAATGCATTTTTTTTTGTTCAAGAATATTAGAACAAAGGATGCAAGAACGTTGATCAAGTTTTTTCGACAACATACATTACACGAACATCCGGCTCCTCCTGATACTCCTGAAAATTTGCCTGTACAACATGTTCAGGAAACTATACCTCGCCCACAGAATTATAGCCAAAATAAGTATTTTCTGCACTGAAAGCAGTGCACAAAAGACGGAAGGAGGAGAGAGACGAGCTACAGGTGTAAAACATGTGCTGAATATCCTCCACTGTGTCCAGGACTGTGTTTCGAGTTATGACATACTCAAGTGTAAAAGTCTAAATGGATTATTTTGTATTTTATTTTTTGCATTTTATTGTTGGTATATTATTTCTTGTATTTTATTTCTATTTTATGTTATTTTATTAGAATAAATGATTTTGTGTTATAAATATGCGAACGGTAGTAACCGCCCTGTCCTATTACGCAGAAAATATCTGCGTTGTCTGACTTGAAACTACTTGAAACACCCCCCTAAAGCAGTTTTTAAATATTGATGATGTGATAAGTTTTGATCGATTCGCAATGTGTTAAATAACAGAACCGCAAATGTCACCGTGTGGTAATGGGTATACATAAAATTTCAAACGTACCAATAGACGTCACTACGTTTTGAAATTAACAAACCCTCATGAATATACGGGATATTGCCATCGAAGGACTTCTGCAACTACTTTAGTTGACAATGGTGAGGACATTACCGCCTTAAAACGACATGATGGATGGAAATTCACCAGTGTTGCTGAAGGGTACATAGAGGATTCTATATCCGGAAAGAAACAAACGGCACAAAAATTACTTCACTTGGAAGATCAACCAAGTACGAGTTCAGAAATTTAAAGGGTAATATATTCAGAAAACCTTTTAAATGAAAATATTTCTAACATAATAAATGACGGCAGACACGTTACTAATCATAGCATGTATACCAATGACAAAATTGTGAATGTCGAGACCGTAAGCGTTGGCAGTGGCTCAATTACAAATAACATCAGTATACAAAACTGCACCTTTAATATTACAATTAATATGTACGATAAATAGGTAATACTTATGTAAGCCGTAACTGTTTTTTTCTCATTTTTTGAATTGTATTAATAAATAATTAAAAATTACTATTAATTTTATTAAATACATAAATAAAAAGTTTGCCTCGAGTAGGATTTGAACCTACGACTTGTACTTTGCTAGAGTACCGCGCTACCAACTGGGCTATCGAAGTACAGGCCCCTATCCATGTAAATTTTGTGTTTATGTATGTAGAACTAATGTAAATTCTAAATTTAATGAGATAACAATCAAATTACATATATTATTGGAATGTGAGCCTGCAATATTATAATGTATTATAGAGATATAAACAATGTCTTCTATTTTTTGCTACATATAACTTGAATTATCTCCACGCTTGAAGAAACAATAGTACATATTACTCGGAGAAGAAGGATTGATTATTTGTGTTTCGGTCAGACTATACTGGCGCTTCGGCGGTGAACTTCTAAGCTCAACACATAATAAGCGCCTTCTACTCCAAGTAATGTAATATATACTATTTTCTTTTTTAGCAAAATCCAGTTCATAATCGGTGTTGATATCTTGCGTTTTTCCACTCGATCTTCATTCTCATTTTTGTATCTAATTTTCTTGCTCCCCCTTATCATATGTTCAAGCCACGTTTAAATTGTACTAAGAAGAAATACAATATTGAAATGAAAAATAATTTTTACAATTCGTATTTGTAACGTAAATACTGACCTCGGTCGCAGAGGGACCGAAGCGTTTGACAAAAAATTAACGATCTGTTACTTATGGTACCTAGCCACTTTAAGACTGATAATATCGCTCGACAAGAAAAAGGCTAATTTAATGCAGCAAGAAGTCAAATTAACGATGTTGAAATCTAACAAGAACGCAAGTTACATTTTCAATAAAAAAAAAGTAATAATAGCAATTAACATATAAAAATAACAAATTCGACTAATTTATTGTTATGACTGATTTATATTTTTGTTTATCCTTAAAACCGCTAAGTTTTAAATGTAACGCTAGGGTTGAGTTAAAGTTATGACGGTAATATACAAAACTTGCTCGGAAATTTGCTAGATGGCAATAAAACTTTGAAAGAAATTTTATTAGCAATCAATAACGAATTTATTTGCAAAAATCGAGTTTTAAAACTTATTTCGTATTAAAAAATAAAATTTAAAATGAAATTTAAACTTGGATAAAAAGCTAATTTAAAAGTTTTTGCCATCTGCTACCTATAAAAAATAAACCTCTCTAATCACACGATAATTAATAATTCTGCTTATAACAACTAATAGCAAATTTCAATTTGAGCTTTGAGTACGTATGGTCGTCGTTTAATAATCATACCTTAACAGTGCTTACGTGGTTAATAACACTAAGCTGGTTTCTCTATAAAAGCTTTAATAAATTAGTCCATAATAACTAACAGGGTTTTCTACTTTTAATCCAAATGCTTTTCCATAATAATTAATTAGACTAACTCCAAACATCAATTAAAACGTGTTTAATAGGATTAATCCGCCATTGGCGGTTCTTATCCTACCCTTCTAAGGCATTATCGGCTTATAATAAATATTGTGAAAAGAAAGATTTAAGCTTCAAACTTAATTTTATTTAACAAATAGCATGCTTAATTTTTATGTCAAAATATAATGAAGCTAATTCACACTTAACTTCATTTATGTTTATACAATGAGCTTAATTGCTATGAAAAAATGCCATAATTTTTATTAAATATCTTAACATTCAACTAACATAAATCTCTCCTTAATTTAAACAACAGAATTCTTTTGTGCAACTATTATTTAATAACTCAATAATCAATTGACTAAATGACATCAATTACGAAACCTTTTACTGCATATATCTAATTTACGACTGTGCAACAAATTTCGCTCTAATTTACTCTATAGAATCCGTTACCTTTGGCGTAACTGTATTTTTAGTTGAAATTATTTAAACGCGTTTTACTGGTATACTTTTTTAATTATCGACCGTTTACCTTGCTATCTTAAATTTTTAACAGTAACACTACTTCTAGTAACAGTAAAGCTTGATTTAATTATAGTTTGGAAGGATATAAATCAAATATCTGAAGAAAATCTTTCTACATCGCGTATTAGTCTAAACTCACAGAACTCAAAACTGAATATCAATTTTAAAATCTGCCGTAAGGGCATCCCTTCAACAAAATAATTTCTTACTACACCAACACAGAAAAATTTATATTTAGACAAAGGGTGTTTTCTTTTAAATTAAGAGTGTCCATATTTGTGTATAAATGGAATGTCGAAATGGGTTATTATAAGTTTAATTTTAAGAATAAATGTAACAAGTTTCGGCAACAGATGTTACCATCAGGCTACGGTAAAAATTTGAAGCAATTTGAAGTAAATGGGTAATTCAGTTATAATAGTTTGTATAAGAATACAAAATAAGATGCCACACAGCGCAAAAACTCGAATATTAACCCATTCGCGGACGAAGCAGTACGAATTTGGCTCGCGATAAACAACACTATTCTAATAGATGTAAATTTATCCATAATACTATGTGTTCGAGTACATTTACTGCCCCATAACACCATGTGAAAAATTTAGGCGCTGTCCCAGTAAAGCGGTTTTTATTTCCGTTATAATCACATATATTTTAAGTGAAGTGGGGGGCTGTTTGTTGGCTGTCGTCTACTGCGTATGCAGCAATTAGTTCGTAAAAACACGTTGAAGTAAAGAGTGAGTAAAATTTACAATTTAAATTTTATTCTTGTGGTTTGTGATTATGTAATATTTCATTAACAAATTGATTTCTAGATAGGTAAGTAATAAGTTCATCTTATTATAGAACATTATGTAGTACTTGCAGGATGATAGCATGTAGAGTTACGAAGTTTTCTACATATCCAGTGCTGGATTTCGCCTAGGCCCGTAGGCCCTGGCCTAGGGCGGTACGATTTGGAGGGCGGTAAATTTTTCATAACGCCAAAATTTTTAACCCGAAAAAATGTAACGACAATTTATTTTAAAAATTGTTTCTGATTCTTTTTCATGAATTTACAGAAAATTTTGTATGAAATAGAATGTAACTCATTTTTTAATTGACTTTTTTATTTGTAAGTGCAATATTAATATTTTGATGAAACAATTATAGTCTTTATTGAATAATGTTATTAAAAAGAAATAATTGAATTGATAAGCTTTTTTTAAGAAATACTAAATTTATTTTTACATTTTGTATCTTTAGTGAGATTACTCTTACATATAAAAAGCTTTCAAAATTACTCAATGGTTTTTCATTTTGTTTTCGGTGTTATACAAAAACATGGTGAATTAACATGTATAAATTAATATTTATTATTCATTTGAAATTCAAATAATTTTTTGTCTATAAAAATATTTTTTTTATTCAAAATGAATCTTTTTTATTCCATATCTAATTTTTTGAAAAATAAAAATAAATCGAAAAAAATGAAAATTTAATTTTTATCTAGATCGAAAAAAATCTATATTTTTTATATCTGCTATAATGTTGAACGTTATTTACAAATTTCAACAAATTTCAAAAATCTTAGAGCGAGAATTTGTCATTATTATAAAATTCTATCAAATTTAAGTGTATACATGTCGATATATATTAGAGCGATTGATATGATATAGCTACATTTATGTATTAATGTTATAAGTATAAAGTATGAATAATAAAATTTCAATATATAATTTTTAATCCGAGTGTTTTTTGTGTGATCGTAATCTCAATAACTTGAGTGAAGTGAGAGTATTGTTCATGATTGAGATTGAGAATTAGTTCGAGTGAGGTGAGGGGGTGAGTGTGTTACACATATTTACAGAAAACAAGAGCGCTACGCCTAACAGGTTTTGATAGGTTTGACTTTGCTTTGTTTAAAGGCGGGTACAGGTCAAGCGCGCCGATCCGCGCCGCGCCGTGCAAAACGTTCGCGAACGTTGCACGCGCTTACAATTTGGACGGGTTACCACTCACTTAATGAGCTTAGCATCGCGCTGTGTAACAAGTCGCAAATTTTTTATTGTGTTCCTCACCATTAAAAGAAGAATTTAATTATTATTTTAAGTTAGAAAATTTTTTCAATATGTTGTCGAGGTTCTGAATTTCATTTTTTTATTAACAATGAATAGCTATCGAAATAAACCAAGCGGTGCAGAATATCGTAAAAGAAAAGCAGAAAAATACCAAAAATATCTAATTTTATGACAAGCTCAACAAAATTTATAAGTGATGATCAACAAGCATCAAGTTCATCTGCAGTAAGTATTTTGATGCACTTGTTAGTAAAACTTGCTAACTAACTAACTAACTACTATTCTCATATACTGAACTTCTATAAGAGGTAATATTTGAAAGAATTTGAAATATTGAAAATTAAATTTTTTGAAATACTTTTTAATCCCTTTGTTTAATCAGGGAACATTTAAATTTTAATTAAGAATAAATTAATGTCAGTTGTTAAAAGATATTTTTGTTTTTAGCCGGAATTAGACAATACTTCGCCATCTTGGATTTTGACGTCACTTCCGGTTTTACACGCGCACGTGGGGGACCATAGCCCCAAGGGGCATGTTAGAGTGTGGTTAGGTCAATACTTCAGACATCCCCCCGAAGATAACCGATTCTACCCGAACATTGACGAGCACGCTTGCGCACAAGACCCAAGGCTAGCTGCGTTCTCGTTTCTCGCGTATTTCGCTCTTTAAAGTGTAACTGTCATCGAGTGAGCATTACTATAATGTATTCTCCTCTTTATGAGCCAACATCAGCGGACATTAGAGATTTTACTGACTTGTTAATAAACTATTACAACATAATCGTTCAAGATAATGATGATGAAAGCGATGACGTGGTTGAGCTGAATGTATCTCACATCCAAGCTGATGGTGATGGTTCACAGAAGAGAAAGAAGAGCGATGAGGTAGGGGAGAAGAGCAAATCTCAAAATCATGATGATGATGACGACGACGAATCACGGTTCAAGAAGAAGAAGAAAACCGATAAAGCACGTTATTAAATAATAATGATGTATTGTTGTTTATAATAATAATAATAATACATTTTCAAACGTTAAGCTTTCCTTCAATTTTGTTAATAAACTTGATTTTTTTCCTAACGGTGCTCCACCGTCTTGATTCATGTTTGAAAGTTTATAAGTTTTTTCGCTTTAGGGTGTTTTCTTTTTGCGTATTTTTTGTGTTGGCGTGTTTTCGTGTTTGCGTGTTTTCGTTTTTACGTATTTTCGCATTTGTATGTCCTTGCGTTTGCGTATTTTTTTGTTAGCGTGTTTTCGTGGTAGCGTTTTTCGTTTGTGTTTTTGTGTTAGCGTGTTTGCGTGTTTTTTTTTGTGTTAGTGTGTTTTTCGCGTTTGCGTGTTTTCGCGCTCTCGTGTGTGTGATGTGTGTGTGTGTGTGTGTGTGTGTGTGTGTGTGTGTGTGTATGTGCGAGTGTGTGCGTGTACGTGCATGCGTGCATGCGTGCGTGCGTACGAGGGTACGTGCGTGCGAGCGTGCGTGCGTGCGAGCGTGCGTACGTGCGTGCGTGCATGCGTGTTTTTCGTTTGATCCTCGTGCTAAAGCAGTGCTAGTCGATTGTATGTAGTTGTAGGCACTATTATGTTGACTAAAAGCTATAATTGGCAACGTTGCTTGCTATACCCAGTCCGTGGAGTTATGTTTAATTAGCTTTTTTGACAGATGTATTTATTTATGATAAGATTAGACACGCATATAGAGGTGAAACTAACTAGTTAATGCGTTTTGCTGCTACACGTATCACAGTATTGAAGATTCTGTTTATGTATTAGAAAACGTACTACAGTCTCGAAACAGAATGCAGATAAACATTGAAGGAAGTGAATACGGTACAACTTCTGCGAACGAGCTGAAGCGTGTGCAGTATTTCCAGAGCCGTGCTGAAACCAGTTAATTTAGGGCTAACCTCGTGTCCATGTAATAATAATGTCTGATAAAACTATTAGAGTTATTAGCTACTTTTATAGGTTGTTACAATATAATCGTTCAAGGTGAAGACGATGAGGTGATTGTATCTCAAAAATCTCGTTTGACCTCATGAGATGTGTATAGCTTTTCTTAAAAAATACCTGCGAGGCTGTCTCATTCAAAAAATCTCATGCAAAAAAACATCAATAATCGTTAGCAATGTAGCTGTATCTGCTATTATGCTTACTTAATGTATACATATCACTAGTATAGCTTTTTTGATATAGAAAGAAGAAGCAAGATTTCGAACGGTTGTAGTATTTCCAGAGCTCCATCAAAATCAATTAAATTTGAGAATAATCTCATCTCTATGTAATAATAGACGTAGTATAAAAGTTACATATTTTAAATGTATTTAATGTGTAATCACTGTTTAATGAGTTTTTATTATTATGATGTAACATTAGCGGTATTAAACGTTTTTTATGATTGTTAATAAACTATTATTATCAGTGTGAAGACGATGAGAGGAATGCATCTCAAATTTTGATGACTGTAACGCTCTCTATGAAATTTCAAATAAATTAGATTACGTCACTCTTATTTCAGATTAGAAATTTTTTTTAAACGCTTAGTTGACATTGCTATTATTCCCAACTGATAAAAAATCCATATAACGTGAATCACATGTGTGTGCGTGTGTGTGTGTGTGTGTGCGTGCGTGCGTGCGTGCGTGCGTGCGTGTGTGTGTGCGTGCGTGCGTGCGTGCGTGCGTTCGTGCGTGCGTGTGTGTGTGTGTGTTTGTTAGTGTGTGTGTCAGTGTCTGTCAGTGTGTGTGTGCGTGTGTGTCGTGTGTGCGTGTGTGGTGGTGTGCGTGTGTGCGTGTGTGTTGTGTGTGTGCTGTGTGTGTGCTGTGCGTGTGTGTGTGTGTGTGGTGCGTGTGCGTGCGTGCGTGCATGCGTGCGTGAGGATGCGTGCGTGTGTGGTGGTGCGGCGTGTGCGTGTGGTGTGGTGGTGAGTGCGTGGTGTTGTGGTGTGTGTGTGTCGTGGTCGTGTGTGTGTTGTGTGGTGTGTGTCGTGTGGTGTGTGCGTGTGTGGTGTGCTGTGTGCGTGTGTGCGTGGTGTGCGTTGTGTGCGTGTGTGCGTGTGTGTGTGTGTGTGTGTGTGTGCGTGTGTGCGTGTGTGCGTGTTTTGAATGTACATTTTGTAAGTACAACATGTTTGTAAAATACTAGTAGCGGTTTTCTGTATTTACTTTCTAAAAAGTTAATGACAGATATCTAATGGGCTGTTTATATACAGCCATTCACAGCGTATTTTAGTAAGACACGTTGTATAAAAAATCAGCTCAACATATGGTATAGTTGAAGGAAAAGCTTCTAAAGGTAAGCGTATTATTTTTAATATATGTTTTTTTACCTGATATTCCTAACAAAAATGTATTATTATGCTTATAGGATAACGTCATAAGATCAGCTCTACAAAATAGTAGGTACGCAATCGTGGATTTTAAAGTTGTGGTTATTGTTAATTCACGTATAATATTAAAAGCATTAAAACCTTCTGCCTTTTATTTCCGTTATATCAGTTTGATATTCTTAAAACATGTTAATTTTAATTTAACTGTTATATATAAGTAATCATTACTTTTTAATGGGTTTTACAACAATTAATGAACACGTTGCAATGAAACAGTTTTGTGTGTATGTAATTAAACATGCAAATAAATCAGATATGATGTTCCGGATGTATAGGTGGTGACTGTTTAGAGAATCAGGCTATACATAAAAGCATCATTGCATTAGGGTAGAAATTATTTATTATTTCACGTCATATTTAATTAGACTTCAATGCATTCAGTTTGAACTGTAATCTGGTTTTCGCAAACTGTAAGACATAATTTCGGTTGATTGATTGAGTGTTATCTGATGTTCGAGCGTGATTTGTTTGAGATTAATTAATTAATTGATTTGTGTGTGTGTGTGCGTGTCGTGTGCGTGTGCGTGTCGTGCGTGTGTGCGTAGTGCGTGTGTGTGTGTGTGTGCGTGTGTGTGTGTGCGTGTGCGTGTGTGTGGGTGTGTGGGTGTATTGTTGTGGGCGCGTGGGCGTAAGCGATGCGTGGACGTGCGCGTGCGTACGCGTGCGAAAGCGATGCGATGGGCGCGTGGACGCGTGTGTGCGTGTGTGCGTGTGTGCGCGCGTGTGTGCGTGTGTGCGTGTGTGTGTGTGTGTGTGAAAGAGAAAGGGGGAGGAAGGAACAAGATAGAGCAAGAGAGGGGTGTGCATTATCAGCTTCTATTATAGAAAATGTTCATTAGTCTATACGCCACTGGATGGCGCTAAAATCAATTTTTTCTCAAAGGGGCCCGGGCGCAGACCCTGATACAGGTCTTGTCTTACAAGAACTTCCTAATTAGATTACAATTTTGTATGATGGGACGAAGCCCCACAGCTGTAAGGTTAAGTTAGAACCCTCACACAATTGCATGAAGGGGGCCACGATAGGGGATAAGCTCTACACTTGACTTATAAGGTTAGGTTACCATACCATCTCCGGTCTGGGGGCGAAGGCCTGAGAACGAGTTGCGAGACCGTACACGTGTCTTACGAGAACCTCCTTATTAGAAATACGTTTTCTCGTATAGGTAAAAGATCATCCAATAGCATATGACCATTTTAAAGCAATAGGATCGATAATTTTAATAATAATATTTTATTAATTATGCAATTTCCAACATTGTATGCGTGTGTATTTGCCTAACCTCCAGGGGTACTGCTCTTAATATAGCCAGAAGGACCTTAATACCATGAAAATAACCCTAAAATCAATCCCAAGTCCAGGTCCACCCCCAGCCCCAGGTCCAACCTAAGACTTATCCCTAGACCAGCCTCCAGGCCCAATGCCTACATCTGCCCCTCACGTCCGCAAGTACAGAAAGGCTCTAATTAGGGTTGACCCATAGGATAGAAAATACGCGTCCTATACGTGAGCTGTCATAAAACAGGGTTAAAAAACACGTCCCACACGTGGGTGTGTAAAAAATAGGGGTGAAAATACATGTCCTATACGTAAGCGAGTAAAAATAATTAGGGTTGAAAAGAGCCTTCGAAAAGAAAGGGTTGAAAGTACGGTCTCACACGTGGGTGTGTAAAAATAATTAGGATAAAAAGGGTTGAAAACACGGTCTCACACGTGGATGTGTAAAAATAGGGGTGAAAAAATACGTCCTACACGTGCGTAAGTAAAAATAAGGGTGGAAAATGTGGTCACCCACGTAAGCTAATAAAAAACAAAAATTAGGGATGAAAAAGGGTTGAAAATGCCGTCTCACACGTGGGTGTGTAAAAATAGTAAAAATACGTCCTACACGTAAACGAGTAAAATAAGTGGAAAATCGGTCCTCGTGGGCGTGTAAAACCGGAAGTGACGTCAAAATCCAAGATGGCGGAAGGTGCCGGTGTACTACTTTCAGCACAAGATACCGAAGAAGTAAATCAAATCCTTCTTTATTGCAAGATACAGATGGATGTGTAAAAATAGGGGTGAAAAAATACGTCTTACACGTGCGTAAGTAAAAATAAGGGTGGAAAATGCGGTCACCCACGTAAGCTAATAAAAAACAAAAAGGTCCTTAATTAGGGATGAAAAAGGGTTGAAAATGCCGTCTCACACGTGGGTGTGTAAAAATAGGGGTGAAAAAATACGTCCTACGCGTAAACGAGTAAAAATAAGGGTGGAAAATGCGGTCCCCCACGTGGGCGTGTAAAACCGGAAGTGACGTCAAAATCCAAGATGGCGGAAGGTGCTGGTGTACTACTTTCAGCACAAGATACCGAAGAAGTAAATCAAATCCTTCTTTATTGCAAGATACAAACGAAACGCCGTTAAATTTTTCTTCATCGCAAGATGCTGAAGAAACACAGTCAACAACTAATATTTTTTTATTGAGTAGTGATCCTTTTCTATGGAATTTAAATGAAGAAACACGAGATTTTATAACTAAGAACGGTATACCACAAAGTAATGTTACGGATTTTAAAAATTCCAAATGTTTATAATGATAAAACAAGGTTTTGCTCTAAAAGTTTATTCCAACGTAATTTGAAAAAGGGGAAAATTGTTATAATTCGAATTTAGGATAAGAAAAAAAGTGCCAACTTCTTGGAGATGTAAGGGGTATGAATCTCGTCCCGGTTTATGCCCTGGATGTTTTTAAATATTCCATTTATCAGCTCAGTAAACATGGCTGTTCTTAGGTTGTTAATATATTTAGAAAATACAAGTTTTTCCAATTTGTCTTGTAATTTATTGTGTTTTTTATTCTTCTGGTGATGTCATTTGAAATTGCTCTGCTGTAGCAGTAGCTGCTACAGCAGTAGAGTGTCCCATGCAGTGAAATAGAAAAGATGCTAGTGGGCCCAACTGCTGTATCAGTAGATACTCAGAAAAGCTGAGAGGCGGTATTTCCAAAAAAAATTTGTCCACAAAACTCGAAACAAGACAACAAAGCATGGAAGGAGATATCATCCCCAGTTGAGCTGAAAAAAGGCAAAACTAAATTACATTAAGATCTCCGCTAGTACACTGTGTCCCAATTTGTTGAAATTGTGGGGTATCTCGTATCAGGGCCGGCCCCAGGGCAGGGCGATCCGGGCGGCCGCCCGGAGCGCAAAGCTCTAGGGGCGCCAAAATCATCAAGGAAGGCGTTGCCTTCCTTGTCCTAACTTCGTTAGGGGTCGGGCGTCTAGCGCGCCTAGGCTCGCTTCGCGAGCAATCGAAACAACTTTAAAATGGCTTTTATCCGTCACTAATTAAATAAAAAGTGAACGAAATATTTAACTATAGAGAACGCATTTAATCTTAACGTAAGCGTAAGGTAAACCGTGGATGTGGAAGAACGAGGTATGTTTTATTCTAAAAGTGCAGATGCATGTTTTGTAATAAAACACGTACATAAATTAAACAGATTATAAAGGTATTACGTGTATTCACCTCCAAACTTTTAAATTTAAAAAACCGTTCTTAATTACGCTAAACTCCTTATTTTCATAATTTTGGATGAATTAATTTCAATTCGGTTTCGATGCAGATTTAATTTTACCTTTTATAAATAGGAATTTGTTATCGATTTCGAGTACTAAAAAGGAACGTGCAGGTGTTAGTTTTTGTAACGTGACACGTACCGAGATAAACAAACGAAATAAATTGATAAAAGAAATAAGTTACAAGCTTTTTAAAATGCACTAAAACGTAAAAATAAAAGTTATTACTTTTATCAATCATCATTTTATTTCTAAGCACATTATAAATTTAATATATGTATTTAAGCATTAAGACAAAATCTAGTTGAGTTCAATTCATCATGACCAAACCACTCAACTATCGCTTTTCAAGAATTTACAAGTTTTCGGTCCCTGCTCTGGCATTGGCAACACTTACAATACAGGAATCTACAAGTCTGTACCAATTTTGAAACCAACCGAAACAAGATGTCACAGGAGTTTTAACTGCATATATAAGGGAAGTTGACTTAAAACAATGCGTTATTTGCTACTAGACTTCGGCCGGTGCGAAATAAAATAGTTTTTTTATTATTGTACAAAAGTTTTAAAAAGTGCTTGTGCAATTGCAAATTGTCCAGTGTGAGTGCGTTTGTCTTTTGTGAAGGTAAGTTTTTAATTTTCATTTTCAAAATCGCGTACAAGTAGTACTAGAATTAGTAGTCCCAGGGTGATACATTTTTGGGAAAATTTTCAATCTTCATTCAATTTAGAAACTTTTATGTCTATGGTTTTATTTACGACAAATGTACCGTTTTCGAGATAAATGCTGAAAACTGTTCAAAAACATGGTCATTTTACGCTGTTTTTCTACTATTATTTTAATTTTCTATAGGTATACTGTTAAATGTGTCTCAAAACCGCACATTTGTCCTAAATAACACTGGAAACATAAAAGTTTCTAAATTGAATTAGGATTTTATTTTTCGAATTATTAGGGTTAGAAGCGTTGCAGTAAGCAAGGGGGCATCACCCTGTGGGTATTGTCATCAGGTTAAATTGCTCTTAATATTGAGTTTTAGTTGCCTTGCCTAAAATGTATACCAAATTCAATTTATTATACAGGGTGTCCATCTATAAACTGACACATTTTAACTGCTTATAACTCGAAAACGATAAATGGTATCGATGTGCGGTTTTCACAGAACTTCATCATTTTTCAAAATTTGATTAGACATAGTTGATTTTAACATTACGAAAGCCAGAAAAAGAATTTACGATTTGAGCAACCATTATGTTAAATAAATGATTATTATTTATTTCTAGAATTTATTAAACTTTTATTTGTATTGTTTAATAATTATATTTCAATAAAATAAAATTTATATTTAAATTTATAGATTCAAAGGAATTAAGAAACCAAATCGATGCTAAAAAAACGGCGGAAGCCAAATCCACCACTGTAATAATCAATAAAATGCATAAAAGATTTTAAAACCTCGGTGTAAATGGATAGTGGGATAACTGGCCTTCTATACACTTTAACTTTAAACAGCTCTCCACTGACTGGATACTGCACTTTGTTTGAGTTTTGTGAATAATTTTATTATTTATAATACAATTACTATAATTTAAATATAAATATGGATCCTAGAAGTGAAAAGACTTCAATGCAGTGTGAAATCGATAGCGATGAATTTAGTTCTAGTGAATCGGATCCTTTTGACAATGGAGGATTCAATGGGATCCTTCGATAATCCTGATAGTGAATTTTCAGAAGTTAAAGGTTTGTCAATTGTGAACCAAATGATTCTTAGAATACATAAAGATTTACTGAATTTTAATTAAGATCTCGTAATTATTGATAATTTATTTAATAGGTTTAAATTTATTTTAATTTTAGAATTTAAATTTGAAATTCTCTTTATCTTTGTTTTTGGCATTGCTATTTCAGATGTTGGCATGATGAAAATGATTGATAATGTCACTGATATTTTAGATTTCAATTAGATCAAACGTATCTGAATAAATTTAAATAGCTTGACATTAAACCGTTGAAATTTGAGAATCTTTGGTCAAGATTATCAGAATTGATTCTGAATCAAACATTTATGCGAATCTTTACGCATTATACAGTCGTTAGAATGCTAGGTGAGAGATCTCTAGCTTTTCGAGGAACAACAGATAAACTCTATGAACACAATAATGGAAACTTTTGAAGTTCATTCAGTTATTGGCTGAGTTTGATCCAAAAATGGAGGAACACGTTCGCAGGGTTCTTAATAAAGAAGAAATCAAAGCTACATATCTAGGAAAAACTATACAAAATGAAATAATTGATTTGTTGCATGACAATATAAAGCGCCACATCATTGAACAAGTTCAAAAGGCCAAGTATTATTCTGTGATTCTCGACTGTACTCCCGATGCAAGTAAAGTCGAACAGATGACATTATGGCAAGATATGTTTCCATAGAAGAATCAGAGTCTGAAGTTCAAGTGATAATCAATGAAAACTTTTGGGTTTTCTACCCATTGAGAGATCAAAAGCTGCGGAATTATCGAAGGTTTTAGTAGAAGAGCTAGAGAAAATGAGCTTAAAGTAGAGAACATGCGCGGTCAAGGGTACGACAATGGTTCCAATATGAGAGGAGAAAATCAGGAGTACAAACAAGAATCAGAAATATAAACCCCAGAGCATTTTATGTTCCATGCAGCAGTCATTCGCTAAACTTGGTTGTAAACGCTATGGCAAAATCCTCGTTTGTATGGCAAATTCTTAAGTAAAAAGTTAATATGGCATTAAATTCTTCGAGTTTTCTACAGTTGGGACGTATTCAACAATAGTGGTGGTGCAGTCTCAAAATTAGATGCGTGATGGGAAATCGAGTAGACTCATTCAATAGGCCTTTAATACAATGGACAATTTATATAGTTCAATTTATGAAGCACCAGTAATTGATAATATATTAGAGACGGGCTACGGTATTATTAAAGGCTAATAGCATTCAAATCTTAAGTATATCTGTAAGAAATTGAAAATGGTCAACATATTTCCAGAAGCAAACTTTTCATCTACATCTCAGTTTGAATACAAGATACGTCTTAATGTAACGAAATGCTTCTTCAAATACTGAGATCAGATAATTTTGAAAGCATCATTTTAGTTACCAATCAGACTTCAATGGATTATTAAGGTTCGAAAGCCACCACTACAGTATCGTATCAAAAAAAACTAGACGATTTTGATGAAGTGTCCAATAAGCTTTCAAGATTCTCTATACAAAAAAAAATTCGATGGTATTCACACTGATTTTCAATCTAACTGGATCTTGAAACCAATTAATTCTTTTAAAAACAGTAATTATTTCAGCTTTCATAATGTTTTTTTTAAAACCATGCTTTAGAGATGAGCTAAATTCTGCAAAGATTTGACATCTTAAGCAGAAATTCAACGACTTAACCCTGGAACTAGGTTCTGTAAAAACTTGTTTGTCAAGTTAAGCAAAAAGAAACTGTTGAAGTCCCATTTTCCAAAACTTAAACTTCACCAAACCTCAGTATAGCATTAAGAATCTATACAATTGTCGTCACTGTGGTTCAGGAAAAAGCTTTTAAAACTAAAAGAATAAAAATTATCTCAAACGATGCAGATTAATGTCTGGATGTTTTAAATATTCCATTTATCAGCTGACAAATATGGCTTTAGATTGTTAATACTTTCGAAATAGTTTGCCAAATTTGTCTTGTAATTTATGGTTTTTTATCTTTGGTATGTCATTTGAATATTACTGGATATTAGAGTAGTCTACATTATTTTGTTATTTTATTTTACTAGTGTAAATTGCTTATCTGTTACACCTGTATCAGTAGATATCAGTTTTCTGAAAGTGTTATTTCAATAATTTGTCACACGTTTAAACTGACAACAAAGCATGCATGCATTTATCATATATGAGCTGAAAAGGCAAACTAAGTTACATTAAGAGCGCCAAAAGTACATTGTGTCCCAATTTGTTTGATTGAGAAAACTAAAGATGCGGTTTCGAAACATAAGTTGCGTTTTCGCGAACACTGAAATGCTTACTGAAACGAAAGATGCCTTAACAGATTTATCATGGTCCTGTTAGTATTTGAGATACAGGGCGAAATTTCAAAATTTGCACATTTTAGGCACCCCTCGTAACTGCTTTGTCTTGTAATTTATCGAAATGGTGAAAAGTGCGTTTTATACAGAATTTTCCGTAGAATTTAGTGGCGTGCGTAGTTTTTCCCACAAAAAGTCCGTTTCTTTGTAATAAATCAAAGCTTGGTTTTTTTAAATAGAACACCCTGTATATTTTTTTATTATATAATACAGTTTACTCTCAGCTTTCAAAAAATATATACTGTGTGATACTTCTTTTGCATTATTAACCTCAAAAATGAATGTTACGTTAATTTAACATTTTGATGACATAGTTGACCATGAAACCTATAAACCCAGTATAAACGCCTATTTTCTTGAATGTCCAAGATATCTGTTACGAGAATTCAAATAACATTGTACTGGAAATTAATTAGGCGCAAAGGATATTTACTTTAGATTTAAGTAGTTGTCAATCTTACTTATAAGTTCACAGAAATTTGTACCAAGATAATCCTTCCCGGCAGAAAGGTTCAGTTCAAAGGACTATTTAAATTACATAGGTAGCAGTGCGTACCAGTAGATAGTTTTTAACAATACTAAATATTCGATTGGTTTTAGCAAAGGGGAAGGGAACGCCCACCGATGAAATGTATAAAAATTTTGAAAACTGTTACCTGTTAATATTTAAAACATTTTTGCGTTCGGCCTAATATCAGAAGTACATCAATATACTTGTACAAATACAAATACATAATAATATAACTGTACCATACATCTGTAAATAGTGATTACCAATAATAAAGATTTCACACATTTTATACAATCATTTACATCAACAATACGTTTGAGAATTAAAAAAGGGATACTAGATTCTTACTGCTTTATTATAATTATAAATATGTAAATACGCGTTTATAATAAATCTATGGACTTTTACGCAGAAATGCAAAAATAATAAAAAAACATGCAAATTGGGTACAATAGTTTTTGAAACATATTTAAACTGGTAAATTTTTTTTAATTGGGTAAAGTGCATCTTACAGCTTCAGAAAAATATTAATGGCAGTAAAACTTATAAAGAATATATCTAAATTTGCAATACGCTGGGCCCAGTCTGATCTAAACGTAATTGACCTGTCAAATCTGATTAAAATTATTTTTGTGCAACAATCGTATTGTTTGTTAATTGTGTAAAATATGGATAGAAAATCAAAATTTTGAAAACTTCAAAAATGTGATTTGCTGATTTCCTTTGGTCAGAGTAGTGAAAACACCGGCGCAGCAATAAATTTATATTTAATATAGTTTCCTTGGTATTAACTTTGATAATTAAGTAACAACCAATTACATCTATGTAGGATTCCAGAACGGAGACAACCTAGTAAAATCACGTTTTATAGGTTAAAAAGAAATGTAATTAATTGTGTATCATTTTCTAAACCCAGGTCAAAAAACGTAATCGAGAAAATGATGAGATCACCGTTTTAGCTAATGTGGAGGGACATCCTATAGGTTCTCGCAGAACTACAGAAAGTAGTATTGGAGTTTCGAAAACAAGAATCCAAAGAATATTTCGCCACCATAAATGTAAACCATATAAATTTAGGCTTGTTCAACATCTACATCCTGGTGACGCTGAACGTAGGTTAATATTTTGGTTAGTTGGTACTTAAACATGTTAAATATATACAACTTGGGAAGAAATGTCACATGGTCAGACGAGGCACATTTTAGCAATTCGGGTATTTTAAACAAGCACAATAGCAGATTCTGGTCTCAAAAAAATCAACACCAAATATTCCCCCAAAGATAACAAGGACGATTTGGGCTAAACGTTTCCTGCTTTTATTAGGATCAAAAATAAAATTTTACATTTTCCAAGGGAACTTATCCGTTTCTACATACTTGGACATTTTAGAAATGGTTGTGCCTGAATTATTAGATGACATTACTTTAGTTCGCTTGAACCAAATTCATTTCCAACAGGATGGAAAACAATTTTGTTAATAGATGCTTTGGCACTAATGGGCCGATAAGATGGCCTCCTAGGTCTCCGGACTTGTTAGTCTTAGATTGCTTTTTATGGGATTACTTGCGAAATAAAATATACCAAACTCGATATGATAACATTGAACGTTTGACAAATGCAGTTAAAGAAGCTTTTAGACATTTACAAGATCACCCTATCATTGTGCTTAATGCTATAAAAAGAATTGGAAGAGAGTGTGAGGCATGTATAACACAGAATCTCTTTTAGTAATTTATATTATGCTTCTAAAGTTGTAGGTATTATGTTTAGTTTTCAATTTTGTGGTTTTGCATAAAACTTTCTTTAACCTTGTGTTTTCATGGCCAATTATATCATCAAAACGTTAAATTAACGTAACATTCATTTTTGAGGTTAATAATGCAAAATAAATGCCACACAATATTATTTTTTGGAAGCTGAGAGTAAAAATATACCAGATGTTTCATTAGAAAAAACAAAACCTTGGCTTATTGCGATGAAATTGACTTTGTGTGGGGAAAATTATGCACACCACTAACTTCTACGGAAAATTCTGTATACAACCCACTTTTCAACATTTCGATAAATTACAAGGCAAAGCAGTTACGAGGGGTGCTTAAAATGTGCAAATTTTAAATTTCGCCCTGTATCTTAAATACTAATAGGGCTATGACGATTCTATTTGTGGCATCTTTCGTTTCACGAAAAAGTAGAACAGTGCCGCGAAAACCGCATCTTTCTATTTTTGCTCGCAAACTAGGTACCCCACAATTTCAACCAAAATGGGGCATAGTGTACATCTGCGAACATAAGAAAATCCTAACTAGAGGCGATGAGGAAGAAATCAAACGTTATACATCCCTTTCAAAACGTAATTTATTTTAATAATTCTCACTTTTAGAACTCTCATTAAAAAAAGTAATTACCCAATAATTGTCAAAAAAAGTATGATTGCAATTAGTAATTCTGATTCATTTATCCCTACAGAAATACCCATAGCAATTCCTCAATTTTATAAAACAATTTCAAACACGTATATATAGTAATTTAGCCTTTATAAAACAATTGAAATGAAGTAAACATTTCAACAAAAAAAATGCTTGAAACAAAGCCGCTGCGACTCACCTTGCTTTGTACAGATATAACAGATGTATTCTGTAAAGTCGGAACTGGGCAGTATTTTGCTGTAGCTAAACTCTAAAACAAAATTCCTTCTAAAGGCACGTAAGATATAAGCAATACTTAAACGAATAACCTATTATTCACCGTTGCAAAAGCTTTCATAGGCATTGCTTGTGTAAGCACAAAAATAGCTAACGAAAAAAAATGGTTCCCAGATAAAGCGCTGCAAGTTTCCGCCTGTTCGAGAACATAATGTATAGTTAGTTACGTAAGCACATTAATGCCATTTGCCCACAGCGATGTGGTTTCATTCACACAACTTAACCTAAGGTCGATATGTATAGCGTGAAGTTAAGCGAGGCAAAATGCTTGTACGATACAGCGAAAACAATCTCCTCAAAACAAGAGGACTTGAACAAGGAAAAAGAAAATATCGTTAAAACACTCAAATAAAATGGCTACCCCGATTTAACACCTAACCTAATTAGGGGAAGGGTAAATATACAGCGATAATACCGTATACACAATAGCTTACACAAATACGAAGGATGCAAATACAAGATACTGCCTTCAAATCAAGAACTCTGATTAACAAAAGCAATATATATATATATATATATATATATATATATATATATATATATATATATATATATATATATTATGTTTTACATCGATGCAAAATTTAAATGATAGAACACTGATTTTGACCGATTAGAAACATACCAATACCAAGTGTTGTTTTTGAGATAATACTTTAATATTTCTTGATTTTACTGTTTTTCAAATATCGATTATCAAGATAACAACGTCTTATCAAATTTATACAAGTTTTTATTCCTATGAATGATTGTTCATATTCTTTATCAGAAAAGTAATATGTCTTTGTTCTTTAGAATTTTAAACATGAAAGTTTTAATTTGTAAAAAGCATCACTAAAATTCAAACGTGATTTAGTCTAAAATTGTTAATTTTTTTTTCAATTTCAGTAAAACTTTACAATGGTCTTTAAGTAGCATGAATAGATTTACAAAAAATTTTACAAACTAAAATTGAATTTAATTAAAATTAGGCGCATTGCAAAACGTAAAAATTCATTATTTGTTTAAATAGTTTAAAAAAGCAGATTTTTAGAAATGTCCGATTTATTAAAACATTAATAGTATTATTATTGGTGTTCAAAATTAGTACTGCACGAGAATATTATATTGAGTATCAAGACAGTATTTACCGGTGCCGCCATGTTTGGAGGCTGAGCGATAGCGAATTTCTGAGACCGGTAAACTATAATGTTCGTGATGCTCATACTGTTTTTTGCACGATTGTATTAAATTTACCACAATTGAAATTATTTACTAAATAAACGAAAAGTCAAAAGTGACTTTTAAATAGCAATGTAGATTCACTTGAAAATAAACTCGATTTTCCTAAGAAAATTTTACATTCCAGTGTTAGTGAGGTGAAAGAAATCTTGAATTCAGAAACAGTTTCTGTAAACTCAAGTACTGTAGCGATAACCGCAAAACATTTTCTAAAAATCTGCTTTTTAAACTATTTAAACTAAATAATGAAGGGCTATTTTACGTTTTGAAATGCCTAGTATTTTGGTAATTAAATTAATTTTCCAATTTGTAAAATTTTTTCTAAATCTATTTATGCTATCTTAAAGACCATTGCAAAGAAGTTTTACTGAAATTGGAAAAATAACGAAAGATTTTAGACTAAATTACGTTTGAATTTTAGTGATTGCTTTTTACAAATTAAACTTTATGTTTAAGAAGTTCTAAAGAACCAAAGACAGTTTAGGCTTTTTGATAAAATAATATGAACAATCACTTCATGAGGAATAAAAACTTAGTATAAGTTTGCGATAAATTATTACGCTGTACATTGATATTTAGAAAGCAGTAAAATCAAGAAATATTAAAATGATTATCTCAAAACGGTAACATTGGTATATAAGTATGTTGCTTAAATCGACTAAAATCACTATTATATCACTTTAAATATTTGCATCGATGTAAAACCTGTATATATATATATATATATATATATATATATATATATATATATATATATATATATATATATATATATATATATATATACAGTGTCCAGTTTAAGATGAAATGCATGTGGATATTGGAAACCGTTAGAGATACGAAGATGGTTAAATGGAGAAAAGTTGCGTCATTATATGCCCAAGAAGTAACCATGGTTACATGTCAAAAATCCTTCCATTTACTAGACACAGGGTGATAACTGAAAATATGGTTTTCTAAAAATCGCTATATCTTGTTTCTTGCAAGAGATACATCCACGATTTTTGCAGGATGGGGTAACAGGTAGCGAGGATTTCAAAATGATTTTGAAAAAATCTAGGCCTACTAGATTTTGAGATAATGCACGCAACTTTCGATTTTCTTATGGACGCCATATTGGATTTTTGCATTTTGAATTCTTCATAAAAATGCTTTTCAACCATATATCATATGTTTATAATCTGCCAATGAGAAAGTGTCAAATTACACAATTAAATTTATATCAAAGCAACCTTGACATATTATGTATTTTAATTAAATGAAAATTAATCTACAAATTAAACTAACTATTGAGAACAATATTATTGATTATTAACATAAATCATAATAATAAAAGTGACAAAAACAACAAAAATAAAATTTAATATTATACTGAATTTTACTTATAATTAATCAAATGCTCGAATAAACCTTCATTCTCCTGCAAACACCATCTGCATCGAGTTAGCACTGCATCACAAGAGTTCCTATATTGCATTTTTGAATTCTTCATAAAATGCTTTTCAACCATATATCAGATGTTTATAATCTGCCAATGAGAAAGTGTCAAATTACACAATTAAATTTATATCAAACTAGGCCTTTGCCAATCAACCATCTATTCAATTATTGCAAGAGAATGGAGGTTTATTCGAGCATTTGATTAATTAATAGTAAAATTCAGTATAATATTAAATTTTATTTTTTGTTGTTTTTTGTCACTTTTATTATTATGATTTAGTTAATAATCAATAATATTGTTCTCAATAGTTAGTTTAATTTGTAGATTAATTTTCATTTAATTAAAATACACAATATGTCAAGGTTGCTTTGATATAAATTTAATTGTGTAATTTGACACTTTCTCATTGGCAGATTATAAACATATGATATATGGTTGAAAGCATTTTTATGAAGAATTCAAAATGCAAAAATCCAATATGGCGTCCATAAGAAAATCGAAAGTTGCGTGCATTATCTCAAAATCTAGTAGGCCTAGATTTTTTCAAAATCATTTTGAAATCCTCGCTACCTGTTACCATCCTGCAAAAATCGTGGATGTATCTCTTGCAAGAAACAAGATATAGCGATTTTAGAAAACCATATTGTCTAGTAAATGGAAGGATTTTTGACATGTAACCATGGTTACTTCTTGGGCATATAATGACGCAACTTTTCTCCATTTAACCATCTTCGTATCTCTAACGGTTTCCAATATATGCATTTATCTTAAACTGACACTGATATATATATATATATATATATATATATATATATATATATATATAATAATGTATGACATTTCAGGATGTAAACTCTGCATTAAAATAACACTGTTATAAATAATCTACGTTTCAGTAGTTTGTCTTTACTACCTTTATCAAGATTATAAAATAATATTGATTGACAATATATACCAAGTCACTTGATCTGCACTAGATCTTAGTATTCTATTTTGTTCCGCTGCGGGTTGTAGGTACCATACTTAAGGTACTGGTTTGGGAAGGGTTTAGAGGAGTGTTGGATAGTGTTATATGGTTATTGTTATTATTTGGTTTAATTGGTCGTATTACAGGTTTCCATATTGGTGATATTCTCTATGTAGTGTTTTGGGTTTTTGTTTTTTGGAAGATCTCGCGTTCAACTACTGTTAATTAAAGCTTTCAAGAATAAACGATTTTTGCTTGTGTATAAATTTTGCTAACATACTTTGTATACAAAGAAGGTTTACGTATAATTATATAGTTGAATATGTGTTAGTGAAACTAGGTTAGGCAATAAATAAGGGACATAGGAATACATATTTCGCTGTTAGTTTACTAGTGTGTACCGTAGAAGTGTAATTAAAAGAGCTTCCGATCGTTTCAGCTGCCGTTAATGTTCGAGTCGTATTTAAAAGAACAATTGAAGATCGAGCTCATTGTCGGTCCTCAATTATAAACATCAGTTTGAACGACGTGCCCTGTATAAGATTGAGAAGAACATCGTCCGAAATTCTGTTATAACTGCGGGCTTGAGGTAATCTAGTTGTGTATTCTATTGACATTTCTGTATTTACTTTGAGATGGACGGTGCTCGTGTTTTATTATCTGAGCGAGCGTCCTTCAGACGTGTTACTATAATTTTGTTGATAAGAAAATTCGATTTACAGTAGCATTTTGCATCCCACCTTTTATTATTTTTTTTGTCGTGTATTCGTATTTATGCTCTAAAAATTTGGTAAATTCAGATTTTAAATTTATATTGTTGTAAAAATGTGTGACAAGGATTAAGATACATGATTATTTTAGAACTGGGTGCAATCATTCTCCAAATTATTTTGATCTTACAAGATTCAATGAAAATTAAATTTATAAATTTTATGTAAGTTACTTCATGTATAAATATTATTATTTCAACTGTAATATATTGGTGTTATTGAATTTAGTCGTATTTTTTCGTTATTGAGTGTTGCTGTGTGTGTGATTTCCGCCCAACTCACGATGATAAAGTTATTTAAAGCGTCAGGCAGTTTATGGCAGTTTTTGTTATGTTTTGTAATTTAAGGATTGCACAGCCCTTGCAATGACGACCTTTTTTCTTGTTTATGATTTAGACAAACCATTATTTTTATTTTACGATATTATTGAGATCGTGCATTTATTACAGATATTGAAATCGACTAGTTACTATTAACATTTGTGAATACAGGGGTTTTTTCGATAGATTTATCGTCAAGAAAAGCGATGTTTCGTAAATATCTGGTCAACGCTTACGTTACCATAGTTGCGTGCAATTATTTTGAAGCTTTTACTTTATATACCACCAGTTCAGGAGCACTTTTGTTGATTTATCTGGTTGAATACTACGAGGTAAATATCTGGTCAACGCTTACGTTACCATTGTTGCGTGCAATTATTTTGAAGCTTTTACTTTATATACCACCAGTCCAGGAGCACTTGTGTTGATTTATCTGGTTGAATACTACGAGTTATGCACAAGATTCTGTTTTGCTGTGGAGTTGTTTACTTGTGTTCCAATATTTTTGATTCAAACAAACTGTGTTTTTTGAGTAATGATTATCCCGATACTGATTAAGGACATAATTATTCAATCCACACACATAGCAATATCCACCTAACCCCCTCCACCGAGGTATCGATCATTACCCTTGCCTGTAACGCAAATCTTACTGCCATTTTAACCCGTATGAACTGAAGGCTTAAAAAATTAGAAATCGGCAACCCCCATTGAGCATCTGAAAATGTGAAGAGTTGAAGCAATAAAATATGGATTCAGTTGGTAGTCTTGTCTCGTACCACATCAGAAATAAACTACTGAAAGTAAACAATGAAATTCTATCAACTTTAGCTGACATCAATTCGTAGTTAAAAAAGGGATGTGAAGTGGAATTCATTACATCTAAATTTGAATTGTTAAATTAGTTAAAACTAAATCTGTTCTATCTCGGTATCCAATTTGTGGCCTCTTTCTGTCACGATAACCATTACCTTCTTACTAAAAGCTCGGAAATTAAAAGGTGGCAACACCAACCGCATGCTCTACGAAACGACGATATGTAAAGGGAAAGTTGATCTTAGGTTATTGAGAACTGTGATGTGCTGAAGAAGTATAATTTGGAACCAATTTGTAGCCTTCTCACCCACCGCAAATCCGAAATAAATTACTCAAGGTAATAAAATACAAGCCGCTAACTCCAATTGGACTTTAATAATTAACAAAGGTAGGTCAAGCAGATTGAATTAATTTGAACTCGAGTGAAACCGTTAAATTAATGATATATGATCGTATATGGTAAAAGGTTAAAGAATAAAATATGTTGTATCGAATTTTTAGCCTCTTCCTTTACCCTAATGACTAACTCCTTACTGAAGCTTCGGAAAAATAAAAGTTATCAAACCCAATTAAATACAATGAAGTTGAAATAAAAAAACTTGACAAACGGCTTGAATCCCACATCGAGGAATCATGCGAAGTGATTTAGATAAAGATAAAAATGCTGCAACACGAAAAGGGCCAACCCAACGTAAGCCCAAAAACTAAAGAAAACCATAAGGAAAATCATTCCTTTTTTAAATTTTAATGATTTTCCCCAAAAAGATTATCGTTTAATGTTGGTACTGATTTTCCTTTTTATAACCAACGTTAGGGATAGAACTGAATAAATCATTGTCAGTCATAGTTCTTAAGTGTATGAAGTTGTGTTATTCGCTTGGAAAAGGTACACATGATATTTTGTAGATTTAATAAACCAGAAAAGTCAAGATTGGATTTAAATTTTTGAATAATAGTTTGAATAAAAGCCAAGTAAATATATTTTATCTTGTAATTAAAATAGACCGATCGATACGTCTTAATGCCGTATTTTGTAAAATGAAATGTAATAATTGCATTAATATTACTAATAATTAAGATTTTGTTTGAGGTATGTTATCCAAAAAACTTTATTAACAAAGCAGTTATAATAAATGTGGTTAGATTATTACAGCTTAGCCAGAAAATTTAGTGTCTTATCAATTTCAAAGTTCTCTGATATCCTAAATAGAAAAGTGCACTACTGCACTAACGCAGTAAGTATGTGATCTTATTCATAGACAGTTACAAAATCTAAGAGAACGTGTAGAAGAAATTGGCCATAAAGAAGTTGTTTTTAAAATATTTTCAAAACATTATTTTTTTTACTTATTCTTTACAAAATACTGATATAGTTTCAAAAACAATGTGATATTTTAATTTAGTGTAACTCCCAAAGGCAGTGTTTGGGTAATTTTAAATGGAATCATATTTTGTAATTAATTCAATAAAGACTATGAATGAAAAGTGTACCATTTTATTTAACATTCTCGCTTAAGAAATTTTGCCAAGTGTGACTAGCAAATCTAAAATATGCCACAAAAAGTTTTAGACAGTATAATTAATGGTTATATTGATATATATATATATATATATATATATATATATATATATATATATATATATATATATATATATATATATATATATATATATATATTTGAAAAAATTTAATTTTCTGATTTTAGTTTTTATTTTTTTGACCTTATTTGAAGAGCTATCAAGAAAAGAAGAGCACATTTTCATTGCCACTTTTCTAGCTCTACTTAATGCTGTTATTCAATTTTTGATATAACGTTTTGTTTGTTAGCAACCATCATCAACTTTATTTTTTTAAATACACGAAAAAATTATTTTTGCCATATTTAAATTCTCTCCTTGATTCTGAATTCAACGATATATCACACTCTATATTTTTGATACGTTTCGAATGACAAAATTCATATTCAATGTAAAACATCGAAAACGTACGGTTAAAACTAATACTAGAAACATTAGAAAACTGAAAAATTATTATAAAACAATGTTTTCTTATTTTCTAATGCCTGTTGCGAATAAAATAATTCACAAGTATGTATTTAGTGAAAATACTTAAACAGTTAAAATACATCTTCCGTCGTACTGATGCATTTGATAAAAATAAGTTAGCTTTGCATTTTGTTTACCTACCTGTCATAATTGATTGTTGTCCATATTACGTTTGTTTGTTGGTCTTTGAGTTAATTACATTTTGTGTTTACCTAAAAACAATATGGTAGGAGTACATTTTTCAAATAATGAAAAATTCGATATACTGATGTGTTACATTTTGTGTCAACGTAATTGTTATGAAGCCGAAATAATGTATTTAAACAAATATCCTGAAAGGCGTCAACCTCACAAAAGAAATTTTCGCACATTAGCAGTTGATCTAAAAGAATATGGTGCATTCAAAAAACCTGTAAAATCTCGCAAAAAACCATGCAATGAAGAAAACAATACTGTTTTATTAACTGTAACGGAAAATCCAGAGGTTTCTACTAGTAAAATTGAATGAGCAACTGGCATATGCCCATTCCAAGCTAATGTTCTAAAGAAGGAGAAAGTACATCCATATAAATTTAGAATTTGCAAGGATCTTCGACCAGATGACCCAGAAAGACGTAGTAATATTTTGCAATGGTATCACGTCAATTCTCAAGACAATGAGTATTTTCCAGAATAAAATATTATGATACCGATGAAAGTATGGTTAATAATAATGAATTTTAATCGTAGAAATGCTCATTATTGGGCAAGTTAAATCCACGTCTGTACAAAACGGTCAAACTACAACACCGTTTCGGATTTAATATGTGGGCTCTATATTGGTACAGAATTACAGGTCCTTTCATTTACATGATTCCTTAAATTTCTGAACGTTACCAAATTTTACTCAAAATGAATTAGAGATAGCTTTGATGATTTGCCTTTCCAAAAGTTGAAGGTTGTTGTTTATGCAGAGGTGTAAACATTAAATTCCAGAGTTGTACAGAGAATACCTGTCAATTAGATTTCCAGAAAGATGTATTAGCACTCATGCAAATGTACTGTGGCCAGCGTTCTCCAGAAATAACACCATTGGATTTTTTTCTTTGGGATAACATTAAAATTACATTTTATGGAAACGATATTGAAAACGAAGAAATTTTACAAAGATTAGTTCTCGAAGCAGATTTGCTAGTAATTAATCCTCAAATTAAAGAATGTTTTAGATAGCATCTTTACGATTTATTAAACCTTTAAAATAAATTTGTTTTTATTTGTCTATCATTTAAAATTACAAAACATAATTTTATAATAATTTTGATTTTCTAATGTTTCTAGTATTATGAAAATGTAAACTTTCATTAACACTCAATAAAATCTTACTTTTGGATTTTTTAATGTGTACAATAATTTTCATCTAAGTTTATAAATTAAGATTATTTGCACTATCTTTTTAATGTTGAGTATGTAAACATTTTTTCCATGTAAATTAAATAGACTAATGTTTACATATAACATTTGAAAACATACTAATTTAAAAAATAATGGTCATTAAAATTAAATATTGTTAAACCTACAAGAAAATTAACCAGAACATTTAAGAATACACTAAATTGCATGTTCAAACACCTTTATCAAATTTAATCCGGTATGTGTAAGTGTAAGTCTTGACTTCAATTTGGAAAATGATACATCGGGACCAACAAACGTAGCTTTATACAAGACGCAATATAACATATGAGATCTTTGTCAGATAATGGTCAACCAGTAGGTCTAACTGAAAAGCGACCATGCAACGTCTTGAATAATCTTAATCATCAATTCAATTTGAACAATTATGTAAATATATGTGTGAAGATTAACCCATTATTGATAAGCATTCGTAATCTGCAAACGTGAAAATGCATAAGTTGAAATATATAAAACAGAATCATATTTTTTAATATAGACAAGACAGTAAACGAATTCTCTGTCTTAAATAGGTTATTGGCATCTTATATATTAAACTAGTGCAAACGAACATAATGATGATTTGTCTTGAAATATTTACATATTGTAAATTGATCAGACTTAATGTATCGATGTCAGCGATTCTTTGAATCTGAAAATTTATTTCCTAGACCTTGATCAAATGCTCTTATAATTATGATGTTAATTTTCACATGCACTAGTAATTTAACACTCGGAAGATGAAATTAAAATTTACAAGTTAACGTTCTGCATTGTGCTTTTCATAATGTTAAAATAATTGAAATCTATCCAATTGATTGATATTTAAACTAGAAAATAACTTTAGATTAAGATTTCAAACTGTTATATTTGATGTATAGTTTGATTTGTGGAAAGTTCTATCAAAATATTTATACAAGCAAAAACATTGAGTTTTTAATTCAACAAATTCTTTACACATTACATACATAAATTAACGATTTAAATTTTTGTTCAAATTTTTTATGGCATGGCTATAAATTTTATCGTTAGCTTTTCGATAAGAGATTTTGGTTTGTCATTATGATTTAACAATATATTTAATTTTAATGACTAGTTATATATTAATACAATTTTATAGTTGAAAGTTTATCGTTTCTTTAAACAATGTTATATTAATATAAGGCTTATGTTTATGTTTGTTAATTTTTCACATTTGACAAAATTGTTTACTACATCTTTAACAATTTTAACAAACATTACTACTGACGAAGATAACTGGTTTATCAAACGTTTAGATTGTATAATTTAAAGTACACCATTAAAAAATCCCAAAAAAGATAAGAATTTCTAGTATTAGTTTTAACTATACGTTTTCGTACATTGAATATGAATTTTCTCATCCGAAGGGTATATAAAATATAAAGTGATATATCGTTGAATTCAGAATCAAGGAGACCTTAAATATGGCAAAAATAATTTTTTCGTGTATTTATAAAAATAAAGTTGACGATGGTTGCTAACAAACGAAACGTTGTATCAAAAATTGAATAACAGCATTAAGTAGAGCTAGAAAAGTGGCAATGAAAATGTGCTCTTCTTTTCTTGATTCAGAAAACGAAAATCAGAAAATTCAATTTTTTTCAAATATCTCAAAAACTAAAAGAGATATTTGAGTTCTACAAAGACATAAATACATCCTCTCAAATGCGTAACTTTTGTTATTTAACCGACCTTCCATCTCTTACCGTTTCCGAGATCCCCATAGTGGGCATTGTATATACAGCGTGTCCCATTATTGAGTACTACACTAAACTTGTGTTTTTTATGCAACTCCCTATATATTTTTATATATTTGAATTCCCTGCTGAGCAATATGGTATCATGTACTATGGGTCTATGACTAACGGTTCCTAAGTTATTGACATTTCTATGTAAAAAAATTAGTCAATTATGTAGGCTCCTGTTCCGTCATCTTGAAAAATATCCGAGTAAAATTTTGGGATTTGTTTTTCCAATCTGTCTGGTTTTAATTTATACATTCAGGTTGCAGACTCTTTTCTTTGCATATACAGGGTGGTCCATTTTGCTCAATGTTATTTTTCTAATTTTTTTTTAAATGGTGTGCCATTTAAAAATTTTATATTTTATTGTTTAATTTGAATAGCATTTTTTACGGGCTTTCAATAGATACTACCTATTACTACCTATTCCTAAGTGTTTTTGAATTGTTTAGTGATAAAGTTGAAAGTTGTAAACATTTTTTATTTTTGTTGAATTTGTCACAATATAAAATAAATAAAGACATTATCATAATTCAAAGAAAAACAAAAATGAAACGATGTTAATTGCTATAAAACGGTGAAGCTATAGGTTTATGACACAATTCAACATTTTTCACTATAAAAGAGCAACGCTTAATTATTATTTACTCGTAGAACTGCATAACTATAAACCTTAACATAAACTTTAATCGAAGTAAAGAACACAATGAATTACAAATTTTATATTAAATGTTCAAAAATGTTTTCATTTGCAGCAATGCACATTGTCAACCGCCTAGTTTTTGAAGGGTGCTTTTTCGAATACTTAGAAAAGCCTCTGTTTCATATTGGCTTGAGTAGTAGGCAAATCCCTATGCATCTCCTGTTTCACATATCCCCACAGAAAAAAGTCTAGGGGAGTGAGATCGGGTGATCTCGCAGGCCAAACAATGGAACCACCGCGACCTATCCAGCGATCTTCGCGCCAATTACCGGCGTACTCGATTATGGTAGTGCGGAGGGTGTCCATCATGTTGGTAATCCATAACTTGTCGAGTATGTAGATTCACATTTTCAACCAACTGTGGGAAATCTTCTTGAAGGAATTGCAGATATATTCGCCTGTCAGGGAGCTATCGAAAAATAAAGGTCTTATTACGTTAGTATTGATAATACCACCCCACACAGTCACAGTCCACTGATGCTGGTAATCTACTTGTCATACCCAGTGTGGATGTTCAACGGAGTAATTGTGGCTATTATGTTTATTAGCGACTCCTATGATATTAAAACTTGCTTCGTCGCTAAATAGCACAAAGTCAACAAAATTGGCTTGTCCAGAATAATATTGCAAAATGCGACACGAGTTGCAAACTCTTGCGGTCGTAAGCTTTGATGCAAACACAAATGGTATGGGTGACATTTATGTTTGCTTATAATTCTTTGTATTGAACATTTGCTCAGCTCTACTTGTACCGCAATCTGACCAACACTTACGAGGATTATCTTCTAAATTTAATAAAACTGTCAACTCGTTTTCTTCGTTTGCAACTAACTGCACGATTTTCTACATTTTTTTTGTATATGGCATTTCTTGTCTCTTCAAATCATTCTAGAAGAAGTTGAAACGCTTCAGGTCTTGCATGTCTAGCTAAAGGGTACTTTTATTTATAAATCCTGGATGCCAACAAACAGTTCCTTTCAGATTGTCGCAAAACATATATCATATTAATCAGCTCTTCTTTTGAAAAATTCATCACACACTAAGTAAATAACAAAGTCACTATCAGATAATTATCTGACAATTCTTTACGAATTATTATAAGTGGCTTTCATTCGTTGATTTGTTAAGAAACAGAAAAAGGCAAGGAAAACCAAGCTACTGTTATTCATTGTGTTCTTTAATTCCATTCTAAAGTTTACAATTCTGGGAGTAAATATTTATTAAGCGTTGCTCTTTTATGGGTCAAAATATTGAATTGTGTCATAAGTCTATAGCTTCACGGTTTTATAGCAATTATCATTGTTTAATTTTTGTTTTCCTGTGAATTATGACATTGTCTTTATTTATTTTATATTGTGACAAACTTAACAAAAATAAGAAAAAGTTTACAATTTTCAAGTTTATCACTAAATAACTCAAAAACACGTAGGATTAGGTACTAAAAAGTAGTATCTACTGAAAGAAAATGCAGGGTGTGCCATTTAAAGAAAATGAGAAAAATAACATTGAGCAAAATGGACCACCCTGTATATGCAAAGAAAAAGTCTGCAATCTGAATGTGGAAGTTAAAATTACACAGATTGGAAAAACAAATTCCAAAATTTCACTCCGATATCTTTCAAGATGGCGGAACAGGAGCCTACTCAATTGACTAATTTTTTTACATAGAAATGTCAATAACTTAGGAACCGTTAGTCGTAGACCCATAGTACTTATATCATTTGCTCAAATTTAACGAGGAATTCAAATATATAAAATATATAGGTTGTTCCATTAAAAAACACAAGTTTAGTGAGTACTCATAATGGACACCTGTATATACAATATTTACCAAGATGCTCCTCGTTATTGATATAATAATCTGTTATACAAGATTTTTATTAAATCAACAGTATCGAATACTTATATATATATATATATATATATATATATATATATATATATATATATATATATATATATATATATATATATATTGTACATACATGAGTTTTTTTCATTATTTGTATGGGGATCTCGAGTTATACATTTGCTTAAATGGGAAAAGATATTTTTCTTTAGAAGGCTAATCGAGATACGCTTTTGTTGATTTAAGAAAATGAATGGCTTACTAGATATTTCTATATAAGTAAAATTCCCCAAAATCATTCCAGGACTTTAACTCGTTTATTTCTAAAGATAGATAAAAACTATCTAATACAATTTGTAGATAATTTTGTGCCGAATAACGCCGTACTAGTTTTTTTAATTTTGCGTAGCATTTTGAAGTTATGAAGCAAAGTTGATTTTTTTTAGATGGAGACTATAGTTGGCTATGACATATTTTAATAGTGCATTTGTTGCTGATTGTAATGATGTAAGGCTTGTATCTTCTATTTTAATAAATAAAAGCACAATGCACATTTTTCTATTATTAGGTTTACCAATAACCATATCTTGCCATGGAAAACAAAAGAAGTTTACAGTAAGTGTTCGAAATGTCCACCGATGCACAGGTGACCGCTTTTCAACCCGGACTTAACAGCTTTCCTAATTTTACGCCCATCTAATCTGTTAAACGCATTAATAACATGTTCCTGAAGGTCCTGCTGGGTTGCATATGATCGTTATACGAGAACCTTTATTACTCCAAATACAAAAAAAGTTTAAAGGTGAAAGATCAGCGAAACGTTTAGCTCATAAAACAGGACCATTTCTGCCTATCCACGGGTTTGGAAAAATTTCATCTTTTAACTTGCGCCTGATAGTGGGGTGTGGCACCGTCCTGTTTAGACCACTATATATTTGCATGGTTTGTTAATTTAATTCATCTAGGATATTGTTAAAATTTTCCCTAAGAAATTGTAAATATCGATTTCCAGTTAAAATCCCATTAAAAATAAATGACCTAACAAGCTGCGAACCAATAACACCACACCATAAATTAAAGCCAAACACAATCTGAGGGCGTCTTTCTTGTAAACGGTGAGGATTTTCTTGAGTCCACAGGTGTTCATTATGGCAATTGAACATACCACAGTTTGTAAAACGTGTTTCGTCGGTCCATAACATCTGCATCGGAAAGTAGTTATTTTCATGGCACATATTTATGAACCAATTACAAAAACTTAATCTTGTTTTATCATCATCAGTATGCAAAGTTTGTCCAACTGAATATTTATAAGGATGGTATTTACGTTATGCTAAAGTTCTCACTACTGTGCGTTGTGGGATTGCAGCGTCTTGTGCAATTTTCCGTGTTGATTAATGTAGAAGGATCAATATTACCCCTATTTCTGGGCGTCACAAAACTCCCAAGCTTTTTTAAAGGTGTCTAAAGATGGTTGAGGACGATCAAAATACAATAAAAAATTGCGTTCGGCCGCTCGTTGACTGTTTTTGTTACAAATGATGTAACATTCGAACATATTAAGTTTCCCGAAATTTACATAGACCATAATTAATTTTCTAAAGCAACTCATACTGAAAAAACACTAACGAACTATCAAATATGAAGATAAACAACGCTTCCGTTGCTTTACTTTTGTTTTCCATGGCAAGATATGATTGTTAAACCTAATAATAGAAAAACGTGTATTGTGCTTTTATGTATTAAAATAAGTGATAGAACCTTTACATCATTAAACAGAAAAAGATGCGCTATTAAGATATGTCGTAGCCAACTACGGTTTCCATTTTAAAAAATTCAACTTTGCGTCATTACTTCAAATTGCTATGCAAAATTAAAAAACTAGTACGGTGACGTTATTCGGCATAAAATTATCTACAAATGGGATTTAAACAAATTTTATCTATCTTTAGAAATAAACGAATGATAGCGATGAAACGATTTTGGAGCATTTTCCTTTTTACAAATATCTAGTAGGCCATGAATTTTCTTAAATCACCAAACGCCTATCTGGATTAGTATTCTAAAGAAGCAAATCTTTCCCCGTTTAAGCAAATTATAGTTCCCGAGATCCCCATAAAAATAAATTAACCCTTAGTTACTCGCGCTTTTAATAAATGTAAAATAGTTTCTAATTGTACACCTCTGTCTAACCTAAGCGCAAAATGTCTGGCATGTGATGTATCAGTTTTAGTCTGATTCCATATTTTGGCGATAGTGCAATTTACACAAAAGACGCGGAGTGGTTGTTTTGGTGCATAAAGTACACCACGCGATTAATAATGTCATATTTTTTGTGCAATAATTTTATCAATAACACCATTTAAATCATTAAGTGCTAGTTTAAACTTAACAATAGCAATAAAATTATTCAAGATTTATAAATTACGATGTTTACTAATTTATAGGCCGAAAATTCCTGTGAATGCCAAAATGCTTGACAGAAGCGAAAATGAGAGCTTTTTTGGAAGCTATGAGATCGGAAAAGTAGGAGGCGAGAAAGTGATATTGCAGATAGAAATATTTGCATAGTGACGTTGACAATAGTAGTGTTCCGACAATGATAGTGATTCTGACAGTGATGAGATTATTACTCCTGAATATTTTTACCTTGGCAAAATAAATCTACCAAATGGCAGAAGAATCCTGTAGTGAACAAGTTATTGCCGCGTCCTCACGGCTCTGGAATAAATATAAAAAACGAATTTGACGCATTTCAAAATTTTTTTACAATATATGGTTGACGGAATTGTTATGAATACTAATAAATTTATTACAAGCATACTACCAAATTATGCTAGCGAGCGAGATGTTAAACTGGTTACCAAAACAGAAGTATTTGCATTTTTAGGTTGATTATATTTATGTGGATTGAAGAAAGCAAATCATACAAATTTTCGTTAACCTATGGGCAGACTTTTATCTTTTTTCAGCCTATATGAGCTATAATCGTTTTATTTTTATCCTTCCATCCGTTAGCTTTGATTGCAAAAGCTCTAGAACTGAGCGACAAAAAATAGATAAATTGGCTGCTGCCTATTCCCATAGTGAGTTTTTGACTACCTATGAAATGTTGGTTGGCTGTTGCCTAACGAGCCAGCTAAACATGGATTGAAACTATTGGCGCTGTGTGATGCCAAGATGCATTATATTTCAAACTCAGAGATATATTGAAGACAGCAGCCGGACGGGCCCTTCGAACTATCTAATTCTCCACAAGACATTGTAATGAGATTGATAGGCCATGTAAAAGTACAATTTAACTTACGATAACTGGTATACAAGTTGTCCACTAGAAATGGCACTCTTGCAGAAAAAAAAACCTTGGTTGGTACTATTTAGATAAAAAAAGTTGAAATTCTAACTGAATTTCAAACACATAAATCTAGATGAGTAAATTCAACTATTTTTAGTTTCCCAAAAAATTTCATGATAGTGTCTCTTGCACCTAGAAAAAATTAGGCTGCTTTATTAATTTCGACAATGCACGATGACGCAAGATATACTAAAGCCAGAATTCATTCATCCAATGAGACAGAATGAGGTGTTGACACCGTTCTCTGTGAAACTATTCATTATCTGGTAGAACCAATAGGTGGACATTTTTTCTCTTACTAAGCAATGCAACACATTGTAATAATCCAGCAAAACACAAAGATCGTTTTTGATGACTTTAGCTATGCGCTTAATGAAAGAACATATTGTAGAAAGAGCACAATTACCAAATTTACCAGCGAGAATTAAACTTTCGTTGTGCCGGTATAAAGAAGTCAAAGAAAATGAAACTGCAGGAGAACCACCACAAAAATTAGAAGCCATTGCGTATTATGTCGACGTGCTAAAGACAGGGCGACTACAATGAAGTGCGAGAACTAAAGTTACTACAAACCGCACGAGTAAGTAAGGGTTAAAGCTAAACTGGAAACCAAATTTTGCGGCAATTTTAGTTTCTCAAAAATTATATACAAACGTATTTATTCGTAATTTTGAAAGATACATTTATTCTGAAGATTCCTTAACCAATTAAGCTTTTACGTTTCTTGTAACCTATATTCCATTCACTAGTATTAGCTAGTCTGTGTTTGCAAGTAAACGCAATACACAATGCCAACGGCTAGACCTTATTAATTATTCGCAATAAGTATATGGAAACAGTTTATTTACCTTCACTTCACTTCAAAAAAGTTTTTCACATAAGTCGATGAAAACTAGCAGTTGCTATATTCACGCGCGCACGCGTAACTTAGATTTTTAATAGAATAAATATTACTAAACGGCCTAGAAAGTGATACATTAGAACATCCCCTAACGAGCGAAAGTCACAACGAGAAAACGAATTCAACAAAATTTACTCAAATTATAATGCAAGTAAAGTTGTGAAAAACTCGAGCAATGGAACCATTGATCCGAATTTTGATTGGTGATAGGTGTACTAAAATACTGTTGTTGAATTGTTTACAAAAAATAAAGTTGTTCCTTTGCATCGAAATAATGTACCTAGCTTCTACAATAGTTATGAAAACTTACTATATCCACTAAACCTATTTGCTTATGTACTGAGCTTAACTCAAGGGAAACACTCCTCCTGCGTTGATCTAAACGTGAGAAAATGATAATGAAATTATATACAATACCTTGGAAATTCTACGTTATCGTAACATATTAGAAGCAAAGAAAAGCAAATTAGCGGATGTACACAACAATTAATAAACAAGTCGTAAGGGCACTTAGGTTATAATATGCATAAATTAGATAATGTACGAGTGTAAATTACAACAAATAAAATAAATTTAACGGCAAATTGAAATGAAACCTTGCATTGATCCATGCATATACATTTTCGCGCCTAAAAAAATAATTCAACATAAACCAGATCGAGAGGCAATGTTTCCTTGGCGTTTATGTTAAACTGCAAGATGAAGGTCATCAACAGTGATGCAGGCACAACGTGCATTATTATGATCAAGGCAGGATAGAATAATTCACGGGAGGAAATCTTTTTAGGGCTTATTGGTGTACGAAAAATACGTAGGAGTGATTACTTTAAGACGGAAAAACGTAAATATAGTTTTGTATACAATAAGCCTAGATGACTTAAGAAAGAGATAAGGAGATAACCTTTAAGCGAATTTGTGTTTATTGTACTTAATTAACATAAGAGCTAGTTGCGTCATCGCATTCAAAACGTGTCCTAACCCAGGCGTGGTTAAACATTTAAGAGCTGACTACATATATTGACAATAAATGATAAACGTTATTGTAACTTGTCTAGGAGCATATGGTAAAACATAGGCATACCTTATATTGTCAGGCGATCGGTTATTCGTAAGTTGATTACAAGTTTACCATTAAATAAGGAAAACATTAGCGTGGGGTTTGTGTATAAAATAATTAAAGACGACGTTAATACCGATTTTCCTGTAGACAAGTTACTATGGTCGATAACGACGTTCTGCCAATGGAGGCTGGATACAGTTGGGCTCAATAGAGGGTCCAGTTAAAAGTAGAACTGGGGGAATTGGAATTTAGGTGGGCACGATCCAACGAAACACTAACCGAGAAATATGATAAGTTGGCGCTATATGCACTGGTCGATGCATCTGTCATGAGTTCTGCCTCGTGCATAGTATATGGACTCCCCAAGCTTTTCAGGACAAACACTTACCCAAAAAGATATGAAATTGACAACAATGAATTACGCACTTTAACCGAGATTGTCTAATGTACGGAAAAGAGTGATGTAGGCGTTGTGACTCAAGCGACCACCTACTGGAGACGAGTCGCAAAGGGATAGCTTCAATGGCAGGAAGTGCACTTATAAGGGCAAGTTACTTACTCAAACTGGCGGATATGTTAAATTATTGCATTGGCGGGCGATGGGTATATGTGTGTGGACTAAAGGGCGTTGATTAAAGGATCGATATTAGCTACATTGGCAGCAGAGTTGTTGGATAAGCTGGCGCTCAAAAACTACTATTCGGCGCATGTCCTGGTGGATTGTTATTATCAAATTCTCATACACTCAGAACCGATGGACGTTTATTAATCCTGATGGACAATATAAGTACCTGACGGTTCCTTTGGCCTGGTGAATCCGTCAACGGTATTCCAACGCATTATGAATAGCATTCTCTAGAAATTGTTTAATCTTTTCCAACTCCTACAGATATACGAAGAATTAGACAACCTGTAGGATTGACATCTTACAGTAAGCGGTTTATAAAAGGATTTTAGGATGTTGCGGAACCTTTCACTAACCTTACTAATAAGAGCACAGCGTGGAACTGAGGAGAGCAGGAAAAGCAAGCGTCTGTGCTACTCAAGGAGGGTAGGCGATTAGACCAACAGTGAGGCGGAAACGGAGCTGCATACAGATTATAGAAAGTGGAAAATTGGTGTTTATTTATTCAGAAACGATCAAATGAAAAGAGCCATGACGTCTAGTAGAGTTCTTGAGTTGAGCAACAATGATCCAGCAGGTATATCATAGCTATAAGTTGGTTATATTCGCTGTGGAGGAGGGCCTGAAACAAATCAGAGTGTGTCTAGTAGGCATTCGATTCAAAATGATAACCGACTGTATGGCTGTAAGGGCGACTCTCTGATGTGAAGAGATGTGATGCCGTGGATTTTCAGGTGATGGTTATCTAACCAGAAGAAATACTTTTACGTGGAACATTGTCCTGGTGTTGGAACGCCGCATGTGCACGCATTGAGAAGGAACCTGTTTTAGTTCCTTGCAACGCTGGTCATCTTGATTTAGAGAGGTGTCTTATATTAGTTAGGGAAACCAACTGGTTCCCAAGGATAACTAGATTTGCCATCAAGCGTATGCGGTCATGTTTACATTCTGGATTTGCTATGGGTAATTCAGGGCGAGACGAAGGACACTTTTACTCTATTAAGTGGTGAGCGATACCCTTCGATACGGTGCATATAGACCATTGGGCCCCCTTGTCATAAGCACTAGGAGTTATATGTACTTAAGCAAGTATATACTAGAGAAACCTACCAACAGTTTGCAATCAACTGAGTTACCCTGTTCACGTATCCTACGACTATTAAGTCCACGGTGGTGATGATAAAATTCGCATGGACAGTTCGCATGCAAATTCCTTCACGTAAGTAGCAAAAACGACTACTAGTTTGATCGTTATTTTTAAAAACGCTTAATCGTGTATGACTTTTGAACATTCAACCGCCAGAAACAGTTTCCTTGATGTACCAGCAACAATATGCGGTGTTTAATAATAATAATAATAATAGATAAATGTAAAAAATTAAATATTAGAAAAGGTAAAATCGTTAAGGTGGATACATATTTGGGGGCGCAAGAAATTCTAGCATTGAAAAATGACGAACTTTATAAATATTTAGGATACAATCAAGCACGGTTATTAGATCACAAATCAATTATAGAAAAATTAAAACAAGAGTATAAGTAATCGGATTCAGTCTCAATGTAAAATGTAGCTTTCTATCTATTTAAAGCAGTTAATACATATGCTATTTCGATGTTTACTTTCTTGTGGTGTGATTAAGTGGACGGTAAGAACTAATCTACATTGAAATCAAAACAAAAACTATCCTTACGCAACAAAGATATCAACACCCTAAATCAGCTGTAGAACGTGTGGTAATCCCTAGACAAGAAGGGGTTAGAGGGCTGATTGAAATAAAAAGACAAGTAGTAAATTTGAAAAAGTTTTTCCATGGAAATGAGGCCTCTAGTGCACTACATGAAACAATTTGCAACATGGACAACAACTATACCCATTAAATCTAATAGAAGACGAAAATACAGAAACAAACAGACAAACATACTTGGGTAGATTGCATGACAAGTGGAAAACAAAGAACTGCGAGGACGACACCACCAGGATTTGAACCAATCTCACGTTGATAAAGAAGCTTCCAATAAATGGCTTGATCTAGGTGAACTGTTCCCGGAGACTGAGGGTTTTCTTCTAGCTATCCAGGACCAGGCTATCAGAACTAATAGCTATAGAAAGAATATAATCAAAGATAAGACACTAAAAAACGATATATGCAGGAAATGTGGAATAAACCTGAGACAATACAACACATAACATGAGCATGTACAACCCTTAGTCAAAGTGATTATACTCATGGACACACAACCAACTTGTAAACGTTATCCAACAGAAAATTGTACAAAAACACCAACTAAAAAATGACCATCACACAGCATACTACAAATATATCCCAGACAAAGTTAAAGAAATTAAATTATAGTATGATAGAGCTATACTAACCGATCATACTGTATACAATAACAGACCTGATATAACCCTGGTTGACAAAGTAAAGAAGCAAACACATTTGATAGACATAGCTGTACCAAACACAAATAACTTGCAGCAGACTCTAAAAAAATTAGAAAATATACAGAACTACAACAAGAAGTCAAAATATTACAGAAAATGGAAAAAGTAATAATAGTCCCCATTGTTGGGGATGATGGATGTACCCTCTAGGACGATACGCATTTGTATAAAAACTTAACAAACTACGGGGTAAGATGATTCACAAAATAAAAGCACAATATAATTTGATACTGTTTTTAAAATAACACTCCATTTGAATTTTTTATATAATTTTTTTTAAATAATGGGATATAGTTACACAATTCTTTTTTCAGTTCACTTTACCCCTAGATCAGGCTACAGTGGCACAAACATATAATTTGTACATATAATTCACGTATCCTAACCTATTCGTTAAAGTGAATTACACTTTGATAAAAAATAAGAGGTCAATTATTGATTATATAACCATTATAGATAAGAATATGGTGAGCGAGTAGTCAATAATCAAAAAAAGTCCAGTATTTTTTGGAATTTTTTGTTCCAACGGTTTGGCGAAAATCAACAAAAAACATCCTTTTGATTCACTTTACCCCCTTTGACTATACTTACTTGAGGAGATTAGGGGTCTATGGTACTATAAACGCTTCCAGGCGGTCTTCACGGTTGACTTAATAATACATGCATGGGTTAGAATGATGGTATAACACAAGAAATACGAATATGGTCGAAATGACCGATCTAAACTTTAATTTGCGTCTAACTTTTTTTCTATCGTTCCAATTTTAACTAAATTTTATTATTTTTCCTATAAGTGACTAATGGTACCATTTCTTCAGACTTTCTGTTTGCATTGTGCATATAACTGCTTTGCTTATCATAGTTACCTTTAAGTACGGTTGCGGTCATTATGATTGCACAATTATTTCCGAATCTGCATGCGTTAGACAAATTTCTAAACATTCATATTAACCGCTAATTAACATTCGAAGAAGTGAAACAGTTTACAATAATGATACTTCTAATAACTACTCACTTCCTAGAAGTTTTGAAAAATTAGTAAGTATAATACTCATACACATTGAATCAACAACATTAGTTAGGTACTTTACGTTCAAGATCTCGAAATACATTACTGAAGCCGAACTGCAATATGAAACGAATAATTTAAATTTGTACGATTCCGACGGAGAGTAATTGTAGTGATAATGGTGTAGTATCATCAGAGGAGGCTACATCCTACGTTTTTGAAGATGCATTGTAGAATCAGTAGTGATGATGGCGAAGATGAGCATTCATCCAATTTTCTAGGAACATCAAACATTAGTGCAGCATATGATGCAGCTGACGGTACTAAATCTGAGTGATTTGAATAACGGTTGTGGACGCATATCTCGTCATAACATACATAAAGAAGAAGCTGGGCTAACCGGTTATGCTAAAAGAAACGTTGACAATACTTGAGCAAGTTCTTGGAGGCTTCTTGTTGACAGTTCCATGATGCGTAATATTAGAAGTGTACTGAAACTGAACCAAATAGACAATTTGGCGGCAGTCTATGGACAACCTCTTTGGAAGAATTAGACGCGGTTATGTCTTGTTTGTACGCTCCAGTAGATCAATTGTGGAGAAAAACATGGGGGCCTAATTCCTTTTTTGATACAATGTCCAGAGATAAAGTCAACCAAATAAAACGATTTACTCGATTCAACTTAAAATCAACTCATCGAGATCGTCAAAACTCTGATAAGCTTGCTGCAGTATCTCAAGTATATAATAAATTTGTGAGTAACTGTATTATGTGCTATAAACCAGGTGCAAACATTACAATTGATAAACAACTATTTCCTATAAAATCCAGATGTCCATTCACCCAATACATGAGTAATAAACCCGATAAATTTGGTATAAAGTTTTGGATTGCAGCTTGCGTTGAATCAAAATACATGTTGAATGGATTTCGACACTTGCTAAAGGACGAGTCAAGACCAACTCATAAGTTATTATCTAACCATATTGTGATGAAACTAATGGAACCCTTTCTAAAAAAAGGGAGGAGTGGAACTGTAGATTACTTTTTCACATCTATCAATTTGGCCAAAGGTTTGTAAAAGGAGTTGGAACTGTGAACCGAAGTTGGAGATTTTTACCAACTGATATCAAAAATTGGGAAATGATTTGCGTTCTACGAAGGTTAAATGTGATGATATTTCTCTAACAAGTTATCAAGCGAAAATATCGAAAAATGTGATGAGTTACAGAAGAAACTACCAGAAACCGTAAAATTCTACAACAATACTAAATATGAGGTAGATCTTTCACTTCTACAAGATACTTGATTTAGCAGCAGCAAATTCATGGATAATTTCCAATTTATAACATCGTCGAAAATATATTTTGAAGCTCGCTAATGAACTCAGGAGTGAGTACCTACGTACAAGAAAATCCACTACATATCAACGAGGTGGGTTGTAATTAATAAACAAACGAAGGCAATGCCAAACTAAAAAATGTGGGAAATGCGTTGGCATTATAACTAAATAAATTATATGTTTAGGGTGTATTTAATTACTTATTGTGTATTAGTATCTTCAAAATAAAAAAAATTTCAGAGTTCTGGTTTATTATTTTGCCTTTATAATGTAATTCTAAACTCTGGTCAATTTGATCGGTATCGCACGTATAGGTAAATAAATTATGCCGCATTTTTAGTGATAACGGGTATAATCTATTACTAGAGTGAGTGCTGATGAGCGTGACGTGAATGATTGCGAGTATGGTGTGGAGACTGATATAATGGACCTATTGGATCTCCTGTACAGCTACTAGTCTAATTTTGTTAATGAGGACATTAACCTTTGCAGTAAGGCTGAATGTTAAACCCAAAGCGGATCAAGCGGTGAGATTCGCTAGACGATTATGCTAAGTTGGGGGATGGAGTTCAATAGCCGGTGGTCAGGTGAACTTTAGAGATGCATATATGTTATTGAAGCAACTATAGGCATTGTAGTCATTTGAATATAATTTTATTAATTTGTAAAAAACTCTAGTTTTTATGTAATATAATATCTTAGGTACAACACTGTCCTTACTCATATCTCTTAGTATAGTTAATAACAATTTAACACTAAATGGGAGGTATTATTTTTAATACATAGGTACCTAAAATAATTAAAATATCATAAACATAACTTTAAAATTTCGTAGTAATTAATTAAACATTAAAGCAGGAAGTAAAACTGAAATTGACGTAAAGTTACCCTAGTAGATATCTAATTTGTTTAATCTAGTAACAAAGTTAGTATTGATTTTGTCATTTAAGCTTCAAAATCCATATTTAATTACCCCGTGGAGAATTTGACATTTTCAGTGTAAGATAAAAATTATGAAAATAAGATGAAATTCAATTAGTGCCTTTACTTTTCTTTCTTTTTAAATTATAAGTGCACCAGAGTCGAACAGTAAAATTTTGCTCTACAAACAAGCTTGAGATTAATGATATCAGTTCCATTTCTCTTATTTGCTATTACTTTGCTAACAAAGTGAAAATAAAGGTCAATTCATTCTTTTGGGATTTAATATACGGATTGTTGTAAACTTGTGGAAAATATGATTGTGTCTTAAATGAAAGCGGACAAAAACTAAACTTGTATAATTTGGGGTTTATCAAACGTATTCCATTTGTTCTAATTAAACTTTTTTGAAGGATGTGTCGGATATCTAAAGGATATTATACAGAAAGACGATTAGGTACATTCTGTAACAAAACACGATGGTTTTGAACCACAGTAGGCTAATCCCAAAAATAAAAGTGCTGTCACCCAGTCTATGCAAAAAATTAAAGCTAAATTAATGAGCGTAGTTTTTCAGTCAAAGGCACAATTGTGTTTATTTGAATTCAACTTCATTAAATCTATATTTTTGAAAAATTCTAACTGTGTCCTATCCAAATGCCTGCACCTGTACCTGTACAATAGTTACTTTAATTGCAGTAAAAGTCATTCACACTGTGCTCATGTGTGCTATATTGTTACGAGCAAAAATTCCAGTAGAATCTGAAGTAACAGATAAGAGGGGGTGCTGGTAAGTCAGTGGTTGGGTGTGGGTGTGATATTAATTTACATCTAGGATAGTTCGTAATATATAATTCACAATAGGGGAAAGTTATAAATTAACCTTCGCCGTCCCGAAACGGGGTCACCGCTGACCCAGAATAGTTTTCACAGATTGTTTTTAAATTAATTCTCCTTTTGAGAATTCGCCTATTTTTGTAAGAAATTTAATACATTTATAGGGAATCTCAAATCCATTGTTTTTTTTTCGTATAAATAATATTTGTTGGTGTGGGTCAGCAATGACCCGATTTTGGGATTCCACGGTACAATGAATAAGTGATTTGGATCATGCGCTGTAAGATATTTCACAACTGTTTGTAATATCGTGCATTGCCTGTCATCCCGATTTTGTGTTTTATGCTGATCAGTTGACCATACAATGCAGTGGTTCAAAGGTGTTTATTTATAATGCTATATTTACAGTGGTGAAACCGCATTTTTTATGGATTTGGTGCGTAAAAGACCTTTGTCTGAAAAAGAACTTTATGAAGCGCTGATGGATGATTCAGATAATGCCTATGTGCCTTCTGAAGATAGTGATATATCAGAAACCGATGATATTCTCGAAGAACATGAGGGAAATATTCCACTTGAAGTTTTAGAAAATGAAAGTGTGGTTATGTCTGATTAAGAAGACGACAGTGACAACAACACTGATGAGGAACATTCCGATGGTGATATCATTGTGGCTGGCCGCACTTGGAAGTATCTAGCTCCCAAAAAAGGTAGGAAGAGAGTTTCTGAATTTGTTCGACAAGACATAGGTCTTACAGATAAAAGCAAAAACATAGTGTCAGTGATTGATTGTTTCAAGTTATTTATTTCAAAAGACTTGATAGACATAATTGTAAAATATACTATAATCAAAGAGCAAATAATTTTGTAAACTCGCATAACCAGAAAAGTGGAAACGAATTGAAATTGCCGTGGGTGAATGTCGATGCAACAGAAATTAACGCTTTCTTTGCAATACTTATACTTACTGGTCGATTTAGAGAAGCTAGAGAAAATCCACATAACTTATGGTCAACAAGCAATCTGTCTTTCAATCGACCTATATATCGAGCCATTATGAGCAGACGTAGATTCCAAGATATACTACGATTTATCCGTTTTGATGATTTACATACAAGACCCCAACGAAAAGAGGAAGATAAACTAGCCCCCCTTCGGGAAGTGGCTGATATCTTAGCAAAAAACTGTCGAGAATCGTACTCTCCATCGGCTTGCGGAACCATCGATGAGCAACTGGTCTCCTTTAGAGGGCGTTGTCCATTCAGAGTGTATATCCCAAGTAAACCCGGTAAATATGGGATAAAAGTTTGGGCACTCTGCGATGCAGAAAATTTCTTTTGCTGCAATTTCCAAGTTTATTTGGGAAAAGAAGGAAATGCCGTTGAAAGAAATCAGGGGCAACGAGTAATTAAGACATTAGCAAGTCATTGGTATGGAAGTGGTCGAAACATTACAACCGATAATTTTTTCACTGACATTACGCTGGCTGAAAAATTGATGGAACTTTGCGTAAAAATAGAAAAGACATACCAAAATGCCTTTTGGATATTGGTTCCCGTGCAACGTTTTCATCCGATTTTAGATTTGGAAAGGACGTGACATTAGTTTCCTATGTTACTAAACCTGAAAAATTCGTGGTATTGCTATCTTCGCTTCACCATGAACACGAAATAGCAGGAGAAGACAAAAAGTTCAAGCCAGAAATTATTCTTTCTTACAATGATACAAAAAGTGGCGTAGACGTTTTGGACAAAATAGTACGTGAATATTCAACCAAAAGAGCTAGAAGAAGATGGCCTCTGCGGCTCTTTCTAAATTTTCTTGACATTGCTTGTTACACTGCATTTGTAATATGGATAAATAAAAATCCTAACTGGTTAAGCCAATCATCAATAAAAATCAGAAGGAAGTCATTTCTTGAAGAACTTGGCTCATCGCTGGCTAATGACAATATCCTACGACGAAGTAATCAAGTTATACAGGACGGAAGAGGATTTTCTAGAGCCACTTGTAGTGCAATAGAAAGTACCGGAATACAACTTGCAAAAAAGGCCAAAGAAGATATTGTTAAGCAGGGAAAAAAAAGAGGCCGCTGTCATCAGTGTCGTGGTAATGACAATAAATTTTCTAATAAGTATGATTTATGCCACAAATTTGTATGTACAAAACATAGCACCATTATCGAAAAGAAGCAGATTACTTGTCATTACTGTCAAAAAGATGAAGATGGAGAACCATTATATAGATGAAATAGTATATTAACGTTTATTGCCAAAATACCAACAACCAAACAATATTTGCAGGTTTTGAGGAAGTATTTTGACATTTTGTTCGAATGTGCTCTTGGCTTTTTCTATTTTATTGTTTGTGTCTAATCATTTATAGTAACTTTTTTTGTAGAATAAATTTATTGGTTTTGAGTTTGTTTGGTTTAATTCCATTATTAAAGACGAAAATATATAGAATACGCTGCAAAAGTATAAAATGGAAATAATTCCAACATTTTGAACTTGGGTTAAACACTGTTTTGAGCGGCCTTTTTGAATTTTATATTATTATGCAAAAGTACCGTTACACTCCCCCATTACCTCATTAAAATTGAATGAAACCTCATTCGATTTTTACTCCAAAATGATTACTTCAGTTAGCCATGTATATACATTTTTTTTTTGAAAAAAAATATTGATTAGAATTCGCCACGTCTGAAATTGAAAATAATAAAAAACTATTTATTTATTTTTCTCGCGACTAAAATAACGGGTTCTTAAATAAAATGTTGTGTTACTGACTTTAATTGGTTTAAACAGAACAGCATGTTCAATCATACTTAAACACTTCCTAATATTACAGTACCTACCTAAAATAAAGTGTTATTTATACCGAAACTTAACTAATTTAGTTGTAACGAAAAAACTTTCTAAAACTGAGAAAAGGTCAATGTATTCCCAAATAAAACTTCTTCTAACAACCAAAGGTCTTCCCATTAAGATCTTAATCCTATCTATAACTAACTGCGAACTCAAATTATTTTATGATCTGAGAAATTATAATTAATATTTTCCCAAGGAAATATCGAATTCGTCTCATGGACTCACCCATGGAAATATATATGTTTGAAATGTACAAACTTAACTAAATTACGCGCAAAATTTTAAAAGCCACTTACCTGAGAGCTATTTGTCCCAAAGAAACTCTTCTAAAAATTCGCTGTGGCTAAACCTCAAATTTAACTTATTCTAATATAAGGAACAAAACTATTTACAGGATCACCATAGTGGTGTTCAACTTTGAACAACGTCCAAACCATAAATAAAAAAAAGAGGCCGCTGTCATCAGTGTCGTGGTAATGACAATACATTTTCTAATAAGTATGATTTATGCCACAAATTTGTATGTACAAAACATAGCACCATTATCGAAAAGAAGCAGATTACTTGTCATTACTGTCAAAAAGATGAAGATGGAGAACCATTATAAAGGTGAAATAGTATATTAACGTTTATTGCCAAAATACCAACAACCAAACAATATTTGCAGGTTTTGAGGAAGTACTTTGACATTTTGTTCGAATGTGCTCTTGGCTTTTTGTATTTTATTGTTTGTGTCCAATCATTTATAGTAACTTTTTTTTGTAGAATAAATTTATTGGTTTTGAGTTTGTTTGGTTTAATTCCATTATTAAAGACGAAAATATATAGAATACGCTGCAAAAGTATAAAATGGAAATAATTCCAACATTTTGAACTTGGGTCAATTCACCCGGTTTTGGGATTCCATGTTTTAAACTTATTTTGGGACGGCGAAGGTTGAAGGTGCGCCAGTTAGTTTATAATCGAAACTAAATCGGGGTCTAAACACCCAAATGCGAGTATTCCACAACAAAGTTCAAGACAAAAACAACTTGCTTACTTTACGTCGCATAAACTAGGTGAATCGGTAAATAAAAGTACTGATTCGGCGTTTCCTGTAAAGTTTCGAAACATTTGCACGTACTCACAATAAAATGACGTGCTAACGGACCAGCTAATTGGTCATCAATAGTATTTACGCTAATTTTACTTTATGTTAAATCTTATCAGTGAAAATCTATACCTTATTAAATGCAGCATGATGAGATAGTCGTTTAGTTTGTAGGGCCGTTTTATCAAGGTTTCACTTTGAAGTAAGTAAAGTAAATTTCCGTTCTTCCGTTCATAAAATATTCTTTGTTTTAGAATTTATGTGAACAAATAAAATTGTACATTGCAGCTTATATTGTACCACAAAGTAAAATTTTCGTGTATAATTACATTGTGCAGCAGCGGTTGGTTAAGCACAATATATCAAAGCTAAAATCTAAAAAGTAACGTTTAATTTAAATTGTGCAAGCTGATTTTTACTCGCATATTAATAAATTTCTGTTTACTGTAGTCGTTATGTAGTCATGCTTAAAAAGTTTGAAATGTTAAATCTTAGCCAATAATTTGGTTGAAAAGTACATTTCCTTTATGTAAAAGCTGAAATTCCGACTAACTTTTCAGATATTACATTTTAACTAGTCTAGGATATATAAAGCAGTCAAGTCGTAATGCTCTAGGGCGTTCCAAATTTCCGTTCATAAATTAAGCAGCATAAATTGTAGCCGCAAGGCAAACAGTATACCATAAAAAATTATCATGCACTAATTTCAAGATTTACATGAGTTAAAATCTTATTTTTGTTTCGAATTGCATTATATATATATTTCTACAAAAATGTGTTCTTAGACTGTTTCGTTGTAGAACCTCATTTTACTAAAAGATAATTTCAATTTATCATGCGCTGTGTCTACAATGACGAAAATAGGAAAATAAAGTCATATAAGTACAAATCATTACCCATTTGTGCATTTACCTATTAATTGCAACATTAATCTTACAAACATATATATATTCATAAGCATATGTCAAAGACATCAAAATGTAATGCCCATTAACGTAATTCATATTGAGCGAAAACACTTTGAATATCCTAAATACAGGGTGATCGGTACAATTATAAATCTATAGTAACACATTTTTGTAGTTGACGACAGTAATTTGAGTTGAAAATAATTAACTATGTCTTATACAAAATGGATATTGAATAATTATATAAAGTTTGCAGATTAATGTTTCATGAAGGCCAGTTGACCAAATACAAAGATTAATCTGTGACAATGCATACTAAAATTACATGCGACACTGTGCAATTAAGTCACTCAAATTTAGTTTGATTTTAACTTATGTATTTTTGCAATGATTGTTAATAAGTATTTTCTGATTTTTTCATATCAACAATCTGGTATCATGTATGCTACAGAAAAAGTACAGGTAACAAGGAGCAGTCAACGTTAAAAATCCACATTCTGTGAAGTGTATTACGTAACATTACAGTAAAGTGACACTTTATCAAAATATCTGGAATTACGAGCCAAGTAGGCCAAGCAAGCGAGTCAAGTAGTAAACGCAGTTTGACATGTTTCATATATAAAATTTTAATGTCACCAACACAAAATAAATAATTGTAAAAGCAAAAATTAGTGTATAATTAGCAATAAATAACAATTAATACATTCAATCTATTTATGATTTGTCGTATTAACTGGTATGTTGTATAACACGCACACGCACACGCACATGCACACAGAACCATCCGCAATCATGTATAAGTTCATTTGTAAACTTTCTGAATTTATTATTATATTATAAATACCAAAAAGATGATCGGTCCGAGTACCGTTCCTTGGGGGATCCTAAAGCGGATGCCTGCCAGTTCGGTACTAAGCGTATTGCCAAATCTGACTTGTTGTAGCCTATCTATAAGATAACGAACAAACCATTGAAGTGCTATGCCTTTGACACCATATTAAACAACTTTTTAATCAATAGATCATGAGATACTGTGTCAAGGACTTTTGCAAAATCTAAACACACTCAATTGTTTCATTCTTTTGTCTAACTGTTCCTGAATCTTACTAGTCGCGGTGTCAATCGCATCGTGTGTGCACATCCCTTCCTGAAATCCAATTTGTATTGTCGACGTTAAACTATTTGACTAAAAAATCTACCAGCTGTTTTTTTTTACTATTTTCTCTATCAGTTTAGAAATATGGCATGGATATAAACTCAAAGTTACTCACCTGCTCCATGCGGCCATTTTTGAACAGCGGAATTACAATAGATTTCTTTAAACATTGAGGAAAGTGCCTGAACTTATTCTACGATTTACTAAGTAACACAGAGGTTTGGAGATATATTCTTCAATGAACGTTAGGCATTTCACACTAACTCCATTCCAGCCTGGCCCCGATCCCCACGAAGATTACCTAAAGACTTAACTATGTCAATTTCCGAAACTGGTATAAAGTTATTCAAAAGTTCTGGTTGATCCCCAGCAGACTCTTCTGGAGTAATATCCTCAACAATGTCCGGGACGACACTAGCTACTCTTTCCCCTACCCCACAGTGTTCATTAAAGTAATTTGCATAAATGTTAGGGTCATTTCTATCTATACTTTCTCGTCAGTGACCAGTATATTCTATAGTAATTGTCCTAGTTTTACGAATCAGATTACGAAGCCGATGTCTCTACCTAGAATACTACAATTTAAGGTTTCTATTAAAAGTCTCTTTACATAGTTTTTTATAAAGTTTGTCTCTTTTTCTTAAGGAAGTTATTAATCCATGGTTTTATTTTTTTATGCGTTGAAGATACTTTGAATTCCCTTATTTTGGTAACCAAATCTAAATTAAAAAAATTCCATCAATACATTCTTTTGTAGCTTAGGATATATAGATGCAGGAATAAACTTCTGTCCAATCTTGTTTTCTTTTTCTGTATTATAAGTGTTTTGTAACTGTGGTTTCCTATTTCCACAGTTTACGACTCTTCATCAGGCTTAGTCGAAGGACGTTCTTATTAAGTCTATAAAATCATCACAGTTAATTTTGGTTCCAAGCTGCAAATTATTATGAACTACTGTATTGTACACGTTACTGTTATTAGAATTAATCAAAAAGCTGATTGCTTTGTGATCAGCAAACATTATCAATACATGTAGAGTAGGTATGGTTGCAATGTAATAGAGCCATCAACATTTGTCATCTCTCTAACCCTTTCTCTGGTGGGACAAGTAATCCTATTAAGAAAACCTCGACTGAACAATAGATTCAAATACTTTTCCGCTGTTTCCGAGATAATTTACTCTCCCAATAAGTCTATATTGATGTCTCTCCAATTAAAGTAGAAAAGAAAATCTATGTTTTTGGATGGTGACCCATACACGGCAAGAATAATGTAGGTAGCTTTTTCATATTTTATTTCTACACTCACAGCTGCAGTCAGTTAAAACGATTTCTCTCATTTTTGTTTTTCCTGTCATATTTATTCTTTATGAAAACAACTACACCACTGTTGTGGTTAAAATTGTTATTGTAGCTGAATATGGTGAAATTAGGAATATTAAATAGAGACAGTGGAAAATCCCTGTCCCCTAGTCAACACTCGCGTAAAACTATACTGTCAAACGTAAAGTGCAAACTTGAAGTGCTAACGTAAACTCATCAAAACTCTTTCTTTCCACAAGCCTTAGATCTAGGTACTTAACTTTAGACGTTTAGTTTGGTTAGGATTAATTGTAATATAGGTATTTATCAAGATTATGAACACATTAGAGATTGAATTGATTTAAACAAACCTACCTATATAATGCCTGTATTGTTGTTTGATTTCAGTCATCGATACCTAATGCTACAAAAGTGGAATACTCCGCCATGTGATTATAGGTTAAAACTACCAGTATCAGCTTTACTTCCAATATAACCTAAACAATACAATTAAGCAATTATTCTTTACGCGAATTTTATAGGTACCATACCAATTTGTTATTTTATAATTTATGGATATAAGTTGTAGTTTATCAGTAACTAATACGGACATAATACCGGACGCGAACACGGCAACGCGATTAGGCTTTGAGTTCTGTGAAATGTCGATTATGTCGAATATTCTAATTCTACCAGTTATGTCACTACAACGAACACCAGCGTAATTTAGTATTATCTCGGAAAACGCGTAGTTTTCGGACGCCTTTGCGGTTTAAATATGCCCTTTTACAGAAGGGGGTCACAAATAGTTATTTGCATTACAAGACCAAAAAATGAGTGTTTGCGAGTACGAGTTGTAACGCCCCTTATTTTAAAGGAGTTTACTTTTATTTAATTAATAGCTAGATGTTTTGTGGGTGCCTGGCATATCTTTTATCGGAAAATAGGGAGATTCTTAATTACTGACAATTTTAAAAGATTTATTCCCTGTACAATACAATTTTTAACTTAACCTAAATCCGTAATTTACTCTAATAATAATAAATAACATTTCAATAAATAATAATGGAAAAGAAAGGTTATCTGCTCTTAAGTAGTGAACGAGCGGCGTCCTTTTCTTCCAGGTGCCTCGTGGTAAATTAAATCATTCACGTACAAACCTGGGTTGCACTAGCAACTCCTTTGTGTAATTTAACTGCTGTTAAAATATTACTGTTTACGCAAATCAATTAGATACTTATTCAAACTCTCAATATGATCGGTTGACGGGCACTCGTAAATATAAAGGATCTTTATATTATTCTTTTCTTAGAATTCGTTATACAATGGATTAATAAGGACTTGCGGTTTCGAGAAGGCAATCATTCTATATATAGGTTACTAGGTCATAAAGTGTCATTGTTCTCTGTTTTTAAACTTTAATTTACGAATACTGTATTTATTTATTTCCATATTTGATTTCGAGGTGGATTATAATTATTCTGTTTGTATATACAACAGAAGTAGTCAGACAGGTAAATTTTAATGCTATATGACGCTTGGTTTGGAGGCGTTTAAGAATATGAAAATTTCGTAGTTAAAATTTCTACACGAGAGTTTTTACGTGCTTTATTTCCTAAATGCGTTACAATGCTATCGCTTACGGGAAAATCGTATACAAAATGGATATTCTTTTTAAAGGAATTAAATTAGATTTTCTACTTTTAGGTTTAATAACAATGAAAGGATTTTAATTTCTCCTTCTCTAAGTAGATTTGTTGTTTAAAGAAATTAATTTTCTTTCTAGGAGCAGCGGGTATTGTGTTATTAATTATGCTGGATACAGACAACTGAATGTCAGTATGTGGGACAGGATTTATAATGGTTCTACAGAAAATCTGACTAAAACGTTGATTTGGGACGATTATAAAATCGATTTTATGTCTGCTGGTCCGTCGTGTAAGTGTAATATGTCCTTAGGAAGGATTATGTAACTAAACGGGCCATACGCACCATGGGTTAGATAGAAGGATGCTAGATGGAACAGGCTTACGCCTTTCAGACAAGCACAGGTAAAAGAATCACCTCTAAAGGCCTACGCCTGAAGGGACATTTCTTTTAGGAAACCCAGTTCCTTTCAGGACTACTCCTAAAAGCAAATCGGAGGATGTTGTGTACAGGATATTTGTTTTCCGTGCGCTTACGCTCCGAGAAAAGTGTAAGTGTATGTGTTTTACAGACAAGATTGATTTATAATATCCAAAGGCAGAAGAAATCTTTCGAACTGGTCGGATAATTGTCATAAACTAATTATAATTTATCCAGATGGGCTGGCAGGTGAGAGTAAACATAGACGCGGCGATTCAGTAGGTCGTTAAGGATATCAGGACGAAAGCGGTTAGATAGGCAGGTGATTATTGCAGGACGGAACAGGCAAAACAGTTGTCTTCAGAACGGACGCGGTAAGATCAGATGAAGACTTCAGGACGGCAGTGGAAAAGATAATATGAAAACTTCAGGGCGGACGCGGGAAAGATAATTAATCTCTCGTCGCGGTTCCGCTTACATAGTCCGCGCTCTAACGTGATTGGATATTAATCGCGGTCGGACGGGATTCGACCAGAAATTAAGTGGTATTCTGGTAAAATTTAATTATTTTAACTGCACCGGAGCATTTTTCTATAACATAAATGCACAAAATAAATAATTAAATTGAAAATTTTTGTGCAGATTTCTGGTTATTTACAGAGTCAACTTTGAGGCAAGTAGAGGCCTACAAATTTACTCGCAAACCAGTTTATGGCAGAGTGATACACACATTTTTTTGTGCCGACCTCAACAATTGTTATTAAAATCAATGAACAAAATTGTTGTATTTTTTTAAATTTCATACCTGTTGAAATTAAGTTGGTAATGCCAACTGACAGTAACCAATATAACCTAAAATTATTCATTACTCGAATTTTGTAGGTACCTTACCTATTTGTTGACTTTATAATAATTTATAGATGTAATTTGTAGTTTATAAGGAACTAATACGGTCATAATAATAGATGCGTACATGGTAAGGTGATTAGGCTTTGCGTTATTTCAAATGTCGATTATGACGTATATTCTAGTAGTTCTGTCACTACAACGAATACCAACCGTAATTTAGTAATATTATTGCCAGCCTAGGCCTGAAAACGCATAGTTTTTGGATGCATTTGCGGTTTGCATATGCCCTACTATATAATGAAGGCACAAAAAAAGTATTATTGATCAATTTTGTGATTCCTTTTAATATTATACACTTACATAGTATTTTTTTAAGCAGAATTAAGAAAATCAAATATATTAAGAAGCAGATCTTATTTGAATTGCTTTTCTCATTAAGGAAGTCATAGCTACAAAATCCTTAAGCAATTTTTGGGTTTTAATTAAAATTCTCGCAATTACTTGTTCAATTGTTTAAGATGTTGTGGATAATAATTAGCCCGCACAGCCATGTTCTTTATACTTTGCACACGTGTATTGCTTTAGTTTTAGCATAGATTAATTTACAAAATCCTAAAAGCAGCTACACCAACTGTTTAGTAGAGAAATAGTTAATTTTAATAATTATAAATATTTTGAATAACTACGATTGTAGTTTCCAGTCGTTGACTGATTTTAATCGTTATCTATTGTAAATGCAATGAAATTTTAATTGGCAAGCAGTTTTAATTCCTCAACGGTTTTATTAACGACGTAGAATTAAAAAGAAAACGTAAATGTAAAAGTAAAATGAGACGCGAATATAATTTTATACTTAATCCTCTTGGTGTTCTTTTTCATATTAGAAAGGAAAACAGCATTTGAATTCAAATGAAATTGGTAAAACAAAATGATAGCAATTCAACTTATTTCTAACTTTAAACCCAAATCCTTATTCGCTATTTCTTTCCAATTTCTGTAATGTAATTTAAATGAAAAGTGCTGAAAAGGTTGTTAACGGCACGGTAGTTGCATTAATGAGAAACTGTAGTTCTTTATCTTTAATTAAGAATAAGAATTGCTCTACACTCTAAAGTACCAGACAGTAATTTAAATTTTGCATAAATGGTATACCTACTAAATGCGTGAAATCTAAAATTAAATTTAGCAATAGTTTGTTTTATTTATGTATCTAAGGAAGGCTTTTAGGTCAATAAATAAAAGGACACTTTTATCTCGGTTTTAAAATTTGGTATTCAACGTAATTTCATTCTGTTGAGTTTGAAAATTAGATTATTGTAACACTATATCCTTTATTATTACATTATGAGGCCAATAGGCGCTTTGTATTCAATTCTCTGAGAAAAGAAATATAGAAATTCAATTTTCTCAAATAAAACCTTAAATATAAATAAAAGGAAAAAATTAAGTTAGCAGCAAACTGATTTAGTCGACTTGAAATGGTATTTGCATTATTATTTTTAAACTAAATTTTATTATGGTTTCCTTTTCATTTTGTTACCCTTCTCTAAAATAATTGTAATCAATAATTCGCTTGCAGTTATGCTCGTCAGAATAAATGAATAATATAAGTTACGTGCAATTTTGCTTTTCATTGTCTATAAAAAAATTATAACCTTTGGTGTTTGTAAATGTGCAACATATCTAGATAACTGCAATCAGGTGATATAAGTTTCTAATAAATTGGATAAAACGAAATTCACTAATTGTGCTGGGTTTAGGAATGTGTTATAAAGACGATTCCGTAAATTCGCTGCTATTCGACCTTGGTAAGAATAGAAGAAGTGACAAATACAAAAGGGGACTATACGTCTCCTAACCAAATTGAAATTTATCCTAAATTAATCAAAACGTAACATATAGACACGTATCATTATCAAGAGAACATTTTACTTATATATTTTCTATTGATAATGATACAGATCGTATTGAAAAGTGTAGAGAAATAAATAATTATGTAAAATAAATTGTGGCCTTATAGTGTACAGGTATGGAAAAGCATGATTGCGGGTCTGCCTTATAATAAGCTAGAAAGAAACCTAATAAGCATTCTGTGAGTATGAGAGAGACATAACTTTACCGATGTTGCCCCTTGCACATATATGCATGTAGGCACAAAATATGAACTATTTAAGTCTCCTTCAATCTAGCTTGAACATTTATGACGAAACCAACGCAATTAAAATGATGTTGAAAAGTCGCGTGTTCTTTGAAAATATTAAGTAAATACTTTACTCTTAAACAGTAAATGATAATACCTCAAACATCGAAGTTTATTGTAATTGCCTATGACATGGTTCGATACTACTCGTAAGAAGAACCAACAAGAAACCTACGAGAGCTACGAACAAGAACATTAACATTTATATTGGTAGTATAACTTAAGTTTAAAGTTTAACTTTAGCATTATAATTCTTATTGAGAAACCAACTATTTTAAAAATGAACAGAATACAATTTTTTTCAAAACATTTTCGAAAAGACCTCCACCTTGCGCAAGGCAGTAACCCAATCTGTGATAAATTTCAGCTCGAGTGTTTTCTAACATTTCTTGGATGATGCTGTTTAAAGAGTCTGTATTCTTGACACGAAGTTAATCCAAATTGTTAGTACGTTCATGCCTGTATCCATACATTTGCTGCCCCAAACAAAAAAGTCGTTCGGCGCGATATCAGGTGAGCGAGGAGGATATTGAATATACGTTTTCCACTAATAATACGGTTAGGGAACGCAGTTTCCAAAACTGTTGAATTCTTATTGCAGTATGAGCAGGACAGACATCTTCTTGATACCAAATGTCATCAAAATTTATATTGAGGCGTTGAACAGCTGGAACTTTCTGGTTGCTAGATATTTCCCGCATTCAAGTTTCCGTTGATAAAAAATTATGGAATTGTCTAAAATTTCTGTCCACACATTAACTTTTTGAGGGGTATTGTGTCCGGAAAGAAATATTAATGTGTTTGTTTCCCCGAGGTAACCAACAGCGACAGACGGATTGTGATGGCCATGCAAATAAAATGTTTTCAATAAATGTTTCGTTTTCATTACGTTTTTGATGATTTTCTGGAAAAATTTCTTGTGTAGTAGTATAGCAACGATATTTACTCCTTTTCAAGATATTGCAAACTGTTCTTGGTTTAATAATCATTCCTTCAGCAACTTTTCTACTATTGCACTGCAGTTTCTTGGAGTTTGCGCTCTTAAGTAACGACCAGGATGCTCACCATTATTACTGTCAATGCTACTACATTTTCTACGATTATTTAAAACTCCACATCTTTTAAATTTACAAACAGTACACACAACCGTACTTTCTGATGGAATTGGCCTGTTTTCAAAGGGAAAGCAAACTTCCCCATTACGTCTTGTGCAGTGCTTCCTGAATAATATCACTTAATAAGCTGTATCTTTCTTCAGTGGAATACATGAGTATCGTGTCGGACTTGCATAAACACTGATTTTAAATTTTCGTTGACAGTAGCAATTAAATGTGTCTAGTCCAGCCTACTCAAAAGACGCATGTATAGCATCAGAGATTTCAGTTTGTTGTTTATTCTATATCACTTAGCAAGTTAACTGATTGTATCGTCTTTGTCTGGAGAGGAGAGGAGAGAGAAGAGGGAAGAAGAGGAAGAGAGAGGAGAGGAAAAAGGAGAGGAGAAGGAAGAGGGAGAGGGAGAGGGAAGAGGGAGAGGGAGAGAGGAGAGGAGAGGAGAGAGGAGAAGGGAGAAGAAAGAGGGAGAGGGAGAAAGAGAAGAGGGAGGAAGAGGGAGAGGGAGAGGGAGAGGAGAGGGAGAGGGAGAGGAGAGGGAGGAGAGGGAAGAGGGAGAAGGAGGGAGAGAGGGAGAGAGGGAGAGGGAGAGAGAGAGAGGAAAGAAGAAGAAAAGGGAAGGAAAAAAGAGAAGAAGGGAGAAAGGAGAGAAGAAGAGAGAAAAGGAGAAGATAGGTTAAAAGAAAGGAGAAGAAAATGGATAATGAAAGGAAAAGGAAAAAGAAGAAGAAGAAGTAAAAAATAAATTAGATAAAGAAGAAGAAGAGAGAGAGAGAATTGTGATGAAAAGTGGAAGGAAGAGAGAGAAAGGAGAAAGGAAAGTGGAAGAAGGGGAAAGAAATAAGAAGGGAAGTAGAGAGGAAGGGAAGAAGATTTATGTGAGGGAAGGGAGAGGAGATAGGGAGGGTAGGAGGGAGAGGAGAGGGAGCGGAGAAGAGGAGAGAAAGGATGAGAGAGGGATGTTGGAGGCGAAGGGAAGAGGGAGAGAGAGGAGGGAGAGGTAGGGGAGAGGGAGAGAGAGGAAGGAGAAGGGGAAAGGAGAGGAAGAGGGAGAGTGTAGTGGAAGGAGGGAAGTTAAGGGAGAGGGAAGGGAGAAGGAAGGGGGAGAGGGAGATGAGGGGAGAGGGAAGGAGGAGAGGGAGAAGAAGAAGAGTGGAAGGAGAGAGTGCGAGAGATAGTAGTACTAAGAAAAGGAAATTGAGAGGAGTGATAAGTAGATTATTAGCAATTGGATAAAATATTGACGTGGAAACCTGAGGAGATTCGTTTGGAAGTAATCAAAATGGTGTGGTCAACGGTGTTAGGTTTAGGTTATTATGGAGCATAGTATAGTGAGATTGAAAATGCATTTCCTGTTATTATATGATAATTATAATTAGTAAAATAAATAATACTAAGATGACTAACCCCCTCATCTACCTGTACACCTGTACATTTAAATTTTTAGTTTGCTATAGTTTGTTATAGTTATTTGTACTGTTGATATTTTGTTGCTATGTCTTTATAAAAGTTCTTCGATTGTAAGAAAGCACGGAAAGGCATCGAAAGCGCAAAGTTTGCGAAGAACGTGGGAAATTGTCATTAAATGTATACGACAAGGTGATAATGTTCCAGAGAACGCACATGTGGAAGTAAGTATTTTTATTCGTTCTACACAAAGGTATAATTTATATTCATTTCTGTTATCTTGTCTTTAGTTTATCGAATGCAACTTTGCCTCCTCTGGAAACAGAAGCAGACTGAAATTTGGATTTAAATGATATATTATTTGGAGACCGTATAGTGAACATCGGCTATTTTATAGCAGCATGTAAACATTTAGGGCGTCACGTGGTATTAACTATGGTAATAATGAAATACCAAAAAGAATATAGAAAACGAGTGAATTCTTGTTTTTATTCGCTTTGTAATGCTTGTGTGAATTTTTTTAAATACATTCTCATCCACGAAATAAACGAACTGGGGTAAACAGGATGATTTCTTGGGGAGCAAATGCAATTGGCATCGGATATCAATCAAACGCAAGAATATTTAAATTGTCTAGATATTCCTATGATGATTAGCAAGAACTTTACAGAAAAGGAACATTTGGCATGTCAGGAGTGGGAAAAAGTATTGCAGCAACAAATATCTCAAGCACAGAAGATAAACAACTAGTTTTCGACGTGAGAAACACTGAGGAAGACATTCCGTTTGTGACAGTAATCATCAATGGTGGTTGGGCTACACGGTCTTATGGTCACGGTTATATTTCATTATCTGGAGCAGCAGTTATAATGAGTAAAAACACCGGAAAATTACTTTCTTTGGAGATCTGATACAAATATTGCGGTATATGTGCGTCTCAAAAACATTCGGTGGTAAAAAATACGTGTGTTCTAAAAGCTTTTGTGGACCACCCCCAACAGGTATGGAGTAAGACATTATAGCTGATGGTTTTAATTGTAGTATTACACAACATGGTCCTTTCGTAATTAAACTTGAAATTGCTAATCATATCACAAGGTGCTACACGTGTCTTAGCATTGCCGTTACGCCTGCGATAAGTAACGATACAAAATCGGGTTCAAATGCAAACAACTGCGTGAAGGTTTGAGAAATAGAACCTATCATGTTTTTGGGTATAATTCAAATTGTCGCACGGAATACTGCAAGCGAGAAAAAGTCAATTAGGTACCTCCAATAAAACAAACGCAGATGTTTTCTGATATTTGCTCTGCATTAGAGTATATTGTCAGTAAAGCTTATCGTCTGATTATCAACAGTACTACGAATTATGCAGAACGTTACATGTCTTTTGAATGTAAATTTTTGGGTGGAAAACGAATAAATTATTTCTAAAGGGGTTCATACCTGAGACGTTGTGTAGGAGCGGGCTGTCGTATAATAATGGCCTTTCTTGGCCTTAATCCGATGTAAACCATCACAGTCACAATTACTTTTCGGCCTTTGGTAAAAAAAAATGCTTAAACAAAGTACTGATAGAAAAGTGACTAAGAGAAAAAGATCATGAAGCATTTTAATCAAGAAAACGGCAAATTTTACTAGATCTTGAACGTGACATATCTAATATAAGTCATATAGAAAAACATACAAGAGGTCAGCATGAAAATCTTTAATGGAGATTTGCAAAAAAAGATCGTCTTACAGCTTCAAATTTTGGCAAAGTCTGTGAAAGGCTTCCAACCACTTCAAGCCATTGTGCGGTACTTGAGTCGCTCTACAATTGAAACAAAGACTTGAAAACTCTGGCAATAATCTAAGGTCGCTTGAATGAGAAAAAGGCAATAGAACTGTATAAGTTTCAAATGAAAATAAGGTTTCACCGTCTGGATTATTTATTTCAGAAGAGCACCCTTTTCTAGCAGCTTCATGGAGGTATTATCGAAGTAAAATGTTCATACGGGGTGGTCTAGACCTAGCGATAAAACCTTTTTTGGGTGATAGAACAACATAAATGTGACTCAACTACACAATTAAAGAATTCCATTTCACACACCCACTTAAAGAAAAATTATTTTGATTTTTTCCAAAAAACAAAACTGTACATTTATTCAGAAATTCTGAGCTATTTTGATACATTCCCCGAACTTTAAGACTAATATTGTATTCTACATTAAATTTCAAGTAAGGATGGATAACTTATGATGAGCCTGAATCTACACAACCACTAATTAAATTGATTAGACAGTAGCAAATGCTATAAAAACTGCTTCAAAATCTAAGCTTTCAGAAGACAGGATACAACATTTTATTCGTTACCATTTAAGTACAGTTATGCCGGTTTGAATAGTGTAAAACGTGGTTTAAGAAACATAATAATGGAACTCTGTCAAACTAAAAAGACACACATGAACATTTTTATTATTATAGCTATAACACATAGCTATAACACATATCCGATTTGAAAGCGACACCTTGAGATCACTGCCAATGAGTAAATGATCCAAACCCACTAAAAAAACTGTAGAAAAGCTCTTTTAATTTGGATAGATTATTTTCTAACCAAAATGTGGTATTTTTTTCTATCCGAATAATTTTCAAATCGCGGTTTGTAAAAACAATGAAGTCGCAATGTAACTTATTTGCTATATGCAGTTGTTCTGGCACTTGAAAGAAGTAGTAGTAGTTTTTGTTTCAATTGCAGATATCCGTTTTCATTGTGTATATAAATTTCATTAGAAGCGATGTGTATATAAACATTTTACTTCAATAAAACCTCTATCTTGAAATAATCGTCAGGAGAAGCTGCTAGAAAAGGGTGCTCTTCTGCAATAAATAATCCTCACGGTGAAACCTTCTTTTTCGTTTAAAATTCATACAGTTCTATTGCCTCTTTCTCATTCAAGCGACCGTAGATTATTGCCGGAGTTTTCAAGTCCTTGTTTTATTTGTACAGCGACCCTAGTACCGCACAATGGCTTGAAGTGGTTGGAAGCCTTTTACAGACTTTGCCAAAGTTTGAAGCTGTACGACGATTTCTTTTTGCAGATCTCATTTGCTGACCTCTTGTAAGTTTTCTATATGACTTATATTAGATATGTCATGTCCAAGATCTAGTAAAATTTATGGTCATCTTGATTAAAATGCTTCATGTTCCATGGTTTTGCAGCAACCGGACCGTATTCCATATCGCCATTGCACGTTTCCGTGAGATTAAAATATTTTTTTCTCTTAGTCACTTTTCAGTTAGTATTTTTTTAAGTTTTGTTTTACAAAAGGTCGAAAAATAATTGTGACTGTGATGGTTCACAACGGATGAATGCCGATTATTATATATTATGAGCTCTACTGACACTATACGAGGGTCGTTTCTACATTCTCGGACTAGGCATGATAAGAGTAGAATAGAACAACAACAGAAATGTATTTTTCAATATAGGCCCCTTGCTTTTCGATACAAGTATTACATCGCTTCAATAACATCTTTAACCCATTATAAAAATATTCTTTTGGTTTGCTCGAAAAATAGCTTCCAACAGCCGCTATAAGTGCATCATCGTCCCTCAATTTTCCTCCTCTTAGTGTTCTTTTGAGATCTGGAAACAGAAAATAGTCACTGGGGACTAAATCTGCACTATAAGGTGGATGATCAATTTCTACAAAGCCCAAAAAACAGTTGGCATTATTTTTCTTGCAGAAGGGATGGGTAAAAACGACCCCTCGTACTCTAATGCAGAGCATATATCACGAAACATCTGCGTTTGTTTTAATAGAGGTGCTAAATTGACTTCATCAGGGTTTTTTCGCTTATAGTATTCCGTGCGACAATTTGCATGATACCAAAAAGCATGTTAGGGTCCATTTTTCAAATCTTCACGCAGTTGTACATTTGAACCCGATTTTGTATTGTTACTTATCGCATACCGAACGGCGACGCTAAGACGAGCAATGTGCTGTTTCAGAATCCGTCGTGTTTCTACCTCGTGTGATGTCTTTGTTGTAATTTTATGTAATTGGGATGTGTAGCACCTTGTGATATGATTAGCAAACTGAAGTTTGACTACGAAACGACCATAAGATGCAAGTTCTATTATTCGTGCATATATACTTGAATCGCCGTCACATACCACTTGTAACGAACACCATGCTGTGTAACAACACTATAAGAACGATCAACTACAATGTCTTGCTCCATATCTGTTGGGGGTCCATAAAAGCTTTTAGAACACACGTGTATTTTTTTTACCACCGAATGTCTTTGAGACGCTCATATACTGTAATATTTGTTTCGGATCGCCAAAAAGGAAATTTCCGGTGCTTTTTCCCATTATAACTGCTACTCCAAATAATGAACTATAACCGTGACCATAAGACCGTGTAGCCCAATCACCATTGATGATTACTGTCACAAACGGAATGTCTTCCACGTCGAGAGCTAGTTGTTTATCCCACGCGCCTGCTTGAGTTATTTGTTGTTGCAATACTTTTTCCCACTCCTGACCTACCAAATGTTCCTTTTTTCTAAAGTACTTACTAGTCATCATAGGAATATCTAGACAACTTAAAAATTCTTGCGTTTGAGAATATCTGATGCCAATTACATTTACTCTCCAAGCAATCATTTTGTTTATTTCGTGGATGAAAATGTATTTTTAAAAATTTCACAAAAGTAATAAAAACAGGAACTCACGCCTTTTCTATTTTCTTTGTGCTATTTCATTTTTCCCATAGTGCATACCATGTCGTGACGCCCTAAACGTTTACATTTTTCTATAAAATACCCGATGTTCACTATACTGTAGGTAGTAGACCGCGAAAATTTTATTATTGTAATAAACGTTTGTCAAATCGCCATTGTTACCACGATAGAAAAGATAGTTAGTGGATTTTTAATATCTTAAGAATACGTCGTAATTCATTAATGTCTTCAAAATATTTAATTTATACATTTTTATGCAAGTAATGTAGGATTGTTTGTAACTAATATGTATGTAAACACATGTTAGGGGGTGAGTGGCAGGTGCACGCTTAAAAATGCCTTACCGAAGGGGCGTAACGAATCATTGGAACTTCTTATGAAAAAAAAATGTCACTAGCTTAGTAAGCAATTGTGTCGGTACAAACCGCGATCAAAAGATATCTTTGTTTGTTACTTGACACTTCGAGAAAAATGTAGGGGTTACGGCCGAATGCATATTTTTAAAATTAAGATGTTTTCTCTTGTCCTTGCCTTTATCTTGTTATCACCTATGCAGTCTTGCTGTTGTTGTATTTTATATGTACCGTAATTTGCTTTGTTGTTTTATGAGCTTATTTACTTAAAGACCGGCAGGATTGGTTTTAAAGGGCCACATGTTTGGTGTTAAATAATAATTTTTATTTTGATTATTTATGACCCAATTGTACGTGTGACTACATGTGTTTTTATTATTGTGTTTCTGTGTAACTAAACTGCTTTTTATTCATTTTTCTTAATGTTATAATTTTGTACGCACTTTAACCTGATTTAATGGTGTTTTGTTACATATTTAACCTTTTCATTGTTTTTTTTGTGTTATTTGATTTATTAATGTACTTGTGCAATTACTTGTTTATGAATAAAGTGGGTTTTATTGGTGGTTCTTTCCCACAATGGTAGATTAACGGGTAGAGCCACCGCTGCGCAATACTCGTTGATTTTAATTTGAGTAGTTTAATTTTTTTTACCTGCCCTCATGATGCAACACTTACCTTATCCAGCCTATCTAATTTAGATAGCACAACGTACCTAACACTAGACGGCCACTTAGTTTGATCAGATTTGAGGTTTGCGAGTAATTAAATTTCAGACTTGTAAATAAATTCTAACGTTTTAATTATTGCCCGGAAAGTCAAAGTAAGGCGGGCAATTAAGTTGGGTAATAGTGACATTATTGTCAGTAATGTCAAGATAAATCACTTAGCGATTGTTTTGTTCTTGAATTTGCATTATTGCGAATAAGTTCAAATTACGATTTTCAAGATAGGGTACCTGGGGAACGCTACAATACGGTCCCCAAGCAATATTTCATTCAAATCAAAATTTCTGTCTGCTTCTGTTTCCAGAGGAGGTAAATTTTCATTCGATAAACTAAAGACAAGATAACAGAAATCAATATAAATGATACCTTTGTCTAGAACTAATAAAAATACTTACTTTCGAAAATACTCCACATGTGCGTCCTCTGGAAGATTATCACCTTGTCGTATCAATTTAACGACCAATTCCAACGTTCTTCGTTGTCTTTGTGCTTTAAATGCCTTTCCGTGCTTTCTTGCAATCGAAGAACTTTATATTTTATAAAGATATAACAACAAAATATGCAACAGTACAATAACTATAACAAACCCAAACAACTAACAAATATCACAACTTCAAATCACTCAATATCGGGATATTTCTACAGTAATAGCGAACTAAACACAAACTTGGTGTACAGGTAGGTGAGGGGGTTAGTCATCGTATTATTTATTTTACTAATTATAATTATCATATAATAATAAGAAATGCATTTTTGAACCGACTTATTTATGTAACAATTCCTAAACTTATAATAACAAAGAATTTTGGGTTATTAACAATAGGTCGGACTAATTAATTAATGCAAAATTATGTAATAGAAAGTACTAATATTAAGGATTATATCATTATAAAGGTTTCGATATTAATACGGATAAAATAAATAGTCACCGGACTATAATAAGACTAAACGCTAGAATGAAATAATTCTTAATTTAGTAATTTTTATTACACATGATAAAGAATGTTTAAAAATATATCAATAACAATCCTCTAATTTACTTTGTAAATTTGGATTCCCTAGAATGACGAGGTATACTACACAATATAAAGGATTATTGTCAAGAGTCGGGGTTTCTTAAGCTTTCGTCTTCTTTTTTCGTTTGTTGTTTCTTTCTAAATTTCAATGGATTGGTTTACATATTAATAATTTAGACACTTTTTCAACATACCATCGTATTCGTAATGGCACACGGCAGGGTATGACAAAATTTGAATTATTTTGATACACAGGGAAAAAAGTTATAGTAACATTTCTATTAATTACTGATTTTAAAAATTGAATTCAACAGAAACCATACTTAATTACCACCAATCATTTTGAAAATTTGTCATACACAAGCATACATTCATATGTGTGTACATACATTCAGAAATTCAGCAAAAATATCTAAAAGCGTAAGTCCGCAAAGATTTATAAGATTACTTTTTTTTAGCATTCATAACAAAGTAATAGCATTAATCTGCTTAATTAGTAGTCGAGAAACTTTCTAAATAGTATAGGTAAGGAAACAAATGCCTTTTTAAGGTAATATAAGACAGGGTACCCCAGTGCCTTAAAAAAAGTTTCATAAGACTAGTCTTATTATCTCGAGGCTGCGCCACTCGTCTTTTTAAAATTGAATTCGTGCTTCAATGTCACAAAACACGTTTTTATGCTATTTTTTGTAATTTTCCCTTTTTAAACAAATTTTTTACTTTAGTTGATTTAAGGATTTTTGTACCGGTTGGAATGTCTTAATTTTAAAAGTGAAAATTTGATCTAGTCGCCTTTTATTTTATCCAAATTCTGTCACAATACGAAAATGGAAGATAATCAGGATAATCCTGCATGTATGCCCCCTGAAATACGTGAAATTGAAAAAAATACGGTCGCAGACCTGCCCAGACCAAAATTTTCCACTGGATGCATTCTGTTTTTGACACATTTTGTAAGAGTGACAAGCACGACATAATTCCGGAACATGGTTTGCCAACCTAAAAATTGTCATAAAATGTTGCGTGAATTAATGGACATAATGACATCGGGGATAGTAACGTCGCGTTTCTTAGTATGTTTATTAAAGTATCAAAATGGAAGCAAATTACAAAAATTATGTTTGAGATCTATGAGGGTGGTCCTTTTATACGACATCAAACACTACCCAGGAACTTGTTTTAGGTAAGCTACACTATCCACTTTTGAAAATAGAAAAATGTTACATGGATTACGAAGGTACAACATATTAGAGTTATATATTGCGTTGTTTAATTTACTTTATCTATTGCTTCCTAGTGTCAAGAAAAAGTTTTGTACCTTTCAGTAAAAACAAAACAACAAATAAAGTAATTATTTCGATTTTATGTGTAATATCCAAACTACGTTAAACCGTTTAAAAGTAAAGCTAATTCTTGTACAAGATTCTTATGCGATTTCATTTAAATTCTGAAGAGCAATAAATCTTCATTTATTGAGTTTGTATGTTTGGATATTACTTTTCAAACAATATCAACTTCAAAGACTGAAATTGTAAATTGCCAACTGTGAATATCATGGTAATTTACTTATAGTAACTCGATACGTCATTTTATTAACAAAATTTAATAAAATTACACAATCTAACGGAACTAATATGGCACAAACCCTAAATTAGTTGCAAGGCTTATAATTCTCACATAGTTAAACAATAAATGAGTTACGTTTAAGAATAGAAAAATGAAATTTGTTCAATTTCAAATTGCACCTCTTACGATTAATATTGTAAACATTCACGGTTTAATGGGATAATCGTGTAATACTATAAATATTTAATGATTTATACTTTTCAACAAAAACTCTATCTGCTGTTGTCAATAAACATGACACGTTACTAAACATTGTTTATGTCAAAACAGTTTAATATAATGCATGAAAACCAAAAAGGAAAAATCTGCGATGATAACTACATGTAATGTTAAATTCAGACATTGAATGTCGATGTAAAAAATACCACACGACCTTCTATCCTACAAAACGGAAACTAAAAGAAATGAAAGTATTTTAATAACACATATTTTTAGGATAATTATGCAACCACTTTTATCAGAAGTTCATTACGAAAATAGGTAACATTTTAAACGCAAAAACAATAATCTATGCCAAACAGACGTTTAAAACTTCATGACCGACAGAGGTTAACTTAAAAAACCTAAAAATAAGTGTGTGTGTGTGTGTGTGTGTGTGTGTGCGCGTGCGTGCGTGGGTGCGTGCGTGTGCGCGTGTGCGCGTAGGCGCGTGTGCGCGTGTGTGCGTGTGTGCGTGTGTGCGTGTGTGCGTGTGTGCGTGTGTGCGCGTGTGTCGTGTGGTGTGTGCGCGTGTGCGGTGTGTCGTGTGCGTGTGCGTGTGTGCGTGTGATGTAGTTAGTATCCACGAAAATAACTAGACTTATATAATTGTACCGTGTGTGGTGTGCTGCGTGTGCGCTGTGTACGTGAGCGCTTGCGTGGTGCGTGTATGTGCGTGTGCGTATGGTGTGCGTTCGTGAGTGCGCGATGTATGTTAGTATCCACAAAATAACTACGTACTTATATAATTCTCTATTCACAACTTTCTAATTTTCTATTTTCCTTTTTGATATTCATACCTTGTTCTGTATGTCATTCATCGTCGGCGGTGTGTACGTGAGTGCTTGCGTGCGTGCGTGTGTATGTGCGGGCGTATGGGCGTATGTGCGTGCTAGCGTTCGTGAGTGCGCGCGATGTATGTTAGAATCCACAAAAATAACTACGTACTTATATAATTCTCCATCCACAACTTTTATTTTATTTATTTTTATATTTACTTTTGACATTTATGAAACTTTTTTTTCAAACTTTATTTCAAAAATTTAATTTTAATATTTTTCTAAATTAAATTAATTTTCAAACATTTATTTTACTTATGTAAATCAAATAAGGTAATCCTGATCCTTATTTTTATAATTTATACCCTTTACCATTTTATCTTTGTTTTTAAATTTTGTAATAACCTTGTTTAGTCAACCGTTTTTAAAGCTAAAACAAAAACTCATAAAACTTTAAGTCAAAAAAATTCGAATTTTTATTTGATTAAATATCCAAATTTCTCTACCAATGCCCTTTTAATTTTTTTTAAATTACCTAAATTTAGGTAATTTTCAAAACTTTTATTCAAAATCTTTACGATTTTGCCTTACCCAATTATTTCCAACAACGTAAAAACTCAGGCCAACGGAATTAAACTTAAGAAGGGTTTTTTTTTTTGTTTGTGTTGGGTTTTTGTTGTTTTTTTTGTTGTTAATGTTTTTTTTTTTGTTTTTTATTTGTTTTTGTTTTAATTTTAAATAAATTATAATATAAATATTTTAAATATAATTGTTGGGGATTTAAAAAAAAAAAAATTTATTATATTATAAATTTTTTTATATTATTATTAATATTAATATTTATTATTTTATTTAATATTTTATATAATTAATAAAAAAAAAAAAATAAAAATAATTATTAAAAATTATTATAAATTTAAATTTAAAAATAAATAATATATTTAAATAAATAATTAATTTAATTAAAATAATTTAATATTAAAAAAAATATTAAATATATTTTTTATAATATTAAATATTATATTATTATTTTAAATTTAAAAAATTAAATATTAAATATATTAATGTTTTTTGGGGGGGGGGGGGGGGGGGGGGGGGGGGGGGGGGGGGGGGGGGGGGGGGGGGTTTTTTTTTTTTTTTTTTTTTTTTTTTTTTTTTTTTTTTTTTTTTTTTTTTTTTTTTTTTTTTTTTTTTTTTTTTTTTTTTTTTTTTTTTTTTTTTTTTTTTTTTTTTTTTTTTTTTTTTTTTTTTTTTTTTTTTTTTTTTTTTTTTTTTTTTTTTTTTTTTTTTTTTTTTTTTTTTTTTTTTTTTTTTTTTTTTTTTTTTTTTTTTTTTTTTTTTTTTTTTTTTTTTTTTTTTTTTTTTTTTTTTTTTTTTTTTTTTTTTTTTTTTTTTTTTTTTAAATAAATATAAAATTTAAAATATTAATTTATATTAAATTTAAAAATTTTATTTTAATTAAAATTTATATTTTTAATTAAAATATTTAATTATATTTTATTTAAAAATAATAATATTTTATAAATTTAATTTAATTTAAATATTATTTAAATATTAATAATAAATTTTTTTTTTAAATTATTTAATATTATTAAAATTTAAATTTAAAAATTTTTTTAAATTATAATAATTATAAAATTATAATTATAATTAATTTTAAATATTATTTAATAATTTAAATTATTAAAAATTTAATATTTTTTTTATTATAAAAATTTTTAATTATAAAATTAAATTTAAATTTTTAATTAAATTTTATTTTAATTTAAAAATTTAAATAATTATAAAATTAATTTTTAAATAAATTTTTAAAATTAATAATAAATTATATAAAAATTTAATTTAAATAAATTAATATAAAATTTTTATTTTTTTTTTTTAAAATTTAAAAATTTAATTTTAATAAAATTATTAATAAAATAATAATTTTTAAAAAAAATAAAAATAAATATTTAAAAAAATATTATAATTAAAATAATTTATTAAAATTATTAAAATTTTAATAATTAAAATATTAAAAATTAATTTATTTAATAAAAAAATAATTTAAAATTAAATTAAAATTTAATATTAAATTTAAATTAAATTAAATAATTAAATTAATTAAAATATTTAATAATTATTTAAATATAAAAATTATAATTATAAAATAATTAAATTTTAAATAAAATTATTTAAAAATAATTAAATTTTAAAATATAAATAAAAAATTAATTTATTTAAATTTAAAAATTAATATAATATTTATTAATTTTAATTTATTTTTAAAATTTTTTTATTAAAAAAAAAAAAAAAATAATAAAATAATTTATTAAATAAATTATTTTAAATTATTAAATTTAAAATTTATTAAATTAAATTTTCTTCTGTTTTTTTGGGGTTGTTAAATTTTTTGTAATTTAAATTTATATTTAAAAGAAAATATAAAATTTTTTGGGTTTTGGGGTAATTTTTTTTAAAATAATTATTTTAATTTTTTATTCTTGGTTGGTAAATTTTTTAAGCGGGCGTTTAATGGTTGGTTGCTTCTATTGGGTTGGGGTTAGGCTTTTGGGTTGGGTTGGGGCGTGGCGGCTTGGCGTTGGGTTAAAATTTGTTTTTAATTTTCTTATTTAATGCTTGGTTGCTGGGGTGCTTGGGAAAATTGGCGGGGGGCTTCTTCTTCGTTTTTTGGGTTGGTTCTTTTTTTCTTTTCTGTGGTTGGTGGGGTTGGTGTTTGGTTGCGTGTGGTTGGTGGGTTTCTTTTGGTTCTTTTTTTGCGGCTTGGAAAATTTTGGTGGGGTGCCCGGGCGGTCTGTGCTTGGGTTTTTTGGGTGCGGTGGTTTTGTTTGGGGGGGCTTTGGGGCTGGCTCGTGTCGTTGGGTTTGTGCTTGGTTGCGGTTTTGGGTTCGTTCGGGGTTGGTTGGGTTTTGGGGTTTTCGGGGTTTTCCTTCGGGCTTTTCTGGCGTTGCGGGGTTTATCGTGTGGTTTTTTGCGGTTGGTTTTTTTTTTGGGGTTTTCTTTGTGGTTTTGTTTATTGGTTGGATGCATGGTCTTGTGCGGTATCGTTGGTTTCATTCAACATGTTGAAAGTTTAGTTTTTTGCGTATGCTTTTGTTAATGTGCGTTGGTTACAAATTTGCGTTCTTCTTTGTAGGGTAAGGGAAAAGTACGAAATTGGGCCCGTGTGCTTCGCGTTTTAAATTTTATGTGTTTGGTGTGGTGCGTAATTTTGCGGTGTATGTGCGTTCATTTTCAAATTGTTTTTTTGGGCGGGGAGGTAGCGAAATTTGTTGGTTAAAACGACAAATCGTTGCGTCAAGTTTCCAAATTCGATGCGTTACGTGTTGTCATGTGTTTAATGTATGCGTTTAAATGCTAAGGACTAAGGGTTTAAAGTGAATTGCTTGTTATTTCCGGTATTTTGGTGTTGTTGGGTTTGGTTTTGGAAAATTCTGCTTCGAAAGTGTTCTTGGGTTTGCGGTTATGATTGGGGGTTTTAAAATTTAAATGGTATTTAATTTTTATGTATGATTTATTTATTTTTTTAAAATTAACTTAAGGTTTCTTGGGTACGTTGCTGGTTGTTTGGCTAATGTTTGTGCTGTGGTGTGTGTTGGTTTTTGTCCTTAATGGCGGTTGGAATTGCATTTCTGGTTTAGTGGTTTGGACATTACTATGGTATCGTGTGGGGGTTTGGGCAAAGGTTTAATTACCAACTGTGGGTTTAATCGAGGTTAACTTTTTGGTTGGCCTTGGGATTGTAGTAAAGTGTTGTCTTTTGGCTAATTTGGTGTGGTTGCGGTTTGTTGGGTTGTCATGCATGTTCTGGTTGTTGGGTCTGTGTGTCATTGAAAGGCGTATGGCTTTGTGTGTTGTCGGGTTTCTTCGGGACGTTGGTTTGTGTGTTTGTTAATTGGTTTGGGTTTTTTTCCTTCTTCTTTTTTGGTTGTGGGTTTGTGCTTGGAAATCGTATGCGTGTTCCTTGCGTTTTATCGGTCGGTCTCGTCCTTCCGAGTTTTTTTCAATCTGGTCTTCAGGGGTTTGTCTCTCTTCCAGTCGGGTTCGTGGTTGGGGGCGTTTTTTATCGTCGTCAGAATTGGGTTCAGTGGAAATCGGTAATGGCATCGTGGTCTTTGCCCTTGGAAAGGGAAACATAAGGTCGACCTCGGCACCGGTGGTTAGCGAGTCGTCGTTAGTTGGTTGATCGGTTGCTTTAGTTCGGTCTAATTCCGGGTTTTAAAAGCGTTATAGGGGAAACCTTTTAATTGGTTTTATTATGGGCTATATAAGTGTATGTATAATTTCTTCATATGCAAATTAGTGAAGTGGTGGGGTTTTATGGTGTTCTCGAATACATTGCGTATATTACGTGAAACGTATCGTTGGTGTACTAAAGCTTACTTTCATGTATTGATGGTTTACGTTTGATTACTAATTGGTGTATTTGCGTTAATTTTAATAAATAAGTTATCTTAAACTGTACTTGCTTTAATGAAATTAAGTTCGTGATTTTATCGTATGTGTAAAGTGCGTTGAAGGAAACGTGTATGTTTGCAATGTGGTCTTTAATAGAGTGTTTTGATGTTTGGGAACGACTGACTTTTTTGGATCATGTTAAGTGTCTTGAAGTAGTTTTGTCCTTTTCTTTTATGTTAGGTATTGTGAGTTTAAATGCGAATTTTCTTGCGTGTCGGTAATTGAAATTTCAACGGTAATCGGCAATAGTCACAATATTGCCATTTACTCCTTTTAGTAATAGGGGAACCATCTTATCTGGGCATCGTCAGTAGTTTTCTAGTCTCGGTACATGTCCGTTCGTCGTTTAGCGTTTCTTCAGTCTTAGCGTAAAGAGGTCATAATTGAGCGAATTCGAGTTTGGCATACGTGGTCTGTAATTGGGAAAGCAAAAGGTTTTAAAAAATTATAGTATTAAGTGTTCAGTAATCGTTTCCTTCGTAATTCTAATGTCAAAAGCTCGCTAAAATCGAAACTTCAGCGTATAGTCTAAACGATGTATGAATTTAGATGACAGGTCTTCCGTTAGTGCGATTCTCAGGTTTGGTAAGGATGAATTAGCCCTTCGCGTTTCGTTGAAGCGGTCTGTTGGAATGAGATACTTTGTGTATGTACGATCCTTATTGGATTTAATGGACGTGTTTAAAGTTGTTATACTTTGTTTTACGAATCATAAATAGATTTTCAGGGTGAATCATTGTGCCTTTAGGGATGTTCTGTATTTGCATAGTCATAGATTGAAAGTGCTTGGTATCCAAAAAGGATGTCTTATTAATTTAATTACTTTTCTGTAACTTTTCTGTCATCCACACGTTTCATAGGTCATTAAATAAGTACCGAAAATCCTTGATCCGTGGTTATTGTAAATATCTAAGTTTTGATCCATGGTATAGTCTTCTGCGTTATCGCCTAGTTTTTTCTTGCAACTTCATCGTCTCGGCAACTCTCATCGCAAGTTCATGTCGTCAACGCCTTTATTTCCTCCTTCCTTGGCATAATATCATTCGCAGTTTTGGGTCGATCAGTCCTGGTGTGTTGATTCTTCTCTGGTCCAACAACGGTGTAGCTTCAGTGGTCTTTTTGGTCAGTGTTCGCTCGTCGGTGTCGTCCGGTGGTTGGAATTCCTGTCGGTGTTGCCTTGTTGCCTGTGGGCCGGCGTTTGGTGCTTTTGGTTCGTCTTGGTTGTCGTCGAAGGCCGGCCCCGGGGGCGGGGCCCCGGGGTTTTTTGCTTTTTGGGTCCCCTTTTTTTTAAAAAAAAATTAAATAAAATTTGAGTATTTAAAAATTTCAAGAATTTATTTTTTGATAAAAAGTTTATGCAAGAAAATATTAAGGTTGAAAATACCAAAATTAGGGGAAAAGTAAGAAAGCCAAAATATAAAATAAAAGAAAATTGATTACCAATTCTAAAAAGGAAATGTACATATTTTAAAAGGTTTAAGGTTATTTTTTAAATTGCGACCGAGGAACAAAGGGAAAAAACAATAATAAAAAATCCTTTTAAAAAAAAAGATGATTTTTCCCAAAGAGTAAAATCTTAAAATTTTTTACCAATGTAAAAGTTATCAGCTTGTTTTATTGGAAGGTAAAAGTAAATTTTCAGGAAAAGTACTTAGATCAATTAAAGAAACAAATACCCTCAAATTCCTAAATTTAAATAGAAATTAAATTTATTTTGGTGAAAAAAATTTTTTCTTTTTATTCAAGAGGAGAGGAAATTTTTAAAATAAACTATTTAATGGATTTGTTTCTTCCAACATAAAATTAATTGTAATTACAAAGGTTTTTAGGTAAAGAAATGGGCCCAAAAATTAAAAACCACGACTATTAATTCAAAAAAATTAATCCATGCTTTATCATACTTTGGGTTAAATTTAAAATTTTCCAAAAGTTTTAATATTTTTTATTTCCAAATAAATTAATAAGTTGTGGAAGGTTAATGGAAATTAAAAAAATTTTGTGAAATTTTTCGTTTTTACAAATTAGAGTTAAATAAAATAAAATAGGTTTTGTAATTTTAATTTCAAGGTAAGTTTAAAATGATTTTATTAAAAACTTTTTTAAATAATTCCAACAAATTTAGTTATTTGTTATTATAAACAATGTTGACAAAAAGTAACGAACCTTTTTTTATCTTCCCAAATAAAGGGATTGTTGGGATTTTTTTAATTAAAAAATTTGGTTAAATTATTTTTTGTCATTTTTGGGCCAGTTATTTTGAGAAAATTTAATTTGAAAATATAAAAAGGTTTAGGAAAATTATTATTTATAAACTTTTGTTTTTAAATGGGGCCATATTGGATTTTATAACAATTAAATGGGATTTTTCCTTTTAAGAGAAAAACCCTTATAATAAAAAATATGGGAAAATTGTTTTATTTTAAATAAGGATTAATAATCAAAATTTATTATTTTTGCAATTTTTATTTATTAATTAAAAATTATATTTGTTTTAAATTGTTTAAAATTTTTTAATTTTTTTTTTAATTAATTTAATGGCGACGTTTCCAACAAATGAACAATATGATATGTTTTTACATACATAAAGTGCCAAAAAGTCCGTCTTGTTTAAAAATCTAACAAATTTTCCAGAGCGTAGGCAACCGGGCATGAAAATATTTGTAGGATTAGATTCAAATATGCAGCATTATTAAAAAGCCCAATAGGAACATAAACGTGGTTACTGAAGATGAGGAATTAACTGTAGCTTGTGTGCAAGTAAATCCGAATATTTCGACTCGAGAAATTGAAGCTCAAGTTAATGTGTCTAAATCATCGAGAATTAAAAAAAACACACAATTTCCACGCATATAAATTACACATTGCGCAGACTTTGCGACAAAATAATAATATCCGTAGATGGTTTTTAAATAAAATTGCAGAAAATGGTGATTTTATAAATCAAGTTTTATGGACTGACGAATCCTTATTCTCCAATTGTGGATTATTTAATCGCCATAATGAGCACCGTTGAGCACAGGAAAATCCACACATAGTGGTTCCACGGTGCAACCAGGTTCGTTTCGGCTTTAATGTTTTTTGTGGCATATTGGGGAGTCGTTTAGTTGGTCCTATAACTTTTATGGAACCTTAACTGCGCAGCGTTACATGGAAATTCTGCAAATATATCTTGAAGATTTACTAGATGATCTACCTTTGGGACAAAATGTTCAAATATGGTATCAGCAGGATGGCGCTCCCGCACATAATGCTGGCAATGTTGTTTAAAATGTTATTTAAATACACCTAATCAGTGGCCAGCCAGATCCGCAGTTTTAACGCCTCTGGACTTTTATTTATGGGGCACTATAAAAAATAAAGTGTATGGTAATAATTTCCATTACAATAATGCAGAAGAATTACGTGAAGGTGTGGTGGCGGTCTTTAATGGTGTTTATCGAAATACATTGCGAACAGTTACTAACAGTGTTGTAAAACGGTATCGATTGTGTGTACATGAAAACGGCCAGTACTTTGAACATTTATTGTAATGTATTATGGTTTTAGCATTTACTAATATCACGGTGTATCGTTGTGTTTAATTTGTTTAATAAATAATTATTACTTGAAAATCATGGCTACTTGATTTAAATTGAAACCAATTAATATTTTCCATAATTTTTTATTCGTACATAGGTTGTTATACATCGTTGAAAAGAGAAAAAAAATCCCATTTAATTGTGTAAAATCCAATATGGCGTCCATTTAAAATAAGAAAGTTGTTATTAATATCTTAGAAACCGAAATCTGGAATTTTATTTCGACATCATTTTTAAGTGTACCTCATCGAAGTAAGTAACTTTGATCTGAAACTTTTTTCATATCTTATAATTACGGAAATATGTGAGTTTTTAGAAATCGGCGATATTTTTTTTTTATTTCGGAACTGTCAGGAAATTGAAATGTTTCTCAACGGAATCGAACTCGGGCAAAAAATGGCACAATATTGCCCATTTAACCAAATCTCTATATTTAATAATAAGGACGATACCTATACTATCCTACTCTATTTGGGACACCCTGTATATGCTATTATATTCTAAGTTCTCAAAAGTACAATTAGTATCGCAGTATTTGATCGTTTTAAGCTATTATTCTTCAGTCTTTAGAAAGTAAACCGCAGGTCCATAATTTAAGAGCGAAACATTGAAGTGTTTTGAGCCAATACTGCTAGGTCATGCTGAAATTGGGAAAACAAAAAAAAGGTTGTTAAAAAAAACTTTATAGCTTATTTTACAGATTTTGTCCAAAAACGATTTCCTTTAGTATCATATCAATAATAATCAAAATACGCACAATTCGTCCTATAAAAATACGCATAAAATCTTCAGCGTATATTTTCCTTAAACGATTGATACTGAATTATTAACGAATGACTTATCTGGCTCTTTCACGTATAGTTTAGCTAGATATCTCATCAGATCGTTTTTGTAGAAGCGCAACTGAAATTTTAAGCCCCTTTCGACCGTTATCGTGGAAACTGAAGACGTGGTCTAGTTCATTGGAACTGTTAGATCACTCTTGTGTATGGATAGAGATCCCATATTATCTAAAGGATCTTGAATGGCACGTGTTATCATAAAATTCAATAGTACCTAATTAACCTTTGAATTTATACGACATTCTATAAATAGATTTTTTCAAGGGATGAATCAATTGTGAACCCATTAATATATATAAGAGGATTGGAGTTCTGTATTTAATGCATTTAGTCATTACATTTGAAATGTTGACTTTGGATATACACCAAAAAAAAGATTGGTTTGCATTAAATATATACATTGCCTTGGTTTTACTGTAACTTGTTACTCGCTCAATCCACACTACGTGTTACATAGGTTCATTAAAATAAATAGGTTACCGACTAAACTCACTGAAGAAGACCGTGGGTTTTAGTAATATGTAAAATATCTTAAAGATCGTTTTAAAATCAACACATAGCGTAACATAAACAGTTACTCTATTCCCTCGCGGGGCAAGCATATCAATCCCTGCCTCTTATTTATTTTTCATTTGCAATCTTTCTCCATGCTTTCCTATCTCTGCATACCTTCTTAGCTTCCGCAAGGTTCATACATTGTCGCTAACACGCCCTTTTATTTTATCACTCCTTATCTCCCTTCTTTTTGGCATAATCTACTGCATTCAGCCAAGTTTTACGCGGTCTACCAGGCCCAGGCCTTGTGTTGTTCATTCCTTCAATGAGTCCAATCCAACGTAGTGCACCACTTTAAACATATCAATTATCATTATTTTTTCGTGCACTCCTTTATTTTATACTCATTCTTCATCATATTTCTTCACGTTTTACCGCATGCGCTTCTCAGGAATCTCATGCCTACGGCATTATTTTGCTTTCGTATTTTTGACATACCCATGTCTCACTTCCACCACAGTATTGACGGGACAAACACGCCATTATAGATTGCTTATTTCGCAGTTACGCTCATGCTTTCGTATTTCATTATCGTCGATATACTTCCAATCACTTTCCTATCAGAATTGACCCATTATCCAATCTCGCCATTCATTATACCAACTGCAGTGAACATTTTACCCAGATACACCAACTCGTCCGCTTGTTCCACAATTTCATCATGCAAAGTAAATACTCTACTCTCCTTTTCACCTTCCCGATTGAATACCACGATCTTAGTTTTGTTCATGTTGACCTTTAGGTCCATGCTCTCACAAACTGTATCAAACTTCCTCAGAGCGTCTTTTAGTTCATCCGCGTTATCACTTAATAAGACTGTCAATTACTTACACCAGAATTCGTACGGTAACGTCACCAACCATTACACTGTTTGTATCGGTACATTGAAAAACCACGGTGCAATCAACAAGCTTTGTCGGCTAAGGTATTCACTCTCAGCTGCTCCCACCCTAACACATGCCCAGCTACCGTTATATATTGCCATTATTTCGTTTATTAGACATTTACTTTCGGGATATTCAATTAATATTTCCCACAGCTTCTCTCTATTCACTTGGTCATATGTTTTGTTCAGATCTACAAACGCACAGTACAGCTTCTCTTTCACACTTAAATACCGTTAAATAGAAATGCAGACCTAAAAAGACAGTCTGTTTCGACCTTGACCGCCTCTTGTAGCCAGGTTGATCCGAGGCCTTTAGTAATTAAATTAGCAGACAGACGGTTACCACCCAAATCGTGCCCCGAACGATGTAGCATTTCTGGCTAACGATATTGTCGTAGTACCGGGCAGTGCTAGCACTTATTCAGCCTACTGCCCCGACAAGAAAGGAAGTAAGAGGTTAAACTAACATTTAGTTTATTACCCAACAGAAATATTACAATTACAGGACATGTAAAATATGTAACCAGGGACCACCATAAAGTTGGACACGTATGGAAACATTTTATTATGGAAATTTCTGAAAAACTCTATTGGCGGTTCGCTTCTGCATTTCTGACAACCAAAAAATCCATTGTCACGTGACCATAGATTTGGCGGAAATTTTGAAAAATGTTAACTGTGACGCCGATAAATGAGTCAAATTGACAAGATATCGAAAAATTGTATTAAGAAAATGTATTTAGAATTCAACAGACACCCCATATACAAAATTTCAATCAATTCACAAAAAAAATAAAAAATACCATTTATTCCCCTCTGCTATTATTACGAAACATCACAAAATCTTGTTTTACTGGAAATAGTTTTAATAATATAAATTACATAATTTTAGGTAAAAATTAATCAAATATTTGTAAAATAGACAATTTGTGAGAGGAACATTTAAAAAATACGATTTAGCCTCGTCACTGCCCTGTATAGTGCTCATCTAATATTTTTAACCGGTAAATAAAATGTAAACGAACTAATATTTGTAATTACAACTTAACAACACATTATTTATCCTTATTAAATTTAATATTGGTTAGTACATTTGAAATTAGCGGTTTTTTTAATTTAATAAGTTGGCTTTGAAAAATCAAATATTTTGGCTTAGAAGAACAAGTTATTAAAGTGCACCTCATAGTTTAAGAAACCTAAAATTATGTAATTTGAGTTATTAAAACTATTTCCAGGTGGAACAAGATTTTATGATGTTTCGTAATAAAAGCAGAGGGGGAATAAATGGTATTTTTTATTTTTTTCCGATTTGGTTGAAAATTGGTATATAGGGTTCTTGTTGCATCCTAAATACATTTTCTTAATACAGTTTTTCGATATCATGTCCATTTGACCCATTTATCGGCATCACAGTTAACATTTTTCAAAATTCCCGACAAATCTATGGTCACATGACAAATGTCACAATGGATTTTTTGGTTGTCAGGCATACAAAAATGAATCGCCAATAAAGATTCTCATAAATTGCAATAATAAAAATTTTTGCCATATGTGTCCAACTTTATGGCCCTGTATATATGTATACAGCATGTTCAGCGAGGAATGGGACAGTGCAATATCTCGAGAGCGGATGAAGATTTTTAAATTATGAAGATATTTTTGTAAATATCTTCCAAGGGCGCACATTTGTTGGCACAAAGATTTGAATCAACGCCCATCACCGCCAGGTGGCGCTATCTCACTTCAATTTTTAAATGCAATGCCATATTTTTTATTTCATTTTTGGATTGTATGACATATTTGTGATCACTTTTATTAAGACTACTACCAACCTATCTTTTGTAGTTTCTGAGAAAAAAATAATCCTTGGAATTTTAGCACAAAAACGTAATTTCAGGAAGGGCTCATAACATTTGAGTGATACAGATAAAATAGCAAATTTTATACCAAATGAAAGATAAAAGATTGTTCTTCCACAAAAATAATGCAGATAACGCCGAAATAATGCGATACGCTGTACACTAAATTGTAAGGGGGACCAACTTATCACAGTCGTTGATTAAGAATCATGTGAAACATTTATCATGCCATGAAAACAAACGCGTAATGTAGTGTCTGTCAAGTTTCTGTCAGTTTACAGTTTCAGTTTTGAAAATCGTCTGTGCATCTTCAAATTCCATAATTATGTTTACGTTTTCTAACGAAGAATATTTTGATATGGTAATAATTTATGGTGAATGTAGAAAAAATGCAAGGGCTGCACAAGTATTGTATGCTGCCAGGTTTCCCGATCGAGGCCATCCCGGAAAGAATACATTTGTTCGTGTAGCAAATATTTTGAGAGGAACCGGTCATTTTCCTCACCGTAAGTGCGAGAATCGCACAAAGACAGCAACAGATGAAGCACACACCGTCAGTGTATTAGCATGTGTACCTTATAATCCTCATGTGTCTGTGAGATCTATTTCTGAAGAGTGTGCCGTATCAGTTGGTTCTGTCCATAAAATATTAAAATCTAATAAATACAAACCATTTAAAATTCATTTGGTACATGGACTGCATGCAGGAGATCAAGATCGCAGACTTAATTTTATCACCGGAGTTTTTATGGAACATTATGCGCAAGACCCTAATTTTCTAGGTCGTACCGTGTGGTCTGATGAAAGTAATTTTTCAAACAATGGAATCGTTAATCGCCACAATACCCATTACTGGTCGTCAGAAAATCGTTACTGGGTAAGAGCAACCACTTTCCAAGTGAGATGGAACATAAATGTATGGTGCGGAATGATAGATGACAAATTCATTGGCCCATATTTTTTTAATGGTACCTTAACAGGCCAACGCTATTTGGATTTTCTTGAAAATCAACTGCCTCCTTTGCTTGAAGATGTAAATGTAAATCTGCGGCAAGTGATGTACTTTCAACAGGATGGCGCACCGGCGCACAATAGCGCAATAGTGTGAAATTATCTAAGTAGAGTATTTCCGCAACGATGGATAGGTACAAATGGTCCCATTATGTGGCCAGCTCGTTCTTCTGACCTTAGTCCCTTAGACTACTTTCTTTGGGGACATTTAAAGAGTGTAGTGTATGAAACACCTTCTAGAGATGTAAAGGAGTTACAAAACAAAATTAGAATTGCTTGTGCAAACATACCACGAGAAACTTTAAGAGCGGTAACTAGTGTTACATTAATTAGGCGTTATCAAACGTGTGTAGAAAATGATGGAGAAACATTTGAACATTTAATTTAATTTTTATGCTTTCAATTAATAAAATTCCAAAAATTATTTTTTTTCTCAGAAACTACAAAAGATAGGTTGGTAGGAGTCTTAATAAAAGTAATCACAAATATGTCATACAATCCAAAAATGAAATAAAAAATAGGGCATTGCATTTAAAAAATTGAAGTGAAATAGCGCCACCTGGCGGTGATGGGCGTTGATTCAAATATTTGTGCCAACAAATGTGCGCCCTTGGAAGATATTTACAAAATATTTTCATAATTTAAAATCTTCATCCGCTCTCGAGATATTGCACTGTCCGGTTCCTCGCTGAACACGCTATATATATATATATATATATATATATATATATATATATATATATATATATATATATATATGAAAATAATTATCTGATTATGCAAGTACGATCTACAATAACATTTAGTAATGAATATAGTAACTTATTATTTGAAACCATAAAGTGTTGAGAAAAAAAATTTAAGCAAAATAAAAAGAAACAAAAAAAAACAATAGGGGAGAGGCAGGAACAATGAGACGGAAAAGTTTGAACTATTATTTATTGAAAACATAAACTAATCAAGGTAAATTTTTTTATATAGTGTCAGGTAGCAATAAGAAATAAAATAATGACTTTTGCTTGGCATAAAATTTACCTAGAAATTATTAAAGTTTATTCCAAATTTTCTAAGCGATTGCTGCCTTTTAATCATTGCTTGTGTCTGAGGGATCGGCAGGATCATTTTAATATCATTTTGATGTACCAAAGATACATCAGGAACATCAGGCATTATGAACTTGTCAAGGCACTTGGTGCTTTTTCGTAAAAATGATACTTCAAAGTCAGTTTCTGATGGATCCGAAATTATTTTTCCAACATAATACACTTGTGGTTTCCCCTTTAACTCAACAAGCACATATTCATGGATTCCTATCTAAATTTTCAAAGTTATAATTAAGAGTCTCATCGTCTATAAAACAATCATCACCACTAGTCCTGAAATTCTATATTATCTTCATTTTCTTCTTCACTATCTTCCTCATCTATAAACACTTGTTTTTTCACTATTTTTGCTTTTGGGCCAATTGATTTTTTTCTGTTCCAGTAATTCCATTTTTTCGGGGGTGTCAGTAGCTATCATAGTTTTTCCTTTGCGTCTTCCAGTACCCTGGTTTTGGCTCGGACCGGCTTTGGGAAACCCTCACTTGCCGGATGCATTTCTCGGCAAATACCTTTTGAGACTTCTGGACTGTTACTGTTCCTGTTTCGTCTAAGTTAAAAATGCAATTTCCATCACCAAATGTGGGTTGTCGTTGAAGGGCTTCTACTAGCTTTTTGAAGAAGGAACATTGAATTTATAGAAGCCTGTTGCTTTCGACAGGCTACAGCCTTTGGTGTTCGAAGAGATAAGGTTGGATGTCGCTTCTGAAACCCTTCCAACCATTTTCGAGCAAGTTATTATGTAGTCACGAATTTCCTCTTCTTGTGATGTAAAAATTTGCCTTACTTTATAATTTGGGTACAAACGGGAATCTAGGCCGTTCTTAAATTTGCGAACGTATCTGCTAATTGTTTGAAAGGCTAATCCTGGCCGTTCTGAAGCCTTGCGGATACTCATACCTTGTTGCATCAGATCAAGTGCTTCTCTCATAGTTTCTTCCTTAAACATCCCGATCTTACTGTCACTTTTCTGTTGTCTTGACATTTTCTGTAGCGAAGACGTCTATTAAGTTTACAATGACTTATAGTTATCACGAAAAACCAATTAGGTAGGTACAGTGAGACACCGTCTCAATTAGGCCGGTGCAGTTAGACACCGTCTCATTTTACCACCCAAGGTCTTGTCTCGCTGTTACTATACATGTGTTTTGCAATTTTTGTTAAAAATCAACCGAAAAATTAACCAAAACAAAATGTTAATTTTGTTAATATGTAGTTAAAAGCTTTGCTCTTGATTGCACGTTTACTTACCCAAAATAAAAAATGAATGTATCTGAAAAAAATAGGTTCAAACGTTGCACTGAATTTTACACACAACCACCTAATCCTAACCAAATATGTACTAGCTGAAATTTATATTTCTAATCTCATTTACACATAGCGGGCCATCTACACACGCGTAGTAGAACTAAGTTTCTTAATTTCATAGCTGCATTACAGACATTTACAAAAATACATGTGTTGTCTCCCTGTTCTGACCGTCTCACTGTTCCTACCTCTCTCCTAGTTAGTTTTCTAAACCGACAAGTAATATTTGTAATAATATGTTGCTATAGTTGTTACACATCACATAAACTGGCGATTTCTGTAACAAATTAGTTTAAGCTACACGAAGATAGAAAGAGTTTTAATTTCGGCAAGAACGCTGTGGAACCAAGAACTCAAGATGTGACAAAAGAGCTGTCGAATCTATGTAATTTACAAGATTGCATAGAAAAGTGAAACTAAACAGATTTCTTTTTACATCCAGGAGTTATAGATCAAATCTGGATAACAGTAAGTTTTTTCACCTGAAACAATAAGGATTTAAAAAATTTTCTTTGTACAGATTCTATAGCATTCTTTTCTTGAGTGTAAATCGAATACCATACTAGAGCACCACATTATACCTTTGATGGTACGAATGAAAAATACAACAACCTCAAAGTTGATATATGCGTAAAGTTCTTACAATTCCATAGTCATTCTTGTAGCATCCCTAGCCATTATTTGCACAGTAAGGTACCTTTCGCATTTTCAAGTCCTATTTTTATAACTTTTCTTCGAGCTACGTGGTCTAAACTTCTGTTTAGCCTAAATGAATCCTTATTATATTGATTACACAATTACACAATCATGCAACTCAACAAAAAATTGAGTTTTGCATAAAATAAAAGTTTACACTTTAAACGCACAGTCTAGGTACCGTGGTACCTATAAACATTTTCTATAGGTTTAGCCGATTTTTATGCATGTATATAACAGTTTTATTTGTAAATATGGTAACTAGTAGCAAAACAAGAAAATAGTTTGTTACATATAAGGACGATTTACAAATCACAAAGACAATATTTTGTTATTGTTACACAATGTTCGTTACAGATCGGTCGTTTACATATATCGCAACGTTTTCGGGTCTTCCTTTGAAATCATGATGTTAATCTACAAATATAACAGCTGCCAGCATATTTGCGCGTTCAGAAGCATCCTTTGGTAGTGGCTCTGACGAGGACTGTGGAGGAAGCAGTACAGGATGCCTAGTATAGTCTCTATTATAGATTTAGTAGCAAAATGTTTCAAAATTTGCTTTCCCAGATCCTCAGGAAAAATTCGCCGGCTGTGCGAGCATCTTCGGCGAAGATATATTTCAACTTATCAACAACTGATAAACCTTTGGTTGATGCCACGGGACTAGATTTTTGGCGGACAATGTTGTGTTTCTGAGTACGGGTACCAGCAGTCGGTGTTTTTGTCCATTTAGTGCCATTTTTAGGTAACGCATGCGATGCGGCAACACTTTCATCACTAGCGGTAGCGTTATCCTCATCTGTTTCCTCTTCCCCTTCCGAAGAATTTTCCTCTAATTTTATTTCAACATCTACGTCAGCATTCACATCCTCGACATCCGAAGAATCCGACAAATCACCTATTTGTTGTGGTGGAATTCACTCGTCCTCAGAGATCTCATTTACATATTCGTCATCACTACCACTAAACTCTTCTTTATGTAGGGTTAATAAATATTGCTCTTGTTGTCTATCGGTAAGTCTAAATAGAAAAAATAAAGCAACTCTTGGTATACTACTTATCACGTCAACAAATGACGTCAAAGGTACCTGTTATGTTGAGCTGCTGATAATTCCTTCACTTCACTAAATAACATGTAAAATATTCACTTCACTTCACAGTCAAAGGTAGAGAATATAACTGATTTCAAACGATTTATGGCTTTCCTTATAAATATCCCAAAACTGTCATTAACGGTAATGAGCTCTATTTTCATTTTACAAAATACCCATTATCCCAAAGGGTAATGGCAGATTGCTTATCAGAGATAATTAGATGCTTAAACTTTTGCAACACTCATTATTCTAGATGGTATGCTAAACTAATTGTCAGAAATTATAATTAGGTACTTATACTTTTACACAATTATTTATTCAGAGCTTAGAAAGTAAGTAAATCATTAGAGATGGGTACTTAAATGGTCGTCAAATATCTATTAGGAATGTATTTTATAAAATTACTTAGAGTAAATATCTAATCTATATGCATCTGTAAACCAAAACTTTGCAAAAAAAATCAAGCAAATACTGCTTTTGTCATATAAAACCTATGTAGGTACCTGGGTACCCTTACTGTGCACAATAAGTATAAATGATGACTGTGCACTTGTCGGCTAGTTATTTTATTAATTAGTTCGCTAAAGCTAAGTTTGTAATCAAACAGGATGCCTAAATCACAAACCACGTTGCAACGATCAAGTACCTGTGTATCAAGGGTGTAGAGAAATGATATTGGTTGAATTTCCTCGTATTATTCATCACTTCGCTTTTGGAAATGTTTAGCTTCAGATTATTGCAAATGCACCATTCCTGTATTTTAACGATATCCATCTGAAATAACTCGCTATCAAGATTACTTGCAATTGAGTAAAATATTTTTAAATCTTCAGCAAACAACAATTTCTGGGAAGTTATATTAATATCTGTCGCTGACAGATATTAAAAAAAGAAGAGGCCCACGATTGGATCCTTGATGACCCGAAGATGCAATAAAGCTGTCGGCGGTATAATTATTGTACGCCACATATTGAACGCGAGAATTTCAGTATGAAGGGAAAAACGCTAGCGATATGTCACTAAATCCAAAATTAAATAATTTTGATATAATGATCGTATGATCAATCTGGTCAAAAGCCTTTGAAAAGTCTATGTAGGCTACATCGACTTTAACTTGATTGTCGAGTACTGCAGACGTATATTGAGTAAAATATACAAGATTGGCAAGGTGGACCAATTTGACATAAAACCATGTTACCATGGAGAAATGTAGCTACGAATAAGTGGATAAATAAGTGAATGATGTGTAATCTCAAAAACTTTAGCGAAGTTTGATAAAATGCTAATTGGTCTGTAGTTCACAGCTTTACAGTCTTTTACCAGAAAGCTAGGTATTTGTCTGAACCTGGAGTTTTTTTGTTGCTAAGTTTCGTTATAGAAGACAGAATGATTGTTTTAGTTAGAGCATTAATAGTAATAGAAGGAAAATTATTCAACTCCTTATTAAAAGAGTTCATAGACGCTTCTGAAATATTTAGCGAACCCGTTAACTTCTTTCTTTGAATAAGCGACCAAAATTGATTACAGTCTTGTTGAAGATAGTGTTATTAATCACTTTAACTAAACTTAGTAAATTTATTTGAATCCAAATAATAAGTTCACAATTGTTAAATAACTTTAGTAATCATAAAAGTTTAAAAATATTATCAACGATAATTTTTGCGTGATGGCTCAAAAAACTGCGTTGGTTGGAACGGTGCGAGCAAACAAAACTTTCGTTCCAACTGAATTTTTGAAACGTCCTACGCGTCCTGTGTTGAGCTTATTGTTTGTATTCCACAATGGCAATATTTAATTATGTTCATATGCGCCGAAGAAGAATAAATCGACACTATTGCCCTCTAGTATGCATTACACTTCTGAGGTAGATAATCTAAACAAACAAAAACCAATGGCTATTCTGGACTAGAATTATTATAAATCGGGGGTGGATACAATGAATAAAATTCTTGACACTTATACATGCAAACGTTCGATAAATCGTTGGCCACCTGCAAGGTTCTACAACATGGTCGACATTGCTGCATTGACTTCCTTCCTAACATATAACGAAATGAATCCTCTCCGAAAGTCAGATACACGACGTTCGTTTTTGCAATTGTTGACAAAACAATTAGTAGTGCCAACATTGAGGAACAAGCTACCAATTTACGCATAACGTACTACCCCAAAATATGAAGTGCTTTGGAAGCATGTGATGTGAAAATAAAACAGAGTAAAAATAAGCAATGTCTATTCCTTCTGTTTTTTTACCATTTCAGGTATTACCTTATAAAGACCACAGCAGGGAGCTAAGCCTAAATTTGCACCTCGGACTAATCGTTGGTTTTGTCATTTATATCGTCAACAATATCGCCAACGTAAAACCCGATCCAAATGTTTTACCTACCAATTACCGGTTTGTACTGAGCACTCGAATCAATTGCTCGTTGCGCTATTTGCGGCAGCTGTACCATCAACATCTATACAGAATACTGATATAATCTATGTACTTTTTTTTCATTCGTTTTACTGCCTATGTGGCCAAATATACCAGAAATACTTTGTATAAATTTAAAAAAATATTGTTTTTTCCATTCCAATCATTATATTATAGCTTTCATACGTCTGTATATATGTAGGCACCTTAAAAACCATAAGCTACACATACAAAATGATGCAGACATGTATTGAGCACACTTGCATACTGAAAATCTGTCAACTCGAAATCTTTCATTGTAGGTCACCAGGGACCTTGTTCCCCAGTGTACCGCTTTCAGACTTGTCACCTACAGGAGGGTTAAACTTTCACATTTAATGTCAATGATTCTGCAGAGTAACTCTCGACGTAACAGTACAATTTAGTAGACAGCTTGTATCTTGAGCTGTCCCAATAGGGACAGAAATTTGCATCTCTTATAATCAAACTGAATCTTGGACTGACTGAAACACACTGGTTTTTAAATCAACATCAGTGGAACTATATAATGTATTAATTAAAACGTTACTGCATTTTTTACATTTCAGAAGAATGAAGCAGTATAATGAAAAATTTTATGTAAATTACAAATGTGTTAGTATCATAAAAATATGTCGGTACCATTAATTTTTAAACATAGATTTTTAAATTATACTGAACGATTAAGATATAAAATTGAAATAAAACGTAATTACGCAATTAATCAATGCACAAAGCGAATTCTATTTTGGTGTGTAAGACAAATGTTAATATAAAAATGAGTACGACAACGAGCAAAATTTCATTGAGAACGAAAATTACTTAAGTGTTAAAAAACCTAAATTGAGCGCAAAACCAACAAGTATGATGTGCAACACTGTGTTTGGAACTTGCAGATTAAATGACAGGAACCGGGACAATGATGGAATTTTCGTCAATGGTACGTTTCACTGTTTGTTTACTTGGCTTTTGTTTCCTTGTGATTACAGGAATTATACAGGGTGAATCTTATCTAATCCGCCAAAAATAAAGGAGTACTAGAACTCATCATTCTAAGCAAAAAAGTTCATATGTAGGTGTGTCCGGAAATACTTTGTTTCCGAGATACAGGGTGTCAAAGTTGAAAAAATAAATCGCGTTTTATTCAATATTTTTCGACTGTTTCGAAATAATTTCATGAAATTTTTTATATGGGGTTTTTTTTGGGATGACAAATTCAAATCTTTTTTGCTAAAAAAAGTGAAGTTGCTAGGGCAGACACATAAGTAAACAAGTAAGTTACTTAGTAACAATTAAGAATCCCTATTGATAAACCTGTCAAAAGAATACCCTCCGAAAATGTGTATGCATCATGAGTTTTAAATGCCGTTTTCTCGGAAAGGGTTGATCCTAGCGACTTCACTAAGATATCCTTTTTTTAGCAGAAAATATAGGAAGATCGATTTTTCTAGTCCAAAATGGTATACAGTGTAGCACAAAAAAATTGCGATGATTTAAAGGGGTCGAAATGGTTGCCGCTGGCGCCCCCTAGAAACCACAACTAAATGGACCACAAATTTAAATTTGTCATCCCAAAAAACCTCTTCATACGAAATTTCATAAAATTATTTCAAAACAGTCGAAAGATATTGAAGAAAACGCGATTTCTTTTTTCAACTTTGACACCCTGTATCTCGGAAACGAAGCATTTCCAGACCCATGTACATATGAACTTTTTTGCTTAGAATGATGAGTTCTAGTACTCCTTTAATTATGGCGGATTAGATAAGATTCACCCTGTATAAATAATGATTTTGTAGATTACGTATGTTTTTATTGGGAAGTAGTTTGAATCTTCGTGCCGCTCATTCTTTCATTATGATTTTTTTTAAAGTTAAATTAACTGTTATTTGTGCAGAATAATCTTGCGGAATTTGACGTATCTTTTTTAGAAGCTCTAGTTTTTTTATGTTAAAAAAGTAACAATAGGTAACGAATTCGATTATTTCTTGATGCGGGAGTTGGTATTTTTGTCTTTGATTCCTTTTTGCGAAAGCTTCTGGATTTTCCTTGTATATTATGCGTTTGGTGCTCAATTACATTTATTTATATTTTATGCTTACGTGTTATTTTTATTTTAATATAGATCATTTAAAGCATTTTTTCGTTTTTTCTTGTGAGTTCGAAATTCTTAGGGCAGGTAAAGTTTTTCAGATTTAAAACGTTTAATGGTTGAGTATTATTTTGCGAATAATTAAGTACAAGTTATGATTTTTTCTTTGAGTTTATGTAATAAGAGCTCCTTATTTAATCTTAACGTAAAAGTTTTGTAAACGGTTTCATTTTCATGATGAATTTTGAAGTTACGATATTTAAACAGAGATTTAAGAGTTTAAGTAATCAATTTCAATGAGATAATTTAAAAATGGTTGGAATTTATGTTACAAATTAAAAGAGCGTCTAGTTTTTACAGTGAATTTGAAGATAATTTACAAGTTAAGTCAAAAATTAAGGTGGGTTTTGTTATGCCTCAAGCACTGTATGCGAGGGGTTTTCGTAGAGTGTGTAAGTTTGTCGAATTTTGGATTCTTTAGTGAACAGCTCGCATTCCTGACTTACCTGTATGACGACGTTGAGATCTAGTTCATGAAGTGATTATTTTAAAAATTGAAAGTCAGATGGCGCCTTTGTGACATTTCATTACCGATTGTGACTTTAATGAGTTGTAAGGAGTGTCGTTCTTGTAGTAACAATCGCGGGTCTACATCTGAGCTATGTCGGTACCATGCATTTTCCTTCTCGAGTTGGTGTTCTAGTGAGAGTAACAGCGTCGACAGTATGAAAGCAAAAACGACCGACTCAATTGTTCCCAAAGAACATTTAGCAGAATTCAAATTGCAATTAAGGCTGGAACATGAAAATTGTTTTCTCTGAAATTGTCCGTTTTTTGATCAATTACTCAAATTTTTTGGAGTAGGAAAATTGAATTTTCCAATTCATGAAAAGAGAAGCTATCAAGTTTTCATTTTTATTTTTAATATAAAATTTCGCTCGCCTCAGTAACCAGAGCAGCGGTAAAGCGCAATACATTCTTATGAAAATTTGCGATTTCAAAAAAAAAAAAAATTACATGAACTAGTCAGTAAAGGGTCTCACTTGACTCGGAACTTTAAAATACCTGGCACAAAGTGCTTTTTCAATATGTCTCCTCGAAAGTAATTCAACATTTTCTTGACTTCACTGATGAAGTGGTAATCCAAATAGCAGGTTTTGTCATTAAAGTAAAGTAAAGCAGTAGCAAATTGGATATATTGAACAGAACACAGTGTATTAATGTTATTTTTAGGATCTTCATCAATTCCCTAATAACGTTATTTCCCTGTACCTATCTGTAACCGTTTTTGAAATAAAAATTAATTTCAATTTTTTTCGTCGGAAAACATGGTCTTTAAATATGCAGATAGCTTCCAGCTCAGTGATTCTATGATATCGCAAATTGGTTTAGAGTAAGGTACTACACAGAGGCTTGTTACGTTTAGGTTGAATCCCAGATACTTCAATACTGGGTGGTATAAAAATGTAGTTACCTCGTTTGCTTGAAAAAGTAACTAAAAATGGATTATTTGAAATGGAACACCCTGTGTATTAATACTAATCCGAAAAGCTGCTGAAATTGGTCGTTTATGTATGTATATCATACCTACATCTAACTGGTGGGGTATCCGACTTTTGAGCATTTATTTGCGAAAATGCACTTTAATAATGATATCCCCATTCGGTTTTTTGCAAGTAGGCCACGATTAATATTCGATATAAAAAAAATAAAATTTCTATGAAATAATTGTGCGGAATATTACAAAATCTGTTCGAAACGTGGGTCGTTTACTTCCAAGCACTTCAAAATGCGGCTGTTGATTGCTTTTAATACTAATCCGGAAAGCTGCTGAAATTGGCCGTTTATGTAAGTATATCACATGCATATCTAATTGGACGGATTTCCGACTTATGAGAATTTATTTGAGAAAATACACTTTGAAAATGATATCCACACACACACACACACACACACACACACACACACACACACACACACACACACACACACACACACGCGCACGCACGCACGCAAGCAAGCAAGCAAACACGCACGCACGCACGCACACACACGCACGCACGCATCCACACACACACACACACACACACACACTCACACTCACACTCACACTCACGCACACACGCACACACGCTCACGCGCACACACGCACACACGCACACACACACGCACACGCACACAGCACACACCCACACGCGCACACGCCACACGCGCACACGCGCACACGCGCACGCACCACGCACACACGCACACACGCACACACGCACACACGCACACACGCACACACGCACACACGCACACACGCACATACGCACACACACACACGGACGCACACACGGACATACGTTAAACTAGCTAATAAATCGATTTTCATTAGTCAAAGAATAGTCGATTGCATAACTATCTATACCTACATATGTGTACGTAGGTTAGAATGTAATTAGGATCTTCTCCTGACGAAAATGAACGGTTTTGCGTTGAAACAGTCTCATTGGTTTTGAATGTTGACTCATTAGAAAAGTAAAGTTCTTGAAAAATTTTGCATTTACATGCTGATTCTTACTACACATAACCAAAAGTTTAAACGCTTAGCACATTCATCAACTTTTTGATTTTAGGTTTCGTTTTATTTTCTGTAAAAATATTTTGTGAGTATGATTTGTTAATAGCTAACTGTGCAGACGTGTCCTAGGGATAAATTTAGCTTTGTTCCTACAGAGTGTAGAGTCAGTATTGTGGTAGTATGTTATTCATTATGTATCCTTTGGTCCTCTTGATGTCATAAAAGTACCTGCTCTTGGAAATGTTTCTGTCAATCCACGTAAATCATTAACCTTCATGTGAACACTGAGAAACTAGCGCTAAAATTTGTGAAGTAGGTACAGCGTTACAAGTAACTTCACTAACTCAATAACACAATACAAAATTAATTCTTCTTTCTAAAGCTGTCATTACTTAGTTTGAGTGGGTATTTTCATTTTCTGAGGACACACCTTTAAAGACGAAGCGGTTGGTGAGCTCAGTGAAACTAGCTTATAATTCACTAAAAGTTTGGTTTTTACAGTTATAATATAATCGTTATGTATTACTTTCAAGTTTAATTTTATTCCAATTGCGGCTTAGGATAAAACTTTGTATGCAATTCATGGTTTTTGACCTATCAACTTCTGGGCACAAGATATGCATACTAATACCACAAACCCTACTTACACTTACACTTTAATATACGATTACTTATGGACTGGTTAAGAGATAATACCGAATGGAATTAGTTATGTTATGTTATTTTCTTGTAATGGCATTCTATTGTAGGTATCTACCAAGGTCCTTAAGAAATATCAATATCAATACCTAAAATAATTATGTTTTTCAATGAATTCTACCAAGTTGCTTCGTATACGTTTAGCACGATTAGCACTAATTTACACGTTGTAAAATCAATGATATTATTTGTACCTATGCTTACTAGGTTTGTTTGTATTCCCTACTAATTGTACTTGCTTCTTCTAATTAAAGACATACAATTTTGTAACTTGACTAGATTGCTTGGCTTATTGCATAGAAATATCAACGTAGAATTGTAAGCAAATCGTAATAATCGGAGGCATCCAAGCTCATAGCGTACGTAATCTCTGTGTATACACCCAATAATAATATTTTTTTAAAGAATCTGAATGTCTAAAAGAAATGTATTATAAATTTGAGAGCAGATCTTTGTTTATTGTGAAAATTAAACTCCATTTTTAGAAATTATTATTAATTTTATTAAATACATAAATAAAAAGTTTACGTCGAGTAGGATTTAAACCTACGACCTGTACTTTGCTAGAGTACCGCGCTAACCAACTGCGCCACCAAGATTCAAGCCCCAATTGATGTAAATTTTGTCTTTATGTATGTAGAACATTTTTAGAAATCTATTTTAATATTATTACATCAATTTAGTATCCATGGACTGATTAAGCTTCACTAATTTTAGTTACAGTTCATGTTAATTAATCTAAAGTAATATTTATTGCTAACAAAGTTATCAAGTATTTTGAACCCGTTACAAAGGCAATCAAAAGATAAGGAATGTATGTTAAATGGAAAAATAAATAAGTCTCCTAATTTGTATGTACAGTGGCGTGCAAAAAAACTGGGACAATAAATTCAGGTACTCTGCTGCTTTAACCGACATTGCATTAACGCGCCTGATTTAGTTGTGGAATTTTTACTACTATTAAATTAAGAAGGATTGTAGATATATGAATTTGACAGGCATTTTTATTTTACACTTCAAATGTGTCAATTCTTTCTTCTCTTAGTTCTCGGCCTGCTAACCCTAATTAATAACTTAACATAACCATAGTCATGATCAGGTAATCACTTCCTATGAGGACCGTTACTTGGGGGAGTTGTAGGAAACTGTTTTTAAGCGTGCCTATGTTGGTGTGCGCGTGCGTGAGAGTGTGTGTGTATGTGTGTATGTCTGTGTGTGTATGTGTGAGTGTGTGTGTGTGTGTGTGTGTGGTGTGTGTGTGTGTGTGTGTGAGTACACGTGCCTGTAAACGTGCGTCTCGTGGTGGTGTGTGTGTGTGTGTGTGTGTGTGTGTGTGTGTGTGTGTGTGTGTGTGTGTGTGTGTGTGTGTGTGTGTGTGTGTGTGTGTGTGTGTGTGTGTGTGTGTGTGTGTGTGTGGTGTGTGTGTGTGTGTGTGTGTGTGTGGTGTGTGGTGTGTGTGTGTGCGTGTGTGTGTGTGTGTGTGTGCGTGTGGTGTGCTGTGTGTGTGTGGTGTGCGTGTGTGTGTGTGTGTGTGTGTGTGTGTGTGTGTGTGAGTGTGTGTGTGTGTGTGTAGTTTGAGTTGAGTGTGAGTGGAGTATGAGTGCAAGCGTGGGGTGAACGTGAATGTGAGTGTCAGTGTGTGAGTGTGGGTGTGATTAGGTGTGTTTAACCTCATTCAGTCCTATCTAATTGACATAACAGAGCGTTGCTTACCTCTAGACGGCCAATTCCTTTTATTAAATCTGTGTTTTACGAGTAATTCAATATCAGACTTTGAATGCCAGTTCGTGAGTGTGGGTGTGATTAGGCGTGCTTAGCCTCATCCAATCCTATTTAATTCACATAACATAGCGTAGCCTACCTGTAGACGGTCAATTTATTCATATCTGTGTTTTGTGGGTAATTCAATATCAGACTTGTAAATAAATTCTATTGTTTTAGTTATTGCCAGGAAACTCAAAGTAAGCCAAGTAAATTTGAATAATTATTGTCAGTAAAGTCAAAATACAACTCTTAGCGATTTTTTTCTTTAATTTGCGTTATTGCGAATAAGTTCAATATTACGCTCTTAAAGATTTTATAGTCTTTTAATTATTGAGAGTAATTTCAGATTACACTTTTAAGGAAAGGGTACCTTGGGACACTACAATGTTATTTCTGGATTAGAATGTTATGGGGTCCTAGAAAAATCTGCTCTAATCTAACATACACATTGCTTTCAAATGCCATTAGAGAAACAAAACAAAGACATAGATATTGTGTAGATCAATAAACAAGAAATATGTGTTCAAGCTAGATTTAAGAAATTTATACGAGAAACCGACGGAACCTTGAGACGAAGACTGGATAAGCGCCAAAGAACAACAGTAAGGACCCAAGACACATATCGAGAATTATGCATGGGAAAGAGGAATTGGAGCCGTCTAAAGGTAAATATCTCGTGTAACAACCTACAAAATGGAAAGTAAAAGAAATGAAATAATTTTAATAAGATTTTTTTAGGATAATTACGCAACCTCTTTTATTACGAAAATAGGCAACATTGTAAAAGCAAAAACAATAATCTACGCCAAACAGATGTTTAAAATTGCATGACAGACAGAGGTTAATAGACATCTATATGCTAACGTAAATACATAAATTCATGTTAACGTAAAAAATCCAAAGCCGTTCGTTTCTATAAAAATATCGATAACACAGCTTCAGTATTTTTAATCATATTTCTTTAATTTTTACATTTATTTCGCATTTTATTAAAAAACTTTATAAAGAGAGTTTATGTAAAGTTGAATTTCTTTCAAAAGATACGTCTACAGTTCTTCTTATAAAGTTAATCGTTATTCAGATAATGAAACACTTAAATTCCACTTTAGGAATTTTATTGCCGCTAAATTACGCGTCATATCAAAAAATTGCATAGAACATGGTTAATCGATGTTTAAGGTGTACACTCAGGTATTTTTATATCTTTGAAATATGCAGCTGTTTTAGAAAAATTTGATAAAAACCAAAAACTGCTTTTTATAAACCCCACCCCCTCCGACGCTGGATTTCTCCCAAAATCTAATCCGCCTCAGCCAAATGAAGACAAGCTTAAATAAAAAATTTTAACTATCACACATAGCTCTGACAGACCACCCCGACCAACCATAGCCGAGAAGATCTATGAAAGCCTAACGTTGATAAGTCATAACTACCACCATAAAAGTAATGAATGAGAATTCCACTTGTCAAGGAAAAAATTCCCTAATAACAGGGACAGATTAGGAAATGTTGACCACGCACGCACAACTAATAGTTCAGTAATACACTAATGACAATGTGGACGTCACCAAAGTTTCGGATGTAACTTGTTTTTGATTCTAGGATGTCAAGCCCTATTTAATCGGATATTTGCTGTGTTCCAGTTAATTTATGATGTAAACCGCTACAGGCAACCATTGCAATTTTTTTTATTGTCTCAATCTCCAAAATCTAGTACGTTCTCTGTGTCTAGTACGAGTACTTTGTTTAAAGGTTTCAATGTATATTGTTAGATAAAAATAGCACAACCTAATGAATGAAAATGACAATTGTTACGATTATCAATAGATTGTACCCATTTAAATTCTATTTTAGATTAAATTGTATATTTATGTTTGTCTCTATCTATGAGCACTACTTGATGTAGTTTGTGAATTGTATACAAGCTATATTTTTGTAGAATTGAAATACAGCAGTAAATCTAACTGTGGCTCTCGAAAATCAAAAGACCGTTAATTCAGCGTGGTATACGACCATTTGTTTGCCTGAAGTTTTCGGTAAATTGAGAGAAACCAACCCAAAACGACGAATCATTTTGCATCGCGACAATGGCAGCTCACACACATCACATGCAAAAAACGAGTATTTGGACACAAAAGATCGAATTGATGGGTCATCCGCCTTACAGCCCCGACTTGGCACCCAATGACTTCTTCTTGTTCCCACTAATTAAAGATAAACTGCGTGGACAACGATTTTTATCGAAGATGCAGTCGAGGCCTTCAAAACGCATGTTTTAGAGCTACCATCTTCTGACTGGACAAAGTGCATTGAATGGTGGTTTAATCACATGCAAAAGTGTATAGATCTTAAAGGCGATTATTTTGAAAAGCAATAAAAATATTTTTCTTCAAATTCATTTGTATATTGAACCCCTTTCAATGGGAAAATAGACCACTGGAGAATTATATCACGAATACAATGCGACAAAATAAATCTTATTTAAATTTTAAATTTAAAAATGTGGGGCCAAAATAAGCGTGGAACAAAGTAGTATTCCATAAGAAAAGGCCTACCGATGTAACTTTACTAGAAAGTAGCACTAACGAAATTGGTGATTATTTTTCTTCTACACAAACTTATCTCCAGATAAAACACAGTAAAATTCTTTTTTTAAATTAAGGTGTTCAATAATTGCGTAGTCTTAAAGTCTACAAGTATTATATCAGTTTTAACTAAGGTTATTGAAAGATTAGTATCTTTTCAATTCAAACATTACTTGCATGACCATAAAATTTGCCAACCACACAATCGGGATTTCAAAATGGATTTGGTAGCACTGTTGGATATTACCTACTGATGACATAGCCATTGATATCCACCAAATAATTATATTAGCAAGTCTAGACTACTCTAAGGTCTTAGATACTCTAAGTCATACGCTAACATTGTCACTTCTTTACCATTTAGGCTTTGAAGATGGCGTTATTGTGTCATTTGCTTGTCCCCAAGCTTTAATCAAGTTGTTACAATCTGTCCAGGGACAATAAGTATGTGAGGTAACAAATATTAAAATATTTACATAACATGTAGGCAGGACATCCATTGATTCGTGTCTATATAACTACATCTTAGAAAGACCTATTTTAGTTAATTGACACTGCTAACGATTGTTCTAGTCTATTCCACTGTATTAAAATCTAATAACCATGTCCAAAGGGTTGCAGCACTTATGTCTACGCGTATATGTTCTTCGTCTAGGAGCCTGCGGGTCAGCTAATTAGGATACACTGTACGATGCACTAGACTGTTTAGCTACCTATTTTACGGTAGGTATTTTTAGGTGTCTTCTAAGAATTCAATTTGTTACATACCATGGGGCGTTAGTGATTTGACGTAGTATCTTTTATTGAAACCTTTATAGTATTTCGACTTTGGAGTTGGCGGCTGAACCCCATAATTGTACTCCATAACTCCATATAGGTTTTAATATTACTTTGTACAGATGCACTTTATATTGTTGCGATTTTCTCCCTAGTAGCCAATAAAGCTGTTTGAGTTTGATATTCAGTTTTTTCTTTTTTGCTTCAATGTGTGGTCTCCAAGTTACACGTCTATCGAGATTCATGCATAGGTATTTGGTTTTCGTGGTTTGGGGTATACCTTGTTTATTTAAATATAGTGGTAGGCAAGTCATCCGTTTTGTGGTAAAGGTTAAATGTGTTGATTTCTGCTCGTTAACTCTGATTCTCCAGTACAGTAGCCATTTTTCGATTTCTTTTATATTTTCTTGGGCCATAGCAGAAGCAATTACGGGGTCTCTGTGTGATGCCATAACTGTGGTATCATCAGCAAAAGTTGCACTTCTGTATCTTGCCGTACTGCTAAGTCTGAGGCAAAGATCATGTGTATACATATATATATATATATATATATATATATATATATATATATATATATATATATATATATACAGGGTGTCCGGAAAAGATGCGCAAAAAATTTAGTTGCTGATTCTACAAGAAAAATGAGTGTGGCAAGTTCCTATAACACTTTTTCGAGAACTCAAAAATAACGGATCTACAGGGCGTCAAAGTTAGAATTAAAAAATAATTTTTTTGTTATAACTTTTTTATTGGTAATCCGGTTATCTTAAAATTTGGTACACTTCTTACTTGTGATCTTTTGTATTATCGTTCAAAAGTTGACATTTGTCCCTCATTGCTAAGGGGATGAACTCAACCTTCCCATCTACTTAATAACCTATAACTTTTTGGTTTTTCGGTTTTTGTTGCGTACAGTTTCAAAAAATAAAAGGGCGCTTTAAATTACGCAAAAAAGGTTTACTTGTTACATCTCTCTAAAATAAGCCGTTTTCGAGAAAAACTGCTTTTAAAATTGTTTTGCACGCTGTGAACAATAACGCACTTTATATTATTTTTAACGTTTTAACACACTTTTTTTTATAAAGACTCAAAATTTGACATTCATCCTTTAATGTTTAAAGCTGGATACTCACGTGGACGAATCTCGCGACTTTTGGTGTCACGTGATATGACTTGTGTTATAAATAGACCGATCATGTGACAACTGTCAAAAGTCGCGAAATTTGCATATCCATATCACATAATTCAATATTTGAATAATTAACATTATTTCATCTTCTTCGGTTTTGAAACTTCACAACTCGTAAAATTACAATTGAGGTATGCATTAAGTCTACCTTTTTTTGTGTGTTTTTATATGCTCTTTTGTCTCATGCATTAAAACTGATACAAAATCCAAAATAACGGATCTACAGGGTGAGTTCAAACATTTTATTGCTGACAAAACATTTTAACACTCATTCTTACACTTTACAATGTATCAAAATTGCTTTTACATGTGTCCTCGTTGCCATAGAAACCATATCACTTGTTTCCGCAGCACGCCGTGTTAAAATGTTGAAAATAATTTAACGTGCGTTGTTGTCCACAGCGTGCAAGACAATTTTCAAAGCAGGTTTTCTCGAAAACGGCTTATTTTAGAGAGATGTAACAAGTAAACCTTTTTTGCGTAATTTTAAGCGCCCTTTTATTTTTTGAAACTGTACACAGCAAAAACTGAAAAACCAAAAAGTTATAGGTTATTAAGTAGATGGAAAGGTTGAGTTCATCCCCTTAGCAATAAGGGACAAATGTCAACTTTTGACCGATAATACAAAAGATCATAAGTAATAAGTGTACCAAATTTTAAAACAATCGGGTTACCAACAAAAAAGTTATTAAAAAAAAATGTTTGTTAAATCTAACTTTGACGCCCTGTAGATCCGTTATTTTTGAGTTTTCGAAAAGTGTTATAGGAACTTGTCACACTCATTTTAATGTAGAATCAGCATCTAAATTTTTGCGCATCTTTTCCGGACACCCTGTATATATATATATATATATATATATATATATATATATATATATATATATATAATTAACCGTTAAAGTAAGGAACTACTGCAATATTATAGGTAATCAGTCACCGAGACTAACAACCAAAGTAAAGGTATGTGAGACACAATATTATTTTGACAATGTAAAGTACCAGTCTCAACAAAACAAGAGATTAATGGTATACAATTATTAAATGGAACCTAAACAATAGTAGATTATATGCAAGTAATGAAACGTAATTCAGTTCTGTGGAAGTGGTAATATCCAGTATGCGATCTAGGCAATTTCATTGGTGTAACAGTGGAGGTCTGATAATTGATAATTGACTAATAACCTAATTAACTTGATAAGCAGCTGGTAGAGTAAAAGTAAACTTTCACGATCATCACACACAAATAAAATCTTATCTCTTGGGTACTATTTCGTGTATTTTTTATATATCTTTCAAATAAATTTAAACCTTTGGATAACAAATACAGTAGAATGTAATAACTTGTATGTAGGACTTACCTACACGTAGATGAAAATCAGATAACCACTAGCATTAGACGGTATAGAAAATTCAAGATACAGAGAGAAGTCCTGAATCAATTCAAGAGATACAAGATTAATGTGTTTTTATAGAAAATGTAATTTACTATTTACAAGCTAACATAAGCAGATTTTACAAAGAGTTACCTCTAAGCTCGTGGAAAAAGGAATGTATAAAAATCCGTTATTCAATAAAGTTTAATTTAGGTTGTTTAGTTCATGTTAAGCATAGAACGTTATTCTAGGCGCATAGTTTGTAATCAATGTTATTGTTACCGGAAATATTCTGTCAACGTTTAAAATGAAAGGTGTATACTTACCGACAGACGGCGTTGCTTGTAATATTTGACGTGCAATTAAATAATTATATTATTATAAGTTTTGTTATGAATGAATAAGTTCAAAAGTAAATATGTAATTAAAAATTATGATTAATTTTATTAAATACATAAATGGAAAGTTCACATCCAGTAGGATTTGAACTTACGACCTGTACTTTGTTAGAGTACCGTGCTAATCAATTGCGCTATTGAGATTCAAGCCTCAATGGATGTAAATTTTGTCTTTATGTATAATGAAATATCATTATATTTAGAATTTACATCAGTTTTACATACATAAAGACAAAATTCACATCGATTGGGTCTTGAATCTCGATAGCGCAGTTGGTTAGCGCGGTACTCTACAAAATACAGGTCGTAAGTTCAAATCCTACTCGAAGTGAACTTTTTATTTATGTATTTAATAAAATTAATAATAATTTTTAATTAAATAATTAAGTATATAATTAATAAAAATGTTAATGTAGAAATAAGTAAATCAAAGGTATAGATCTAATAGGACTAGCTCGTCGTAAGGTCGTGAATTTTATTAAAATTTTGTAGTTGCGATAAAAAGGTAAGTCTGATCGGATAATGATTTGGGCCCCACCATGTCTTAATCCAGGTAAAATTTACGCAAACAGAAAAATGAAAAAATATTTCTTTGTACCTACGAAAGTGCTTTCTAGAGCTCGAGATTGGCTATACATGCCCTTTTATCTAGATATAAATATTTGGTTATACCTTAAAAATAAATAATAACAAACAACTCGAACACGATTTCACCAGCACTCAAAATTAAATAAAGGAATTTAATATCTCATGGTATACGTGAGTAAAGTAATTAAACTAATTTCTTAAATATGTCCACAACAAATAAACATGTGACTTATAAATACTGGCGGCGCGTATTTTCTAATATTTAATAAAAATAATTAAGTTCAAAAATCTTCTTTAAAACAAAACAAATTTTGTCTTTATTGCATACCAAATTAACAATAAGCACTTGAATAATTTTACTTTACGCTCTCAGGTCGACAAGACAGAAACAGTAAAGGGATGCAAGCATACTCACGAATATTTTCCTCTAGGTGATTTTATGGCGTCGGTAAAACAAAATTACTAAAATAATGTATGCTCTGTAAACTCTTCAACAAAATTCGCTTTGCGAAACGGCATAGCAACCCTTCTGAGCTGTACAGGTACGATTTAGTTTAAAATTGTAAGTGAAGCAAATATAAATCTTATAGCGTGTTAATTTTAGTTTAATTTTGGTGAGACAACGAAAACATATTGGGTTACATATAAGTACGTGGTAGCATGCTGTTCGGAGTTTTTCGGACACGTTTTTAGTTTTATTTTTCTCGTTTTTACCGCGTGGAAGGGTACCCGGTAGTTAGAGCGGTTGTGGGCGATTTAAATCTCCCTTATGTTGTGCAAATGTGACTCACGCGATGTAAAGCACAGTTCTAGGGGTTGATATCCCGCTTCGCTTTGATGTATTTTTTTAGAGTTTGTAGTTTTGTTTTCCCGGTGAACTGATATCACTTAAGGGTGAACGTCCTTGTTAAACGTTTAAATAGTTAAAGTCTGAATTTAATCAACTTGTGATTGTTATCGGGTATCAGTTGAGCGAGACGTTGTTGTAGTGCGTAATTGAACTAACATTATTGATTCAAGAAACTACGTAGAGGTTTGATGGTGGCAAATGTATCAAACCGTCAGGTTTTCCAGTTGAATTTATGAATATCGAAAAGAGTAATCTTGGTGGAGAACAGCGAGTTTATCGATCCGACGGAGGAGATGTGGGGCCCTGGGCATCCCGACACTGATTGTATTCATTCAGTTTGTAATTTGTGTAAGTGAAAACGTTATATGTGATTTATTTTAAATTGTTTTGTAAGAAATATACATCGGCGTAGTATTTACGAGATATTTTTTATTTATTTTTCTTTATTTGTTTATTAAAACATTCTTACTCGACACATCTAGGAATTTATCTAGTCATTTATTCACTTAAGTCTATTGATGAATTCTTCTACGTTGGTTACTGATGACAACGTGCTAATTTGAAGTTACTGGTTTTAAGGTTCAATTTAATTAAGAAATGGCGTGGTGTGTTGCTTTCTTTAACTTTCAAAAGCGCTTTTGTGGGAATAAAAAGAACGAAAAATAAATTATGTAAACTTTAAGGAGTGATTTGAAACCCGTTTGTAAATTTAGATCATTTTAATTTAATACTGTAAAGAAACTATGTGCTAATTACCCACGGTTGCTGTCAGTCACTGACATATGATCTTTGGAATTTTAAACGCTTTGCTTTCCATCACTAAATATTTAAGCACCCATTTATAATTAATAAGATCTTATTCCGTGCTAGGACTTTGAAATTAGGTCACTTATGTTATGGCGGGCTCAAACGCAAAGCATCCTTAGAGTTCGGCCTACAGAGTTATTTCAATCATGCCAGGAAAACATATTTAAAGCAAATTTGTTCACATTATTACACATATACTGTAATATTGGAAATACATATTATACACGCATGCGTGCGCGTGTATTATCATTATAATTTACACTTGAATAGAAAACTTCAAACATATTCATTATTAAATTCAATCTACTTAAATGTATGAGTGCCAATATTCAGCAGATAAAAATAGTTTCTGACGAAAATAATTAAAATTAGTTATTATTTAGTTGCATTTTATGTAATAATACGCCTTTTTAAATTAGTTTCAATTAAAAATTATTCACGTATTTGCTATCAGGATAAAACTATCGTAACTAATTGTAGATTTCTGACAGCCGTGGTTAATCCATTAACACAAAATAAGTTTTACAATGACAGTCACAGGTAATTAATACTACTGAATTTTAAAGTCAGTTCTAAAAAACATGATAACGGTTTTTTCAAATCTACCATATACTGTTGAAAAAATATTGAGAGCTATAATGACATTCAAATTTTGAACATGTGCCAGCAATTATTCCAGTTTCGTATTTCCAAAACCGTGAATTATCGCTTAAGGTGTCTTTAACTTGCAGTTCGAGGACGTTCTATAGGATCAGTTTAGAATATTATTGCGGCAAGCAACCGGAAGGGCCACATTTGAAAAGAAATACGTCGGTATAAATTGCAAAAAGATTCGATCACTCTAAAAAGGAAATAATATCGGAGGCCTCTCGAGTGACAGTTGGTAGGCACTACCTACTATGTCTTCTTTTCACCAATTAATCTCTATTCTAATAAATAGTTTGGACATAGATTAGACGTAATTACTTCATTTACCTACTACTAGTTCATGTTGTTTAGCTAAAGACTTTCGTTGCCACTCTTTTCTTTGGTAGAACTTCTATAAAATCTTTACCAAAGTTCGCTTTGTTGAGGCATACCGTTGCAATATACCCTTTTCTCGTGTTTACATCGGATTAAAATTAGGAAAATTTCTCTGATAGCGATTATAGCCCATTTGACAGTGCGGGTAGGTTTTTCAAGTAAGGCATTTATAATTGAAAGTTTGTGAAATGCTTCTACAATTGACATACAATGCTTCTAAACGGAATTTTAGTTTGTATTGACTCTTTATTTGGTAGACTGATGGTAAATTATCTCATTCGCCTTTAATTATTAATACAATACGTTGGGTAGACTCGTATGTTTTATCAATTATTAAACCATCCTTTAGTTTAGGATTTGCATACTTTTTTACAGATACTCAAACTTTATCGTGAAGTGTATACAAGATGATTGCATTACGGATTAAGCTATTAACAAATAACAGGAGAATTCTTCTGTTCCTCAAACATAATTGCAGTAACTTGCAATTCGTCTCAAATTGGCTAGTCATTCTGCCTGATCTAGCAGTTATCACACAAGTTTTTGGTTTGAAATGAGTAGATAAAGTTTCATTAATTCGGAAAATTCATTTTCAGTAAATTCTGTTTCTTCAAATGGCACATAGTTGTATTAGATCAAATGTTCCTGTTCCATATATGAAAAAAAGTTTCTTTTGAACCATCCTTGGTAAATTTCAGAGTGAAAGTGCTGGTTCAAATGTATTAGGAAAGTATACCACCTTTCACTTTAACAAAAACTGAAAACGCTGGACAGTTCAAACCAATGTTTGTTTTTAAGTATTCCGTTTACCTTATGCGGCACACATTTTTTTATGAATTCTGGGTGTTGCTTTTGTAATTCTATGAACTGTTGCTGTTCAATGGTTAACATTCTCCTGCCTTTCCCTGTCACCAGATGATATATTTTAGATACAATTTAAAAATGTGCTTTAGGATAAAAAGTCAGTGAAATAGTTTATTTTAGCAATTGACAGTTGTTACGGGTAAAAATTTGTAAAAAATTTAATTTTGCAATTTGGCTGTATTATATTGAATTTGAAGTAGAAGTTTGATTAGACAAGGCAGAAAATAATTCTCAAGAGATACAGTGATACAATCGGCACTCATAAAACGAGGATCTAAAACTGCGTACCACCCGTTGTGTTTGCGCTTCAAGTCAAATCGGAGTTGTGCTGTAAGAATGCTTTAATAAATACAAAAATAAGATAATGCTGCTATACGATACTGCTGGTCCCAAACGCACAGAACTTAACTGTTTTTAATACAACTCAATATCAAATGCCAGTATCGAAGGATGTGTAGCTTTCAGGTGCAATTTAAGCTCATAAAGGAAAAACGGAGATAAATAAAAAAATCTACATTAATCTGCGTTGCCAAGGAATAATGTTTTACAATCCGCAGAAAAACACAATCAAGCAATTTATTAATTCTTTCACTACCTCTGACATGTAATAACCAACACTTAAAACAGAACTAGTATTAATAACAAACATCTATTGACGAAAGAATCAACAAATAAAATTGTGGCATTAGGCAGGTAATATAATGTTGAAAAATTTAAATAAAGAAATATATAAATTATACTATATATCTACTATAATTAATTATAGTAAGGTAATAATTTTATGAAAAGAATTCCGTAGTCGATAACAAATATGAAACCGTTCATGAGAGTTCATGTGAAATCTTATACAAATAGCAAAGTAAAAGAATTTATAGCTGACACTTATGAAATATGTTCGGATAAATTATAACTGGACTTACCTTATTAGTAAAATTTTTGACTCTTGCAAGTTCAAACCTTTTGGTTTAATGAAATGTAAACTAAACGCTAATACAGTTACTCCTTGACAAACAGGAACATAAAGAAAGTTTTCGCCCACATAGGGGTCGGGTGTTTACAATACTAACTTGGGTGTCAAGTGAGAGTAACCGTAATCCAGTTGGGCTAAACATTTACGTTTCAAAACAATCCAACAAAATAGCTGCTGATTGTTGATTTAATTACAAAACATAAAAAGTAATTCTACACCGTTACCTTAAACTGTCGGTTGGTGCGTTACAAATTTGCTTTACAATCGGTAGTGCATCACCAGTTCGTAGGAATTTAGCTGTCGGATATACCCTTTAATGTGTCTCAAATGTATAGGAGAACGTTTGCATTATTCAAAAAAGTTACCAATGGATAGGATGTTCTAGTTAAATATAAAATAAAAACCTGAAGATATCACAATAAACTTCAATGCAAAAATTTGATTTATTTAAATGCAATAAAATTTCAAAAAATACTGAAACAATATTATTATTACTATTATTATCAATATATATATATATATATATATATATATATATATATATATATATATATATATATATATATATATATATATATATATATATATATATATATAAATGACAATTGTTGAATGTGTCACTTATTTTAAAACGCACTGTGTTGAATTTAAGCGTGATATATGTTGCATAGCGTGATTAAGTAAAATAATTCTAGATTTTAATGCATAAATACGTTTGGAATGCAATCTAGAATGGTCAGTAGTTTATTTTGTGCTTTAATGCAGCTTGTGTATTATTCTGTCTCCTTAGCAGAATTATTAGCGTTGTGTTTTAACAGATGCAAATTTATTTAGAGTACTACACAAAGCGTAACTACTCCAACAGTAGAATTTAGTCACTAAAAAATCACGAATCCTCTTTACGAAAATATAACACTAGACCAATAAATTATTGTTAATATACTGTGATTTTTCAGAAGACACTGAATGTTTCAACAGAAAATCTTATTAATGTAAAAGTAACTATTACGGTATTTTTCATTTGTCAACCGGAATGAACAATGGAAAAATTCTACTCTGTGCGTAGGAATATCTCTACTGTTCCGAGTTCTCACGTCACCTCTCTCCCTGTATGGAAACGAACCCTCCCCTTACTTCTCATTGCTATCTAATATTTGTGGCTCTTCATCCATTGAATAATGTTTTAATGATCTGCACAAACAAAATAAATTAGCAATTACATTTACTTCTCGCAAAAAGGAATCCTTCGATTCTTAAGATAAACTCTAAAAAAATGCAATTACAGTGGACCAAATATACACCTACATCTACATTAACGATAAACGTGATACAACGTAATGAGCATAACTGGAGAGAAGAAATAATTTCACGGTTGTGAAGATGCAATTTAGCACGGCAACAAAACCTAATTACACAGTTTCACCCAAACTAAGTCAATTAAAAACGACGCAAATCTACACGTCCAAATAAGTCCTAACAATACGCCGAAACTCCAAGTCGTGAACTCTATCGTTCTTTCACAAGAACGACTCTACAACATACAAATTTAAAATATATGGTGTAGAACACCACACGACTTTCCGACCTACAAAATGGAAACTAAAAGAAATGAAATAATGTTAATAATAATTTTTTTAGGATAATTATGCATCCCCTGTTTTAACACGTTCATAACGAAAATAGGCAACATTGTAAAAACAAAAACAACCATCTGTCATAGGGACGTTTACAACTTCATGTCAGATGGATGTTAATAGACACATAGATGCTAACTTAAAAAAAATTCCAATAAGTCATATGAAAAAATTGCATAGAACACAATTTATCGTTATGTTCAAGGTCTATATTTTAACACTTTTATATCTTTGAAATACACAGTTGTTTCAGAAATATGTGACATAAACCTAGAATTGCTCCTGTGATATGGTTTCAGCAAGATGGAGCACCTCCCCATTACCAAATCAATGCCCGGAAGTACCTCAACCGAATATATCCAAATCAGTGGATAGGGAGGCGAGGATGGATGGAATGACCAACGCGATCCACTGACCGGACGTTTCTGTTTAAGATTTGGATGTTGAATATCTGCTACATTGACATTAATGTATTTTTTGTTTTAGTTAACTTACACTATCAAGAAACAAACAGGATTACAGATTAGTTTTTCAGTGTGTTGTAACGGATCTCTGTAATAAAATAATTTTCTTCTGTTAACATTAATTTTTGTAATAAATCTGAAAACATTTACTATTTCCGAAACAGTTGAAGATCGGTATAGGACATTGTACCGGATGTCCCAAATTCGAGGTATGTCATTGAGATCTCGAAAACGGTAAGAGATAGACAGACGGATAAATTGTGGCATCATTTTAAGGATGCATTATCTAAACGAGATCGGCTTTCAAATATTTTTATTGTGTTTAATATCATGTCATCTACATATGCATCTGACGTTACGGATTCCCACATTCATCAACTTAATTTTTTTATTTTTAATACGGACCTGGATTTTTTTTAACTTTACAAATCACTTATTTCATTGTGGTTACCATAACATATACTAAGTTAGGTTAGACAATCATAACATCTACTGGAAAGAAGTTGAATATTCGTTTCGTATAGAAAACGCAATAAGAACATAGGCATATGGAACAAAAAACTATGAAAACTACTAAACACTAAAGGACATGAAGAACACGTAAAAACCGTTACAGCAACAAAGAAAACTACTAAACACTAAAGGATATAAAGAACACGTAAAAACCATTACAGAAAGTGCTCCTTCTTGAATGCAGCATCTTACCCGATTTTTTAACTTATTGACTGCTTTTTCAAAATGTCTACGTGGCATCACTCGTATTAAATTATTTCTTAAAATGTCTATATCTTGAGGTGTATCCTTATATAGACGATTTTTTAAATATCCCCAAAGAAAGTAATCCAAGGGATTCAAGTCTGGACTTCTGGGTAGCCATCTTACAAAAGCTTTATTCGCAATCCACCGATATCTAAAAATTCGGTGTAAATATCTTGTAACCCTTCTGGTGTTATGAGGAGCAGTCCCATCTCGGTGCTACCACATATGAGCAATTACATTAAGTGGTTCATCTTCCAAAGGATCCATAACAACATTTTGCACCAACTATAAGTATTTTTGATGGTTAAGACGACAATCGTAGATTAAATGATCAATAATTTTATGCTGCTATACTCCTACCCAGACATTAAACGATTTCCTACCCTGAATTCGAAATTGTCGTTTTTTCCTTGGATTTACTACTGACCAGTAGTGTTGATTGTGTCTATTTAATATTCCATTAGTGGAAAAACTACATTCATCAGTCCAAAGAACATTGTGTACAAAATTGTCGTCAATGGCTAGTTGATCATTGATCCAATTACAAAAATTTAACCTTCTTAGGTTATCTGCTTGTCTCAGTTGTTGGCTAACTTGTAACAATACATGGGTTATATTTTCTACACCTAAGTGTTCTCCAAATGGCCACCGTTGACACCCAAAAGCTCCATGGAGAGTTGCCTTGTGGACTTACGGACCTAAAATGGAAATAAAGAAAGTAAAATAATATCAAAAAAAAAGATTTAAAAAAAACACGCTTTGCAAACATAAAAGGCACTAAAAATTAAACAATAAGTTTATATCAGACTCCAAATAAAGCGAGGGTGCTAAATTATCTTATATCAATTTACCCTGACGTACAGCTGTAATCCCACTCGGTCTTATGGAGATTACCTCAAAACTTTTCAAAAATGATATTCACGGTACCTATAGTATGTTTACTTTTGTAACAAATTGTTTTCATAGAAATAGATACAATTAGCATTGCTCTCATAATCTTAATAGTGTTATTTATATTAAAAATGATTGAAATTACAGTTACAGTATTCAAAATATTATTTCCTGTAGCAGCTAAAACTCAAGTGCCATATTTCTTTTTTGGGACATTAAAACTTCCATATTGAACTAAGTTCCTGTCTAATTTGGCGAAGTAACTTTTGTGAGATTGTTCCCTTTCAGGATAATCCATAAAATATCTGTCGACAGTGATGGTTACATTTCTATAACATGTGTAATATATTTTTAACATATCACATAGACAAATAAGTACGTACTAAACGTTGGAAATGTTAAATAATAGCATAAAAAACATTCCTATGACACAAGATGTCACAGCCACTGCGATCATATTAAAAAGATGCATATGTATCTTATCTTGTAATTTACTGTTAATTAAAACTTTTATAGTCAGTTCTAAATAATCTGCAAGTCTTAGTAACTACAGACTTATTTCAGTATCATTATGTAGGACTTTGGTTTCTTAATGGCTTACAGGTTAATCGAATAAAATAATAATAAGAACAATTTAACCCATGTCTAAAAATTCGCATAAGTCGCAGTGCAATTGTTACTTTGACAGCAGCAAAAGTTTTACAGCCACAAATGCAATAGCGGTTTTTTCACTTATTTATGTTCTAACCAATTATCGCAGTATTCGTTCCCATGTATTGTAGATTCAAGCGTGTTTAAATGCAAACTACACACATATTGAACTACAGTGATGTTTTAAAATTTCTTGTTCGTTAACGAATAAGTTCAAAGGTAAATATGTAATTAAAAATTATTAATTTTGTTAAATATATAAATAAAAAGTTTAGCTCCAGTAGAATTTGATCCTACGACGTGGACACTGCTAGAGTACCGCACCAACCAACTGCGCTATCGAGATTCAAGCCTAAATCTATGTAAATTTTATCTTTAAGTATGTAGAACTGATGTAAATTCTAAATACAAAGAGATTACTATCAAATTACTTATATTAATGGAATGTGAGCCTGCAATATCGCAAGGACACACCCATCAGTTCTATATACATAAAGACAAAATTTACATCGATTTAGGTTTGAATTTCGACAGCGCACTTGGTTAGCACAGTCCTGTAGCAAAGTTGTAACGAAATAATTTGGGTTTTGTATATTTGTTGTACATGTTTACTCAAACCTTCTTTCTAGGAATGGTTACGTTGTTTCTGTTCATAACTTGAACCACATAATATTTCTAAATTTTACTATTAGCCTAAAATATAGGTAATTAAGGTGAGCTATATTACAAGCTTTTAGAAGTCCTCTCTAGATGGCGTTAGTAGAGAAATCACAATTTAGAATTTTTGTTTTTTTTTTGATACATAAAGGGTGATACAATAGATTTTGAATAATACAACTTTAACATAAAAATTACGTCTTCTTTCTTTCCTGTGGCGTCCATTTTGGCACGCTGAAAATTTTTGATGTCTTGTTGAAAAAATTACTGTATATTACTATACGATTTAAATAATCGCAAGAAGCATAATTTGCAATAAAACAATTGGTACTTTTCTAATTATTATCTACAAGTTTTGTTGCTCGCTTACGTGTGGTTTAAGAAAAATTTTGTTCGGCAAGATCGAGTAAGTTACCGGTGAATTTCTCTGATTTGTTAGTAATACCTGACTTGTTTCCTAGCGTTTGAAGACGTTTTAATCAAGACATGGATTATCTCAACGATTTAACTTCAACTAATACCTCCATATTATCTACATTCAAGTACTATTCTGGTTTAACTTCTGAATCGTAACTAAAATAAAACAGGGTCGTGACAATTTCTGCATATGTTCGTGATTCGAGGACATAGACTGAACGTAATTACTACCTGCTCATACAAAGGTTAGATCATTCCATGAGCTTTAATTGAATAACTATTGTGTAAACCTTTAGACAAGTAATGATAAAGTACACCTGCTAAAAATAATGTAAACCAATTAGTCAGTTACAATAATATCTTAACCTATATTTGTATACCTGTTATCACTATATCCTTTTGTCTTACTATAAAAACATAAAATTCAAAACAAGCACACACATAATAATTATATTACAAGAGATTCTCGTTATTCAGGTTACGTTGTAACTTTTGACACGCAGTGAACTTATAGATAATAAAAATATATAAATTCTATAATTAACTCAATAAACGCATTTCACACCTAAAAACTCTAAAATGTTTCATGTTTAAGATTTAATGTCATTCAAAATGCTAAACCAATACATGTATTGATATACGTATGCCATTATTTATCGTTGTATCTGTCTGTAGCCATTAATAAGAGTTAATCATTTTGTTTAATTTTATTGATAATGGTAGTAATCAACTAGTAGTCGATTATTAGGGTGTGTAAGACCGAAACCTTTATAAATGCAGGCGTGACATCCACTTGCTTAAATATTCATTTTGTCTTTTGACTATTCAAAGCTGAAAAGCTTAATTAAAATAGTAAAAATAACACTTAATTTAACAAATCTTGTAAAAGATTGTATTTTTTCAGTTAAATCGTATGTTTTATTTAAATAAATGTAGATTATGGATTACGGATAAAAGATTTAGCACTTATCCTTGGAACGGTGTAGCACTGCTAATGGAATTAAATCTACCTTGATGAATATTTTTAGAACTTATTCTCCCATTAGCATGAAAATAACGTTTATCACTTAATCGCTTACATTGTTATCAGTGACGTGGTTGTCATATGCAATATTGATTAAAGGAGTTCACAAAACACCCTTTAATCCAAACCTAATAATCAAACTTACAAAAGTAAGTACACAGTACAAAAACCTTTGCTTTAACAAATATTTACTTTACTACCTAATATTGGTAAAGCAAAATCTATTTACAATTTAATTATACAAGATATTTCAATGTTGTCTCTTCTTAAGTGTATTTGACATCTTTTGTTTAAATAAACTACACTAAAAAGCTTCAGTACGTTTTAGGGAAGTTTTTTAACCGTACGTAATTATAAATTTAACTTAGAAATCCCATATTTACAATATATAGACAGAGTTTTGCACTCTTTCATTAAAATCGTTAACTAACTTTGATTTCAATTAACGGCACGCCACTGGCAGCTGTTGATTAGAAACCGCAGACTCGTTATGTAAACAAGGCATCAGTTGCAATCAACTTCGTCGTTTGAATTGGTTACTGGTGGGACCCGTTAAACTTTTAACACCCACCCGTAATACGACACTACCCCAAAACCAACCCCTTTATAAACCAATTATCCTTATGTAACGTGTGTCCGGTTTGAAACTAGGATACTTAACTGAGATTAGAAACGTGATGGTATACGGTTTGTGATACGTGTTAAGTTATGTTTTAGTAAGTTCACTAATTTTCAAATATTGTTAGGCTTGAATAGCTTCATATCCGCATTGCATTAATTAAGTAAAGTTTGGTAATTGTTTTATTAAAAATAATTTGTAAAGCGAAAACATATAAAAGTAAATATTTAAATACATAAACTACAGAAACAACTTTATCTAACACCCTAGAATCGTGAGTTTACTCCAGATGCATAACGTAAGAAGAAACGAAAAATATATTGATACTCTTATCGAACATAACTTAATTGTTTATAAAGTGGAACTTATTAGTTACAAAGTTAAATTATATATTAAAGTAAATAACAGTTATCCGAAGTGTTTGGTCAATTATACATCCTCCTATACCTCCAAAACGAAACATAAACTCTATTCTACCAGAATTTGATACTCTACAAAAGAAAAAGTTGCAAACTTTGAAATGTTGCAGTATTTATGTTACCGTGAGAGACCGAAATTAGTGATTGTCAACATTTGCCGGTGATTGTCGACAAATACCAAATACCTCGGCTTAGGACCGCGCGATTTTTAATTTTATAATCCTTTCGGACTTTCACCGGCATTTGTCGACAAATACAAATGAGCTTCGGCGAGGGTCGAAAACGACAGGTCTTAACATGCTTCTGCCGTTGTCCAGCCCGAAGTGCGTTGGTGTTTTCCTAGTCTTACGCAAGGGTTGATAAGATAAGATTCTACAACACATACATTTTTTTTGTTTCTTTTTCTAGATAATATTAAAATGTATGTGTAGGTTTATTTTTTTTATATTATTCTTCTTTTGTTTCGTGATTTTGAATGTCCTGTTTATCTTAAGTTCATAATATTTTAGTTACGTTTATTGGAAAACTTCTCCCATATGTTCTATTTCAAAAAAATATGATGTTTTTAAATTTTTAAAAATGTTTCTTTTCAACATACACAATTAGACCACTGTACATGTCGACATTCGCCGGTGTAAGTTAAAAATAAAGGTATTAGACAAATAACTCTGACATACACATACACAAGCATCTTGGAGAATGCTGACATTCACCAGAGAATGTGGACATTAGCCAAATTTCGGAGTTTCATAGTAACATTTACATTACCATCAGAAGCATTCATGAATCTTTACCTCCTGAGATATAAAAAAGTGCTAAACGCATAATATTACTAGCATATAAATTGACAATCTTCTGTCACATTTAGTTTGAAAATTTGTAAGATTAGGTCTGTGAACCAGACTGTTAAGAATTTGCACGTCCGAAACGTACTAGTAGAACCGAGGCACCTTGCGCTGTGGATTTGTATTCTAATAAATGTCCTACTATTGTAAGACAGGAACTTGTTATTGGGCTTCACCCCTGTCATAACAATTATATTCTAATAAGAGACCCTAGTCTCGTAAGGCATGCATGTAGAAGTCGTAAGACTACAAATTAAATAGGAATGAAAATGATTAAACCGTATTATTGAATACGAATACGAATGGCCTTGGTATTTTTTAAAGCTGGTGTTTATGTCTATTTAACATGAAGTTTAAATATCATTCTGCCGGGGATAAATGTTTTTGTTTTTAAATGTGGTTTATTTTTCGTAATGCGTTTATTATAAAAGAGGTTGCATAATTGTTATTAAAATTATTACAGGTAGTGTAAGACTAAAAATCTAATATGAAAATGAAAATGATTAAACCGTGTTATTGATAGATAAAAGCAGATGGACTTGGTGTTCCTGAAAGCCAGTGTTCATGTCTATCTAACATGAGGTTTCAATGTCATTCTGCCAGGGATAACTGTTTTTACAGTGTGGTTTTATTTTTCGTAACGCATTTATTATAAAAGAGACTGCATAATTGTTATTAAAATTATTAAATTTCTTTTCATTTCCATTTTTAGATTGCCACCTTGTCTATATACGAATTTATTAAAACAACATATTTATTTTACCTCGAGAAAGGTCACCTTCGACATTATACATATAAATACGTAATTAAGTTGCCAGTTTGCTTTACAAAACATACTTTAAATGATTTTCTCCTTGAGAAGTAGAAATAAAATTCATTAAATGGTTACATACATATATATTACAGATTGTTTCCATCTCATTGTGTACTCCTTTTAATAGTCTTATCAATTAAAAGTAAACATTGAAGGTAGACTTAAAATTATATATACAAGGTTTAATCGGAAAATAAATCCATTAAAACATTGATTAATACACATACGCATTATAGGTTGTTTTTACATTTCACTACGTGCCCTTTTTAATAGTGTTATGAATTATTAAATAAAGTAAATATGGAACGTGAAAGTAAATATCTACCTGTTTACCTTCCTACCTGTCTACCTACCTACCTACCTACCCACCTACATTCCTACCTACCTACCTACCTACCTACCTACCTACCTACCTGCCTACCTACCTACCTACTTACCTGCCTACCTTACAAAACTACCTAACTACCTAACTACCTATCTACCTACCTGCCTACGTACCTACCTACTTATCTACCTACCTTCCTACCTGCCTACGTACCCACCTACCCACCTACCCACCTACCTACCTACACACGTACCTATCTACTTACCTATATTACTACCCACCTACCTATCTAACCACCGGGCTACCTACCTACCAACCCATCTACATACCTACCTACGTACCTATTTACCAACCTACCTACCCACCTACATACCTACCTAGCTACACCTAGCTAAATATGGTCGACTGTTAAAATTATATGTACAAGGTTTAAGCAAGAATAAATACATTAAATAGCTACACATATGTATTATAGACTGTTTACATTTTATTGTGAGTTCCTTTTAATGACCTAAAAATTGTCTGAATTTTAATAATTGACCGTCTTGTTTTAGTATTAATAATGATTAATTGGGGATCTTCTTTATACCTCACCCATAAGTATGTGTTTAGAGATGACGTTTTAAAATCAATTGCATTACTTTTAGCACACTGATTAAGTTACAATGATTATTGATACGAAATATCATACTTTCTTTAAAAAATAGTAAAATATATTCATATCCATAAAGTTCATAATACAGATTAATTTATTTATATAGGTCAGGGTTGCATAAAGAGGTGCTATGTCTAGCAGTGAATTATCGAAAACATCCCAACTCTAGGTAATCTACAATCGCCTATGTTAAAAATTAGTGTGAAGACATTTTTATCGGTCAAGAATTTTGGGGTGGGCGGCTGCACTTCCCTTATTTTCAAATCTGAATTAAGATTAACGTGATTTAGCTTACTTGAAATTTTATAGAGAGCATCGCTATCATCTAGATTTTGAGTTAATTTATCTTACCAACTTCATCGTTTTCATCGTGAGCGGTTATATTGTAATAGCTAACGCAAACATTTTGTCTTTTATCTCTGTTTAAATTGTGGTTGTACTTCTAAACAACAGAAACGTAGGATTTACGGCGATACTAATAACCGCAATGTAGCAGAAAGAGACGACATTAGGTTATGTTGGACGCAACTACTTTCCAGTGGCTGAGATTCTCAAAATTTTACATTAATTAACAGCGACGGTTGTGAAATGTCAAGCTTTTGAAATAAATATGTTTATTCAGTTAACATATTGAAAGATATACAAACGACGCAAGTAAGTATCTACTATTATATATAATTAGCACCTGTTAATTTACAGGTTTTAATGAAACTAACATACATTGGAAATCAAATTTCACCATAACATTAGTGTAATTAATAACTAATCGCGCATGACGTTTACTAGCAACATATAAGCGCTTTAAAGACCTATAAATATATTTATTGCATTCTCATCAAAATTCTTATGTAGATACCAATTTATTTCATTACGTAAAATTATCATTTATTACAGAATCAATTATGTTAGAACCTCTGACTAATAAGTAATTCTCTTAGTTCATACAGCAATTCAATGAACCGCACTAATCCAAAGACGGGAATCCTAGTTGAAAAATACTATACATATAATTTTAACAGTCGACGTTTAATATTTACTTTTAATTGATAACACTATTAAAAGGAGTACACAATGACACGTAAACAGTTTATAATACATATGTGTGTAACCATTAAATGAATTTTATATCTGATTAAACCTTGTTTTAATATTTTCAAGGTAAAAATCATTTAAAGCATGTTTTTTTGTAAAGCAAACTGGCAACTTAATTACTCATTTATATGTATAATGTCGAAGGTGACCTTTTCTTGAGGTAAAACAAATATGTTGTAATAAATTCGTATATAGACAAGGTCTCAAATGGAACTTAAAAGAAATGGAATAATTTTAATAACAATTATGCAGTCTCTTTATAATGAATGCGTTACGAAAAAAAAACCACATTGTAAAAAGAGTTATCCCTGGCAGAATGATATTTAAACCTTATGTTAGATAGACATACACACTAGCTTCAAAAACACCAAGTCCATCTGCTTCTATCTATCAATAATACGGTTTAATCATTTTCATTCACATTTAATTTCTAGTCTTACGCTACCTGTAATTATTTTAGTAACCATAAAATACATATTAACTTAAAAACGCCAAGTCCATCTGCTTCTATCAATAATACGATTTAATCACTTTCATCCGTATTTAATTTTTATTCTTACGACATGTATATACATGCCTTACGAGATTAGGGTCTCTTATTAGAATACAATTTTTATGATGGGGGCAAAGCCCAAGACAAGCTCCTATCTTACAAGACTAGGACATTTATTAGAATACAAATCCCCATCGTAAGGCCAACTCCGTGGTCAACCCTTAGGCCAAATCAGAGGTTGATCCTTAAGACCAAAACTACGACCCACACGTGGAAGACCTTGGGAATTCCCAAGGCCAAAAGTGAAAGTTTCGGTGCCTCGGTTCTACTTGTTTGCCTCAGATATTGAAGTGAACTAAAGCAGTGTAGAATATGTACGTTTTAATTGCACTTGCGTATGGATGAAGTGAGTAGTTCTTTAACATAGTTCTCTAATTTAATAAAAGTTACAGTTTTCTCAAACCTATAACTATTGAAACGCGTTTCAATTCTTTATAGTTAAAATCAAATTAAGAAGTATTGATATAATTGGAATGAAATTGGGATAATCCACTGAATATTTTAAATAATTATATAAGTATTAAATGGAAGAAAAGAAAACAACGTCTGGGAACAAGGAAGAAAAGTGACAGCGTAGAAATGTGGTTTGCGTGGGAGAGTTGTAAGTTGAAAACAAACTTTAGTATTAGTATCCATATTTACGTGCTCATATAATATTTTACAAGTAGTACTTTTCCATTATTCTTGATTTGCGTGAATTTATATTGCATTTGTGATAATTTGGATTTTCGAAAGGATAGTTCTGTACTCAGTGCAACTTATGCTTTGTAATAAACCTTAATAATGGCGTATTAAAATACATGGTCTGTTTTGGATGTTTTAATGGTGCATTTTTATATTATACCATTTAAACTTAAATTTAAGTTATCATCGTCAGTAGTAATATTATCTTTCAAAATTATTAAAGATGTTTCAACATCTCTAATATGTGTGATAATGGCAAAAGTTCCCATTTTCTAAATAATAACGATTTATGTGAATGGAATCACCTCGTTGTTACTTGAGCAAATTGGTTGTGGCTTTTAAATTTTACGCCTGCAATTAATTCGAACATATTTTAAAAATTCACTCTTCGATATGAATTTGTGTAACTGTAGTGTAAAGTTAGTTAGAACTGGTGATTTTAGATAAATTTGGAACACTAAAGTATAATTGATATTACTTATATCATCATATTAAGTGAATGAACAATAATTAAGTGTTTTCTTCATATATGTATAAGAAACAAGAGTGGTGTCATATTTGTTCTTTCACGTACTTTTATAACGTTACAAAGTAAGAAACTAAAGCAAACACTATACCTAAGATTGAAAAAAATAAGACGTTCCGGTAATACAATTTACAAGAAATTTGAAAAGCAATTAAAGACAAGAACCAAAAGTTCAAGAATGCATAGAACAGAATAGAAAAAAATGGAAATCACAATTCAAAGTAGACGATTACCATAGAATCAAGGGTACACAACACGATGGTGATAATTGAGAAATAGTGTTAGAACGTCATCATAATGGATGTGGAAATGTAGATAGAATCATACTACCAAAGAAGGATTTTGAAAGGCAAATGAATACAGTATTGCATCTCCTAAAAAGTAATGAACAACCGTTGAATAAATAAAGAACAACACGAAAATGAAATGGAAGGGAATATGACATAAATTGCAGAGGAACAATGGATCATCGTCACCATGTCATGATTGCTGATATAGAGGAGATTTACGTCCCTAAATGTTTTAAAGACTAAAAAACGTACTACGTGATTTCTGTAAAGAACCTACAAACATTCATTTCGAATCAAAAAGGTATGTTCAGATATAGACTAATGAATTTAGCAAAACAAATCTTATAAAAAATGCACTAAAAGACGATGCAGGGGTATGGTTTTGTACTATAGAGGAAAGAGAATTATACTTCAGAACGTTGGAAGCATTATTTATCCCACAATATTGGTGTGAGATCGAATAGGCTAAGTTAAGAAAAAATATTGCAAGTTGAGAACATTATACGCATTTAAACGCGTAAATACTTGGGTTAGAAGCAAACACATCATATTAGATCACACTGTAATGCTTACGCAGTTCACTCTACATTATGAAGTATAGCTACCAAAAATTACAAGAACTACAGATACGTTTATAACAGTATACCATAATGATGAAAAAAAGTAACAAAGCTATGAATGCGTAAGATAACAAAATAAGGAGATAAAGATATGTAATGGGACTGAAACTAAGAGAATGCAGTCATGAAGGGGAACTTCAAAATACAAAACGAGAAGAAACCACAGAATTAAAACTGTGAAGATAGGTAGAGGTTTACTTTAAGACGAGAAGGGATGTAAAAAGAGCTTAATCGAAAAGGCTGATCATAGTAAAAATGAAATGTGATGGAAGATAACAAGCAAATACCGAAATGGAAAAAACAGATGATGAGACATATGCAGGAACATACAATTCAACAAAAACGAGAAGAGAGATAAGAAGGATAATTTTTTCATTAAGATAGAAGCAGTGGGGGCATCGAATGATCCGAAAAAGCTGAAATAAAATAAAATATTGTTGACAATAATATTTTAAACACTTGTTAACTCTTTTATGTTTTACTGAACACAATAACTGCAACTGCAACTATAGTGTTTAAAAAAGGCAAACACTGTGAAATACCCGAGTAGTACCAAGAAAGATCAGCGTTTCTAATTTTAAATGTTAGTCGTGCAAGTGTTCTTTTTCAAGAATGCTAAAATTCGCCATAAGCGAACTTGTATTTTCTTAACTATGTAGATACAATTAAACTAACCACTATAATATATCCCGTAAGTTTCTACTTACTGAGTCATCTAAATATCTTAGAGTAGGTATTTGCAAAACAACTCACTCCGCCCTGTATACTTAAAACGAATGACATTGGTTTTTTGAACCTATTTCTGTCACTTGTGACCAGTTAAAGCAGATTCCTTATTTATGAAGCACCCTAAGTATTTATACTGCTAAAGCATAAGATTCTTAAACACATTAAGACAGAACAGGTCTGTCAGATTAATAAATTTGCAGTTGAGGAGAATGTTTGAAATATTGTAAGGTTTGGGCAGTCAAAATGATTGGTTAATTAGCGAAATGATTATTAGGAAATATAAGTGTTGTATTATATTATGCGTCTTGGAAGTACGACTCCATGATAAACCATATGTATTGGTTTTATCTATAGAAATGGAAACAATTTTTTAAAAACTTAATTTTTTTTTAAGTTACACTTTATATGTCAAATTTCTCTTTCAACTTGTTTGAGAGTTGTACGTTATGCAAGGATACCTGAAATACGTGATAAAAATTATAACTTTAGCTTTAAAGTGTTCAAATTTGTTTAAAATACTACACCTTTTGATTCATTTTACAAAAACTTACCCAAAGTGTGATGAGTAAGCAGATTCACTTTTCTGCAAAAAATAAATTGTTAGTAAAAGTATACGATGTACTCATAACAAATAATAGTACAGCATACGTTTAAATTTACACTAATAACGATATCCATCAATCGAATTACAGAATAGCATCAGTGAGCAACATGGTTCCACTGAACGATACTTAAATTACTGAGCGTTCCCAACTACTCAGAAACTCGCACAAAACCAAGTGGCCAAGATGCAAAAGTTGAAGAAGTTGCTAAAATACATAATTAAATATCCTAATATAAGTATTAAACAAAAGGGAAGAAATGTAACAATTGTGTGTGACACTTTCCCTTAAGCATTCTTTCCAATCGGGTAAATGGCTTAATATCCCCACGCTGAATAGGAAAACCATAAATGCTTTTCATATTTACTAACTAAAAAAATGTAATCTAACTAGAGAGAATATCATTAATCGAGAATTGCATTAATTCGTTGCCACTATATGCATCAGTTGGTCACAATCTAAGTGCAACCAAAAATATGGTCCCTAACACACTAAATACCATAAATTTACACTCTTTCGTCATTAAAAACTGATTATCAGATGAATTTTAAAAAAATGTATGGTTCTATTTAGAGGTAGGGTTTTCAAATTTTTCTAGCTTACAATCATATCAGTATTAAGGGAGCACCATCCCCTCCACTTTTTTACGTCACAATCCCTGCCCACTGGGGCACCTTCCCCTCCACTTTTTGTACTCACCCACGTGGGAGGCGTATATTTGTAGGGTGGGGTCGTCTTCTTTTCGTACGCCTTTTTCAACCCTTGGGCGGAGTTGAGCCCCTAATTAAGGTCTTTTCGGCAGTATTAAGAGCCTTTTGGCTGTATACCCCTTAGAGGTTAGGAAATTGCGCGTACTCGCAGTGTTCTGATTGAAGGGATTAAAACTAGGTCACGCCCCGCCTTTTAAACGATTGGTCGTGCGTGCACCCGCCTCTCTGGGTTCTGATTGGTTCTTGATTGATTCGCCATCGAGTGAGCAGTATTATAATGTATTCTCCTGTTTATGAGCCAACATCAACGGACATAAGAGATTTTACTGGTTTGTTAATAAACTATTACAACATAACCGTTCAAGATGATGATGGAAACGATGCCGTGGATGAGCTACATGTATCTCACATCCAAGGTGATGGTGATGATTCACAGAAGAGGAAGAAGAGGGATGAGATAGAGGAGAAAGACAAGTCTCAAAACCATGATGATGACGAATCTCGGTTCAAGAAGCAGAAGAAAACCGATAAAGGATGTGATTAAGTAAATAATGTATTGTTGTTTATAATAATAATAATACATTTTCAAACGCTAAGCTTTCCTTCAAATTTGTTAATAAACTTGTTTTTCCTAACGGTGTTTGAACCTGCACTAACAATGCTGCAGTTAATATGAAAGCACGCTTAGATGGGTAGCAACAATAATTGTGAGATTGGCTTTCTTTTGCACTCTGTGCGTTCAATCATTCTGCTATTTTTTGAATTGAGAACTGATTTTGTATGATTAAGTTAAATCAGTTTGGTATTTAATTGATTTGATTAATTTGATTTGATTAATTGATTTGTATGTTTGAGAAAGAGACGAGGGAGAGACGAACACGACCAACCTCATTACAGAAAACATTCATTAGCCTTTACACCAATATATTGCACCACAAGCAACCCTAACTAATCCTAGAAATATACCGCTAGGTGGCGCCGCTTCCATTACAGAAAACATTCGCTAGTTTAAAAATATACCACTGGATGGTGCCTCAAACAAAACCCTGATTAGTCCTAGAAGTATAACGCTAGATGATGCCACATTTATTACATAAAATACTCATTAAGCCATTCACAACTAGATGACGAGACAAATTCAAATTTCCCAACAAGCGCCACGACAGGAGGGCGCAGGCCCTAACACAGTTTCCTATGTTTTGTCTTATAAGCTAGCAATAGGTCCCTTATTATAGTACAAGTTCAAATTTCTCGCAATAAGTAATCAGAATGTAAACACATAATTACAAATCCAAATTCAAATTTCCGCCAAAGGGCCAGTGGCTAAGACCCGAAGGTAAGTAAGTTGCCAAGCCCTATGTCTATCTTATAAGTTAGCATGAGGCCTCCTTATTATTATAATACAAGTTCAGATTTCGACCTCATAGATGGCGTCACCAACAAATTCAGATTATTGGTCGAGGGGCGAGGGCCTGAAAGTAAGTTGCTAAGCCCTACATCTGGCTTACAAGTTAGCATTATACCCCTTATTATAATATAGATTCATATTTCCAGCAATAACCTGCAGAAACTTAAATACAAATGCAAATTGAAATTTTCGGCCATCTCGACAAGGGACAAAGCCCCGAGAGCAAGTTGCGCAGCCTTACACCTGCCTTACAAGTTAGCATTAGGCTCCTTATTATTATAATACAAATTCAAATTTTCCGGCAAGGGTGCCATGGCAATACACAAAGGCCTACGAACAAGTTGCGATCACGACAAGGGGAAAAGACCCGACAATAAGTTGCGACACCCTACACCTGTCTTACAATCTCGGTTATGCTCGGGGAGGCTTGGAGTGGGATCACCGAAGCAGCCTTCGCCGAAAGCCTCGCGTCCCGAAATTTTACCTATGTGAGGTATGATATCGCAAATATCTGCCGGTCATAACTCAAAACGTTTCCGTAACTACACTCTAGTACCTTCCCTAGGGGCATATCTATAAATATAAAAGTCCTTTTTCGACAGTTCATCCGAGACAAAACCTGTATGTAAAGCCGTCTTATGTCATAGCATGGTAGGCCCTTGTCGGTAAAAATTCAAAGATTAAAAATAGGCCGGTATACTTAATTTGATTATAACCCTTTTTTTTTGACAGAGGTAATTCAGCTAAGATTGAGCTTGTATGCTGCATAGAGGCAAAATCTAGCTTAAAGAAGAAAAAGACACAAGCCATTTTTTCAGCGTATACACCACTATATTGAAGATGCAGTCTTGTGTGTATTAGAAAACATACTACTGATCCAGAATTGGATAAAGAAAGATGTATGCGGTACATCTTTGGGGGCGAAGAAGAATTGAAAGCCTATGTAGTATTTCAAGGTAGCGTGAGGAACTTACCTATTTTTTAAGAATAATCCCATATCTGTGTAAAACTAATGGTAAGATAAAATATTAGACATTAGCCCTTGCGTGTATTTAAAGTACAATTACTAACAGGTGAACATTATTATGAAGCATATATATACCCTGATGTATTAGATGTTTTACTAGTGAATAAGCTATAATAGCTGAAGATAAAGCGGATGAAGAAAATGATCATTATTTCACCTAATACTGGAGCTTAATGTAACAGCAAATTTTTAAAATATTTTGTAAATACGGCGCAACTTTCCAATCATAATGGAGTTGTATGACTGTTAAATAACAAATGCATTTCATAAAAGCAGTTTTATCACATAGGTGAAATTTTTTAAATGTATGTTGTAACCATCGTTTTGTATATAAATTCATATAAGTTCGCTCTAAGTAGTCTGCGAAAAGGACAGGTAAATACGAGTTGCAGTAAGGTGATATAGATAATTAGGTTTATATATTTTACATTCTAAATTATTTAATGATGGGAAAACCAATAGCCAGTTTTATATCAACTATCCATAAGTAAAAACACAAAACGGTTTAGTGAACTGTATAAAATATTTCAATATGTATTTTAGTTCCCCAACGCTGTTATTATTCGAACAGTTGAAAGAAAGAACACATATGAAGGTATGCGTATTATTTTTTAATATATATTTTACTTGATACTGCCAATAAAGATTTTAATGTGTTACTATAGGGGGAGGCTGTCATAAAGCCAACCAACTCTGCGTCAGCTCTTACTCTATCCATTTATTTAGTTAATTAGATAAAGGTGTGAGTGTTACGCTATTTTAAAATTAATTAATTAATAGCAGTATGCGGTATGTATTTGTTGATTTTAAACTTCCTAGTCATTGATTCGCATGTAATAATAAACCGTTAAAACCTTTGGTCTTTTATTTCCTTTATAGCAATTTGGTGTTTTGAACTGTGGCTGATTTTGAGCAAGCAAACTGTAATTAATTAAACCAAATCAGTTTTTGAACTTTAAGCTGGTTTCCGCAAACTGTAAGACATGATTAATAGATTTTGGTTGGTTGATTGATCGAGATTGATCTGATTGATTTGTTTGAGATTCATCTGCTTAATTAATTGATTGATTGATTTGTTTGTGTGTGTGAGAAAGAGCCGAAAGAGAGAGAGAGAGAGAGAGAGAGAGAGAGAGAGAAGAGAGAGAGAGAGAAACGGATAAACGAGAGAGAGAAAGAGGTGTGCATGATCAACTTCTATTGCAGAAAATGTTCACTAGTCTATACAACACTAGATGGCGCCACAAGCAAACCCTAATTAGTCCTACCGCTACCTTTATTACAGAAAACACTCGCTAGTTTAAAAATACACAACTAGATGGCGCTAAAACTCAATTTTAACTCAAATGGGGACAGGGCGCTGACCTAACACAAGTCCTGTCTTAAAGTTAGCATTAGGGCCACCTTATTAGAATACAAACTTTTATGACTGGAGCAAAGGTCTACACCTGTCTTATAAGATTAGGTTAGAACCCACATACAATTGCAACAAGGGATCCACGATAGGGGCCAAGTCCCAAGAGCTAGTTTCTGCACTTCTCTTATAAGGTTAGGGCCCTATACCATTTTCAACCGGGGGCCACGCAGGGGCGAGGGCTCTAGAACAGGTTTTGAAGATCTACACGTGTTTTACAAGTTTAGGACCCCTTATTAGAATACAAATTCAAATTTCCTGCCATAACCAATCAGAATGCAGAGACTCAGTCCTCCAATCAGAGCACAGCGGCTGAGTGGTGGGCGAAAGACCAATCAGAAGCCAGAGAGGCGGGTGCACGCTCGGCCAATCGGTTAAAAGGCGCGGCGTGATCTAGTTTTAATCCCTCCAATCAGACCACTGCATGTACGCGAAATTGCCTCACCTCCAAGTAGTATACAGCCAAAAGGCTCTTAATACTGCCAGAAGGACCTTAATTAGGGGCTCAACTCCGCCCAAGGGTTGAAAAAGGCCCCCGAAAAGAAGCCTACCCCACCCTCCAAATATACGCCTCCCACGTGGGTGAGTACAAAATTGGAGGGGAAGGGGCCCCAGTGAGCAGAGCTTGTGACTTAAAAATTGGAGGGGATGGTGCCCCATTACTACTACTCATATGCTATTTATTTATTTTCTGTGAACGTTATGCTTATGGTGTACAATTAACATCGCCTTCAACATTGAATACTTTGATCAAAGCGTACACGTAGGAATAGTCTTGAATCTTTTGTGAAGGTATGGCAACAAAACGTCCTTATTTGTGCAATTTTTTTTTAATTTCACGCATAAAAATGTTTGGATTACTAATTACCTCTATTAACACACTTGCTTGTTAAACACCTATTATTGATTTTAACACGTGACCTATTTTTCAGAATTGAGGTTCAATTTTGAAGATTAAAGTCTAAAAGAGTTAAGTCTGGCAATCTGGCAGGATATTTAAAAGGCTCAATCGCCTTATCTATCTGTCTTCAAACACACGGTATAGTTCATTAAGTAACTTCTCCAGTGCAGAAGCTTGTTGCTCCATCAAGTTGCTAATAGCATAATCTGTACTGGTTAATTGGTAAATTGTCCGAAAACCCGACATATAGCTCTTAAAATGTAAAATGTTGTTAAACTCGTTCGTTGAAAAGCAAAACACATTAACGTTGAACGCCTATTGGGAAGACCTCGTACGCAGTGCATGGGGATTTTATTAGACCAAAACTGTAAATTTTTTGGTAAAAATTCCATCTTTCGAAAATTTTGCCTCATCACTCCAAATAATTTGTTTTAGAAAACTGCGGTCTTCTTGATAATGAATTAACATCCTTTCGCGAAAAAATTTCTTTTTCGTAGTTTACAAATTGCATTCCTTGCATGGCAACAAATTTAAAGTTTCGCATTGAATGATTTTTTAATATTTTTTTAATGGAACTACATGTAACGCCTAATTCCTCTGCGGCAGATCGGATTGAACGGCTATGGTATGGATGAAAATATCCCAAAATATTTACTTCGGTATCTTCATTGGATGTTATAGGACTGGGTCATATTCTCTCCCCTTTTCTGGTTTCAAATTTATAAAGATTCCTCAAAATTCTTCTAAATTTATTATTGTTAATTTGCGGCAATTGAAGATACGTTTCATTAAATGTTCTACAAGTTCTGCTAATTATTTTTCCGTACTGTCCATAAATGGCAAATAAACTTATTATGTCAGAATTTGTAAAATGTTTGCCATATTCTCAAAACTAACCTAATAAACAACAATTTACTATCGTGGATTATAACAACATATTATAGATGACAAGTCGTGAATTGACAGATGTGGCTTAGTATTTTAGTCATTTGTTCAAACAAGTACAGGGTGTAATTGTAATGTGTTTTAGGTATTTCCCAAATAGATAGAGTAAAATCATGGTCGGGACCCTTGGACCGATTTTTGAAACAAATTTAATAATCTAAAGAACATTTCAATATCTAGACTCGTTTGGGAAATATAGGGTGTTTTTCGTTTTATGCCGTTTTCTTTAAAATCCCGTAACTTTTTTGTTTGTGAATATTTAAAATTTTGGTGACAATAGCCATCTACCTTACTTGTTTTAACATTTTAATATCAAAAATTCAACAACATTTCTAATTATTTAGAAAACGCTTAACTTTAGGTATAGGAAACCTAAATACCAATTGAAAGAAAATTCAAATCTATATCGACTGCACTAATAACACAGCAAAATTTACTTATTATAAATATATATATATATATATATATATATATATATATATATATATATATATATATATATACTGTGCCCGAAAATTTTAATGGGGAAGCATTGGGGTGTTACTTTTAACATTCGTGTAATTTTAAAAGGCCTTTTATGGTCATATATATTATATTAATTTAAGGTTTAATAAATGTAAGCGTGAGTAGTCAAATATGAGTTAAACGTTTGAAATTTACCTCAAAAACGCTTTAGTAGTGAAGTTTGATTTTATATTACACAATGAAATTGTATTTTAAGTGTGTGGCAGTTTAGTAACTAGCCGGCGACCGTGTGATTAGTAGACGGTAATTAATGCAATACGTAAACAAAATAAAATGTTTTACCTCTGGGTACATAAGAAGTTAGGGAGAAAACATTTTGTTTTTGATAGGGATATCGCACCTACGTGATTTTGCGCAGAAGAATTTATTATTGGTTAGATTAAAGGGAACATTACTGTTAATGACGTCAGATGTGGGTTATAAGAGGAACATAAGGGATGAGAATTCAAGACTTGATGTTTACATGCGAGTCAAACAACATATGTGAACCTAAAAATTAAATTTACATTCCGATTGACATAAAGTAATTTTAGCCCTAATCGCTAACTGTCATAAATTTTATTTGGTAACTTGTCGAGTTCCAATAGTCCTGTGGTGGGATTAATTAAATAAGTGGTATGTGCGGTTGGCCTGTAATTAATAGGAGACGAAATTTTTTTAAAAAACTTGATTAAAAAATTTAAATTTTATAATCTAGCAGGATCATAGACAATTTAAGTATAAGTGATCGGAGTTGTCAAAGGGATTTAAGTGCAACATAAAGGGGTTAACGTGTAAGTAGTTTAAGGTATTTCGTATTATAAAGAAAAGGGAGTTTCAATATTGATCCCCTATCCATTTATAGCACAAAGAATCTATTTTGTGTTACAAAGTATGTTAAATAAATCGTACTGGAGCAATTCGGGTGCAAAATTCCTGGACAGTTGAAAGCGGTGTATTGGTGCTCAAATCAAAAGAAGCATAGTGACCTAGTTTAGATATGCAGTCAAGTTTTACTGTATTTTAGCGGATATAGTAAGGATATGAATTTTTAATTTTGACTGATGTCTAGGTTGAATATCAAACCTAATTTATTTTTCTTGGTGTTTTAAGTAAACAGTAGTAGGGAAAGTACTTAAATATAACAAGAGCGAAAGCATTAAGATAAATCTCACGTCCCTGATGTAAAATTAAATTGCATTAATACAAAGTTCAGTTCGAAGACAAATAGGTCTGTTGCGTTTCGAAATCCGAAGTTAACTTAAAATCAATGGTGAATTCTCTTACCATGGGTAAACTGGAATAAGATAAACGAAAAGGATTATTTCCGTCCTAGAGCAAATACATTAGTCGATACTTATAGAGGTTATGTTCGTAGACCAAATAGATATATGAACCACTCTGAAAGTATATTTTTTCAAATCTCTTTAGTATATCGAATATAGCTGTTAAGTTGTTGAAGGCTGTCACATTTCTTTCCTTGACTAAACCGCGTAAAGCGTATGAAACAGTTAAATGCAAGCTATCACTTCATCTAATGAGAAATAAATATATAACCGACACAAATCGATGGATTAAATAAAACCAGAAAATTAAAAAATTTCTTAAGAATTAAAATTTCACCATATTAAACCAAATTCCATAGAAAGATTTGCACCGGTTCTTGCCAACTGCATTAACAGTGACCCAAAATCAGACAAATAGCTGCTACGAACTAACAACCATCAAACATCTCAGTAGAAGAAATTTATTTAATCAGATAAGGAATAAATGTAAGGAATCTAATGACGATATTGGAGCAATAAACGTTAAATGACTTCTAACAGCTATTAGATGTAGCTAACTAATGTTACACTACGACTAACGAATGTAACATTTTTAAGGATTTGTGGTCGGGTTTTATTAATTTAAAACTAAACGTTTCGATAAGTCCAGTAAAACTAAGTAGTTTTAAAAATTTGTTAAAATTCCAAATAATCATATGAAATCTGAAAATACTAACCTGCTTATACTTGCGTTTTCAGAATTCAAGTATCATACAATAATTAGTTTTTTAAAACCAATATTATTTACTGAAAACGATTACTGTAGTACCCATTAAATGAGGGGATTTTGCGTGCCATAAATGGGGACCCCTGATGGAAAACCATTTATTCTCAAACAATCTATACAATTCGTGGTATAAAATATTGACAGAGTGAGAGCATACCCACCCAGCATGCATGTACCCTAAATTATGATCTTCTTGCTCTACAAGAGGGACTGTCAAAATTGCATGGTATTTCACTCCTTTGGAATAATACATCGAAGAAGTAAATTAGAAAACAATTAATTACCTATAGGTATAGCCTAACTGATAAATTGCTACGTAAGTGTGCGCGTCTGAAATTTAATTATTTTGTACGCAACAAAAATGTTTCTAAAACGTATATTTTGTGTTCATCATGTATTACTGGATTCTTTTTGTTTTTTCTGATATTCACAAATGTACGTTCGACTATTAATTTAACGTTCTAACAAATATACCCCAAGTACATATTGTTCGATCGGGATATCGCTCAATTAAAGTGCGAATTGATCTTTGTAAAATGTGATTTCATTCACCGTAATTAAACAAAGCATAATTAACTCAAACAATCCTCGTAAGTAAAGTTAATTATTGTAGTTTAAAAAAAAAACACTATTAAAGTGCAAACATTTGACGGACTAAGAGGCCGCCACTTTGTTGTATATATTAATTTCACCTACGGGGTAATTAAATCTTATTAGCACTAATGTAATTTATTGATTGATGATAAGTGATTTTTTACAATATTCGTTGTCAAATCGTTTGAAGGTGGTATTCGAACACCGTTTATAAAATATTTCCAATATTATGATTTTAAAATGTATTTTAACTATTAATGTAACTTTCTGGAAAAACTTGTTTTCAACAATGTGAACTGTTCTAAGGGTAAAATTTTAGACAAGGAAGAGATATCTCAAAATCCGTTGGTAACCGAATCATTTTTAACGAAATTTCTCAAGTTGTAAATATTTACTTGATTTGGATTAAATTTTACCTTTTCAACCTTAATGTTGTACAACTTAATATGCATTCCAGTACTTTTGGTTGCCTATACTGTTTTACACACTACATTCTAACTTTACAAAGCTATTGTTAAAATTTCTAATCTCTTGCTTTTGTTTAACACACATTTGACCAGTTGATATAGATAACAGTCTTCTTTACATACAAGTTTTGCGTTTTATTAACATTGCAAGTTTGGTTGCTGAAGCATTGCTTTAAATAATTTTCTTCGCAAGAATAAAGTAAAATACTTTATACCCCAGAGTTCTGAGTACATTGTTTTCTTCGCCTATTCCGGTTTTGAAGTTTACCATCCACACGGTTGTCACGAAAAGCTAGCTCGCTTTCCATCTTTAGAGGTATGTGAATTTCTTTTTCTGTAGCCTTTCCTAATGGCTCGTTATAATTTTTAGCTTCTTGTGGGTGTTTCTGTTCTGGTTTTTGTCGTTAAAAGAAGTTTAAGAGTTGACCATTTGTACCTATGTGTGAAACTTACATAGAAATTCCACCTATGGTTCCTTTCCTAAAAGAATAAGATAAGAGATATATCAATTCTTAGAAATCGACAAAAGTTCAGACGATTTTAATTATATTCTTCACACCCAGGTTATGTATGAAACTTATAACCTCGTATCCTTTCTGCTGCTTTCCTTAGTACTAAATTAAGAAAAACTATTAGAATAACCCTTTGCTCTCACTAAAATATTCTTTCTTCTCCACCTTTCCATTTGTCTTTTTGTTTGCATTCTAAAATTATCAAAAATGGTGTATTACCTTATTGCTAAATTACTTACCTTTTTATTAGATCTTTAACTAATTTTTGTGTAAATTGTTCTTTAACAACTACCGTTTTATATTCGGCTGTCGGCCATATTTTTATCTCTTAGCGTTTGTGACGCATTAATTTATCAAACAAACCTGCGCACAGTAGTTAGTTTTAGATACCTGTCATGTTTTAAATTTTTGAATTTAATATTGGTAATGGATTAACTTTTATTTTTTTAATTTTTTTTTTTTTTAATTACATTTTTATTGGGACATAGTAAGGTATTCTGAACTTCATTATCATTTTGTTATTATTTTCGTTATAGAAAACCTGCGTTAATTTAGCAAAGCCTTTCGAAATTAATCAGGTTCCAATTCATTTACATTTCTTAGTTACAACGTTATACAGAATAATTCTTTAAGCTCGTGCTTTTTTTAATTTTTGTTTTCTTCAAATCTTAAAATTAACGAACGTATCTACGTTTCGATACTTAAAAATTTAACTTTTTATTTAATTGTTAGTTACCTCATTGTGGACAAATTTCCAATTTATTTAATTAAAAATTATTAATTTTATTAAATACATAAATAAAAAGTTTACCTCGAGTAGGATTTGAACCTACTACCTCTAATTTGCTAGAGTACCGCGCTAACCAACTACGCCATCGAGATTCAAGCCCCAATCGATGCAAATTTTGTCTTTATGTATGTAGAACTGACGTAAATTCTAAATATACTCTAGCAAAGTACAGGCGCAGGTTCAAATCCTATTCGAGGTAAACTTTTTAATTATGTATTTAATAAAATTAATAATTTTAATTACATATTTACTTTTGAACTTATTCTTTCGTTACAAAACTTATAATAATTCCAATTTGTTTGTCTTTTTGTTAGAATTGATCTATTTTGAAACACGTTTTATTTTTATATGTTTTCTTTATTTGATTTAACAATTATAGGTTTGGTTTATACTACAACATTCTTTTTGTTCTATTGGATTTCTCCTTTCCTTCGGTTACCTACTCGCCTTTTGCAGACATCGTTATTCAGGAGCTGGGATAACGTTGATTTAGTCTTTGGGGGAGCGGCTCCGACGTCCTTATCGCTACCGGAATTTTCTTGACCCCGCCCGAACCGTATGATTCCAGCGATTTCTTTTCATCAGCAGTTGAGTAGCGACCCTTCTCTCAGCTTTCCGTTTCTGCACGTAACACATTGTTGTGTTATAAAAATTGCTTTGATTGCTTTTAAAATATATTTTTGATTTGTACTGAGACATAAAAATAATGCAGCGTGTTGTCCAACACACATGAAATCGTACACAGCCGACTAATTTTGATTTTATGCTAAATTAATGAAATAAAATAACTTTTGGTCAAGTCATACTTTGATCGGCTGCTGTAAAATGCGCCAAACTACCCAGCTGCTACCTAAACTGATAATTTTCACCCCTTTTGCAAATCGGCTAAGCCATTTTTGTTTCATGGCAAGTTTTATTATGTTCATGACAAATTTATTGATTATTCTGGCAAGTGTTTGTTTAATTACCGTATAGATTGTGCTGGCATAAGTGTTGACCCATTAGCTAGCTTGAAATCTAGTGACGAAGTTAATCGTTGGTGTTGTAATACATGTTTAACCGTGGACAGCCAATTACCTCTATTAAATCTGCAATTATTTGGCGATGATGTACCGTAAGTGATGGTCATCGTAACATAGGTGCTATAATTGGAAATAATATGAAAATGATATTTTCTAAATTATTTCTTCCTGAAATTAAAACTTTACTTACAATTGAAAATACAAGTTTAAAAACGGAGGTAAATAATCTCAAGGCTACTATTTCTAATGAAAAATCCACAACGTACGTTAATGTTGCAGCTGTGTCTAATGCGAATATTGATTCCAGCAAAGGGGCTATCCCTAATGTAAAAGTACCGGTCGGTGTTAAATCTAAAAATTTACCCATTAGCAGTGCAGTTCAACCTAATGAAATTAAATTAATATCACCTACTGTATCTCCACCTTTACAATCATTTGCTCATGTTAATATTAGTAATGAAATCTGCACTAGTCGTGATGTTAATGATCAATTTAACTCTGAGGGATTTACCACAGTCCCACAAAAAGTTCATCAAACTAAGTCGACCCTTCCTGGCTCTGGTGAAAGTTTAAGTATTAAAGCTGCTAAACGCTGTTCACACTTACACGTCTATAACTTGGACCCAAATGTAACCTCGAAAGATGTAATTGGTTACTTAATTTCAATGAAGTTACAAACGTCCAAATAATACAGCTCTTTCAGAGTGTCTGTCTTAAGTGACGAATTTCTTAATCTCAAAAAGCCAGAGCTTTGTCTAATAAACAGTCAAAATTCAATATGACTGTAAATCATACTTTTCAACCTGTGATGCGTACTGAATGTATTATAAACAAAGACGCTGTTTTTAATTTTAACTTAAAGTGCTATCTTCAAAATGTATGGAGTTTGAGGTCCAAAACAAACCAATGTTTTTCTGTATTTAGTTGCCAAGAATATGATGGTTTATGCTTAGTGGAGACGTGGCTATCTGAGAATGTTACCAGTAATGAATTCTTCCCGAATAACTAATTTTTACAGAAGTGATCACAAATTTAGTGAAGTTGATAGACTACGTGGTGGTGGGGTGTCATTAGCAATTAAAAGTTACACATACAAATTATTAGATTTAGTTATATCTAATCAGTCATGTGAGGTTTTACTTGAAAACGGCCCTATCGTTAAAGAAGGCATCCACCATTCAGCGTTTCTCATTGTTCTTTCAATTAAGAAAGCTGAAAATCTTAATTTCACTGATAATGCACTCAACAAACATTATAACTTTAACAACGTAAACTTTTTCCATGTCTTACGAATATTAACCACTATTCTGAAGTTAACGCAGCTGTATCCGAATTCTGTAAAATCTTAATTTAAATTTTGAATGAGCATGTGCCTCGTTTTAAACCATCTAAACCTAATTATCCTAAATGGTTTTCTAAAGAAATTATTCATAATATCAGGCTTAAGGCGAAATGCTTCCGTAAATTAGAAAAAATCGTATTGCGAATCCTACCACGAGGAATTCAAGCGATCCAGTCCCATATATCTGTAGCGTACAAATCTTATCTGCGACTTGTAGAGTGCTCAATTTCAGTCCAAACAGGTAACTCTAGAATACCTGCTCAAATGTGCATAAACGTTTCAATTTTAGCTGATCCAACAAGAAACTGTTAATGGTTTTGCATTTTTCTTTAGTTCTCCTCATTTGCCATCTACAAATCATTTTTCTACTGCTGCTCAAAACATTTTATACTCCAGCACCTGGATCGCAATATCGAACTTGGCTGAAAATGAAATTAAAAGTCTTTAAAAAATTAAAAAAACTCTAAAACTGCTGGTGTTAGTCTAATTCCCAGTTTCTTGTTAAAGATTGTGTTCCCATCTTTAGCTTCCGCTGCGGATACTACTCAATTTAATACTTAAACGTACCCTTCCAGATATCTAGAAGGAGACTAAAATTTGTCCTGTATTCAAAGTATTGTAGATTACAACGGAAAATGACTAAATTCTTAACAAAATGGCGCAAACCGCATGTCGATATCTTTTGTCTAACTCGAGATATAAGTAAAACGCGTAAACATACGTAACTAGTATTGGCTTACTCTGTATTATAACTTAAAATAATAAAATATATGAAAAGAAGATCAGACACATTAAAACTTAATGTCCAATTAAATGTTCAAAACGTTTTCCATCATTGTCTACACAAAGATGTAATCTATCGCGGGTAGACATAACAGCTGCTTCAATCTCAGCTATGTATATACTATTGATAGCGTTTCTAATGTGTTGTTTCATGCCTTGTCGCATGGTTGGTCGAGTTTGAACGACTAACTCATTTAATCCTCCCCATAGATAAAAGTGTAGATATGTTAAGTCTGGAGATCTAGCTGGCCATGGAAATATACTTCCCCTTCCAATCCATTTATATGGTTATCTTAAAGTTCAAACAATCTCTAACTCGCCTAAAAAAGTGCGCATGACACCATCTTGCTGAAACATCAGATCTCTTCTTGTCTTCTAATAAAATGGGCAATTCATTTTACAAAAATTTAAATATGTATCGCCATTTAAAGTTTCTTCAAAGAAATATGGTGTATGATTTTTCCATCAACTATACCACACCAAACGTTAAGACTGCACCTACCTTGAAGCTGCATTTGATCCATCCAGTGCGGATTTTCTTCAGCCCAATAATGCATATTATGCAGATTAGCACCACCCACACTACTAAAGGTGGCTTCGTCTGTCCACAAAATAATTGATATGATATGCGGTTGTTCTTCCAGCACATCTAACATCCAATTGCAGTAATTCCAGCCTTGCATCGAAATCCCTTTCATGGAAAGCTTGGTGGAGAACTACATGATAAGGATGCAGTCTGAAAAACATAGAAAACAAATATTTTTAAGGTATGAATGAAATGATTGAAGTGCCACGTTACCTTTTTTATCGCAATATGAAAATAAAACAGTTGAATCTAAAACTTAAAGAGGATTACAATTTTTAAACTTAAACGTGCAGTTCATAATGTTATCAGAAACCTACCTGTTATGCTTTAAAATCCTTAGAACGGTAGTTTTTGGTATGTTTCATTTTGCAGAGATTTTCCGACTACTTATATGTCGATTTTGTTGAACTAAAGCAACAACATTGATTACATTATCTTCGGTCACACCTACACCACGTCGTTTATAACAACGATGATGAAAGCTACCAGCTTCTCTTAATAATCTTGCCTTTCTTTTAAATACTTGCCATAATGCCTCCTGTCAGGATACCTTATGTCATATATATGTGAGGCAATAGAGGCATTTTGATGGCATTCGAAATAAACTCCAATTATATCATACAATTTGGCATTTGATATACTCATTATGATATTAGTGCTGATTATTTACTGATATAGTAATATTAATATCTAATCAAGAAACGTTATATTCGAGTTATATGCTAACACTTCTTAAAAAGATTGCAACTATTTTGACTACTGTCAATAAATAAACAATTTGAAGCCCCTGTCAACTTTATTTCGCAGCCTTCTTAGTTTAACAAATTCTGAAAATACTGACATATTTTGTTATATTAAATTATAATACAGAGTGAGCCATACTTATATCTCGAATTAGACAAAAGATATCGATATGCGGTTTGCGCCATTTTGTTACGAATTTATTCACTTTCCGTTGTAATTTACAATACTTAGGTGTTTTCGATTTAAAAATTTTAACATAGACAAATTTTAATTTTTTTTTTATTCGAAAGTGCCCTCTATCTACGACAATTAAGACTAAATGTAATTGTTTTATAGTAGGTGTATTTGGTTCATCTACACCCTTTCGAATGAGAATAATTTCGTTAAAATAGGTTGATCCAAACCAAAATTATAGGCATTTTTCGTACAAACATTCCCACTCTGCCACGCTCTTTACTTGATAAAATAGAGAAAAAAGTGTTTAACAAAATTTGTGCAGAAATTATGTATCATTCCAATTTACTTATTTAATACCTACTATGATTGGACATATTTTATAAAAAAAATTGTTTCTAAATCTTTCTATAAAGATTATGCCCTCTAGCGATAAAGCTAGAAAATCGAAAGTTATTTCCAGCGATTTCCCTTGGCCGTTTTTACTGGGAATTTTTTTTCCCAAAGCTGTACGATACACAGTTCCTGTGATATAGCCAGTACAATGCATTACAACACTTATTAAGTTTATAGTACATTGTAAAATTGATGTTACGACATTTATAGTAAAACGAATGTAGTGTGCAGTACGAGCCGCGTTAGCGGAAATGATGCCAAGTATGAGTTTTACAATCTTCATCGTAAATATGTGTTTTACATAGTACCTTTTCTATTTCACATAAATTTATTTTTGTGTTCTTAAAAACACAAATGTGAAATAGTTTATTTAGATCTGTATGTTGGTAACATAAGTATAATGAAATCATCAAGGCACATTTGAATTATTAAGTATCAAAAGTAAAATTTAAATTATGAATTCATTTGAAATCTCCTGCATTCCTCCAGAATTAAGAGAGTTTGCAGTCGAGAAGTTACTTCCTGAGAAATCACGAGCTAAATATGAAAAAGAGTATAAAAACTTTTGTTCATGATGCGATGAAAATAATGTTGTAAATGTAACGTAAAATATTGTACTGGCATACTTCAATATAATGAGTCAAACAAAAAAGGCTTCTACAATGTGGTAAAATTACTCAATGATTCGAACATGTCTTTCCTTGTAAAACGATATTGACATATCTACTATACAAAGTTGGTCGCATTTCTAAATCTTCAAAATCATGAATCGAAGCAAACTAAAAACTAAAATATTAGATTCCCAGGAGATTATTAAATTTATTAATGATGCTAATGACGACACCTTTTTGGAAATGAAGGTAAATTTACTACTACATTGTTTTTATAAATAATCTTTTTTTATCGATGTACAAAATTTCAGGTCATATTAATAATGGGGTTTTGCGGCGCATGTAGGAGAGATAAGTTAACTAATATGTCTGTGCATGACATAGACATAAAACCTGACATAATAATGGTTACAGTTCCAAAAACTAAAACTATTGTGTCACGGCTATTCTGCACAACTGAATTATCATGTATTAATCTTATTAATAATTACGTGAAACTGAGACCGTCTCAAACGACTCAAAGTCTTTTTTGTTATGGATTGCAAAGGTAGATGTATAACATATCCGAAGGGGATTAACAAAATTGGCAAAGTACCTAAAAATATAGCAAAATTTCTTAAATTATCACAGTCCGAACAATACACGGGTCACAGTTTTCGCGGATCATCTGCATCGCACCAAGCCAATCAAGGAGGTGATTTGCTCACAATTAAAAAACACCGAGGTTGAAAGTCGTCAGCTGTAGCTGAAGGATATGTTGACGGTTCTTTAAAGAAAAAAGTGGAGGTAGCATCAATGCTTTGTAATCAGCCTTCTACTTTTACTGCAGTTAGAAATTTCTCCAGACTTCTCAAAATCAAGAGCAACTTGTTGAGTCCAACAGCCATGTAGATAACACAAACGTGAAAATGAAGTAAATCGAGATCGAAGAATAATTTAAAATCAGAATATTGTTCTGGCAGAACAATTTCCGTTTCTGTAAAAGATAATGCCACCTTGACATTAAAAATATATAGTCACTGTACTGTAATAGTGTATTAAAGTATAAGTGGATAAAAAGATCTTTAAAACACGCGCGATTTTTCGAGCACGATGGCACAGCCGGAGTGCCCAAAACAGAGTAAGTGTTTTAAAGACTAGCTATCCACAAATACTTTACGCTATTTTTTTTATTGGTGCACCTTGAAATCAAAAATACTAGTATTATTACTACAAAAAATGGAAATAAGAACTAATAATGGAAAATATGTAAATAAAAATTGATATATCTAACAATAGTAACTGTACTTTCTATTTTAAATAAAGGTTTTGAATTTGTTAGTAATATTTGATTTGACGTTACAAGGTACTCCTGTCAGATCAATAATCAAAAAGCTGTCATTTATAGTTCATTCGTTTAACTTATCCCGACGACGTCATGTATGAATTAAATCACGATATGACCGTCGTTTGTAATTTAAAGCAAAAATATGAGCACTGATACCAACCTTACTTTATTTGCTTATTTGTTATGGTATGTGCGCGCGCCGGTTTGTTTACTTCTTATTCGTTTTTCATTGCTTCTTGAGTTAATATTTTAAAAGACCGGTTGTTTTCACAACCACGTTACTTTCTAGTGTTTATTTAAGGTAAAGATTAATTCGTTTTTTTACAGAAAGAGATATCATTTATGCTTCATTTATAGCACATCAACATGCCTCGTGGGTCAATTACCGTACACGAATTGATCCATAACTTAATGAAATACTTTAATAAAGAAAAACAGAACAATTGGTCCCTTACACCATTAAGAGCAGTGCATACAAGGGTTAGCCATACTTTGAAAATTGATACCAAATGCTTTACGACGACATCAAAATCAAGAAGAAAACAAGGAAAATGAACCTGAACGAAAAAGTCTAAAAATAAAAGACATGGATCAATGACAAAAAAGTGAAATCTGTACTACAATTTACAACATGTATAGATACGCTCTTAACTAAAATTAAAGAAAAAGGTATCGTTGAGTGTAAAAAGACAAGCCTCTATCACGTTTTGTTGGACATTTGACTTCCTTTTAAGCAAACAAACAATAGAAAAGCCCTATGCGAAAAAAATTCAATAGCATCAATGAGGGAGAAGTTACATCACTTATATGAAAGAAGATATCTACAAGTAGTTCGTTTATCTCGACGAAACATGGATATGTGCAAAAGGAATATGGCAAGATTCCAGTTCAAAATGCTTTAAGAATCTTCGTGGCGAAGACAAACGTTATATAGTTCTACATTGTGGAACAGAAGATGGCTTTATGGAGGGAGCAGACTTTACATTCTCTACAACAAATAAAAGCATATCACGATTGGATGAATTCCGAAAACATTGTTAAACAGTTAAAAATCAACTTTTAAATATAACAAAGCCATCTCTAATCGTTATGGATAATGCTCCTTACCATGCACAATTGTCAATCGCCAACCAACTACAAATTGGAAAAAAGAAGAAATTGCAGAGTGGCTTAGGGGAAGAAAAATTACTTATGAAAGGAAGCATTTAAACGGAATTACTACATACAGCAAAGCTACATAAGGAAGAAAACAATATTTGGTCAACAATATTAGTAGAGAACATGGACATGAAATTTTACGCTTGCCTTCTTACCACTACCACCCAATAGAAATGGTATGGGGAATAAGCAAAACTTATTATGATAAACACATTGGAAGATATGGTTATGGGGATGATAATGTCAAACAGATGTGGAAAGAAGCGTTAGAAACAGTTTCACCTTCAGTTTGGTTAAGTTAAGTGTTGGGAACAAGAAAAAGTTTATGATGTCCAAGTCAATCCAATTATTATAAATCCAAACAATGACACAGATACAGATGAAGATGAAGTGTAGTGAACATTTATAATTTCTTGTTTTTAATTGAATTCTTAACGCAAACAAATATTTTTCTCCAAAAGCTTAAAAATTTAATTAATAACATATGTTATTGTACCGGGTAGCCAACTAAGAACGGCCGTCGGCCATATCTCAGGAATGGATTATAGCACAGGTTCGGGAAAAAAATTCCCGCCATTTACCTGTTTCTTACGATATCTCAGGATAGGAAAAAGATATCGACTTGCAGTTCTCACTGTTTTATTACTAATTTAGTCTACTTTTTAAAGACCCACTTAAATTTTTATACTTCCATTTAAAATTGTAAAGAGAAAACACAATATTAAAAAAATATTAAAGAGCGCCCTCTAGCATTTATGTTATTAATCAGATTGCTTCAAATTTTCAAATTTTCTATTGTTTAACAAAAGCTCTTTCAAACAACGTCAAGTTTATTAAAATCGGTAAGCACAACCTGAATTAAAGGCGTTTTTCGTAACAAGGTTCCACTCTCCCCCCTTATTTGAACTTGTCAAATAAAAATATGCAGAATTTGTCGAGGAATCTGATTATAATATTTAATATGCCCTTAATTGAGTAAATTTTGAAAAATTTTGCTTTTTAAAATTTTGACTGTCAAATACGTCCTCTAGTGGACCTACAATTCTGAAAATAATTTCCATGCGTTTCTCACACATTTGTTATAAAATTTTTTTGAACCTGTGCTATAATCCATTTGAGATATGGCAACTTCTTAGATTGAGTACATTAACATTATATTTTATAACAATAAATTATTTTCAACACAATCATGCTTAAATGTGAAGGGACAAATTGTCATATGTTTTATTACATTATGGTGTAATAATGCACTGAATAAGTAAGAAACACTGGGTTATAATGTGTTTAGTGTGTTTAAAATGATACTTTGAATAAGTTTATAAAAAGTACTATAATTCGATTACATTAAATACACCAATAATTTTCAATTGCAGTAATTGCAATAATCTTCTACACAAACAAGTGTAAACACCGATGATTGAAATTATGATTCCGTATTATGGAATTGGAATGTTTTCTCAAAGCATAATGACTAGTAGTATTCCTAAAAATTCAATCTTCATGAATAAATCAAATAAATAACCATTTACTCACAAATTTGCGTTATAGAATATATTGCCGTTATAGCATTGATAATAAGTTGAGAAGATAGGCAACCTGATGGAAAGAAATGTACTGTATGTATCAATCGACCGCGTGGTGGCGCATAAGCGTACATTTATCGAGACCCCGCTTAGTACAGCTTCGACTTCGTTGGTTTCTACGTCGCTCGTTCTGACAACTTTTATTGTGGTGTATTGTGATGCTTTACGTGTTTCATGTTTTTAATATATAAATTATATGGTTAAGTGATTAGTGTAGTTAAGTATTGTAAATAAAAATCGACCATGGCAGCTGGTAGTATTTGTGTGTATATAAATTGTAAAAATAATTTAAAAAATAGAAGCACTTAAGTTACTTTAAATTTCCTATTAATGATGAAAAGAGATGCGACGAGCGGAAGAAAAACTGCGGGAATATTAAAATAATTGAGATGGACAATAAAGACTTAAAACAAAAATTAATTTGTGAAAAACATTTTAGTTCCAAATTTATTTTGCAGAATTCTATTCGTAAAATATTAAGTAAAAGTGCAATACCTGAAAAATTCATTGTTCCCGATGAAGGTACGTAATTATATAATATCATTTTTTAAATCAAAGTAGATTAAATTAAATTGGCTGAGTGATAAATTAAAAATCTTAGTCACTAACAATTTTAAATTACTTGAAAACGATTCAGAACAAACCAAGTTCTAGCAAGTAAGGATAATCTTACCTCAAATATTGCCTCAGAATATAATTTTCAATAAAAAAAAACAGTACTTAAATAAGGAATTAATAATTAATTGCTGCTATCATTTACCCTTTAGATTCTTCACCAGTGATTATAAAAAAATTACGTACCTACTCCAAAAAAAACGACCTCCATCATTGACGGATTCAGAGCCATCATCGCCTTCACCTAAAATTAGAGTAACGGAGAACTCTTTCCTCGTAGGACAGGACAGTGATTCGCGCGAATCCTGCGTCAGTGATAGGATTTTGAATATGCGGTCCTCAAGCACATCAGTATCTTTAATACCAAAATTTAGGAAACTTAAATCTAAGTTGCGTATACTGCAAAAAAAATTGAAAGCAAAAACCATTCAAAACACCAGGTTCAAACTGAAAAGCAAGAACTTTACCACCAAAAACGTTGTTGAAGGTTCGATGTTTAATAAAAGTGTATCTGTTAAAGACTTTTATAAACATGCAATTATTTCACAGAAAAAACACTCCATGGTCATATAATGAGAAACGGGTAGCATTATCTCTATATTATAAATCACCAGGGTGTTATAAATAGATGCGGAATAAATTAGGTTTTGTTTTACCATCTGAAAGAACAATTCAATCGTGGTTAAAAATTTCCAATTTAGTAACCGGCGTCACAACAAATCTAACACAAAAGTTGATGACAAAAGTAAAAACAATGAATGAGGACGAGAAGCAATGTGTGGTTATGTTTGATGAAACTGCTCTAAAAAGAAAATTAGAGTTCAATAAATTTCAGGATATCGTTGAAGGTTACGAGGATCTTCGTCATTTAGGGCGTGATGACAAAGTTGCTAATACCGCTATGGTAGTATATCTGAGAGGGTTATTACACAATTGGAAAATCCCCTTTTGTTATTACATATCTGCGGGACCAATCAAGGCGGATAATTTAAAAGATATAATTGTTACTGTTATTCAAAAATTATTAGATATGTATTTAAAACCTGTGGTTCTCATTTGCGACCAAGGAACTAATAACAGAAGTGCTTTGACAAAATTAGGTGCTTCAAGTGAAAACCCTATAATATACATAAACAATACAAAACTTTTTACATGTTTTGACACCCCGCACTTACTGAAAAGTCTAAGAAATAATTTCATCAATTCAAAATTAAATTTCGTGGTTAACGGAAACGCAGTATCTTGGAGCGACGTGTTGAAGAGTTATGAAATTGATAGGAGTAGTACAAACTCTAGAGCCTTGAGCAAAATAACTCCAATTCACATAAATCCAAACACCTTTCAAAAAATGCGAGTAAAACTTGCTGCGCAAATTTTTAGCCACACCATGTCTTCTACAATAAGAACTGTTTCAAAACTACGTCAGTTCGACAGTTCAACGTGCGAAAATACTGGGAATTTTATTGAAGAAATTAATAATATATTTGATTCCCTTAATAGCAGAACATTAGAAGATCCTAACCCTCATCGAAGACCCTTGTCCATATATAGAAATACTTCATTAAATAATTTGGAAAACGGGTTAAAGTACTTTAGTAATATTCGCGTGTATAGTGATGGAAAAATGCGTAATAACATTTATTGCATAGATGGCTTTAAGTGGACTATTCGATCAATATTACTATTGTGGAATGATTTACAAAAAGAAGGAGTGAAGTATTTAATAACAGGGCATATTAATCAAGATGCGTTAGAAAATTTTTTCTCAGTAGTTCGCAACAGAGGCGGATACAATCCAACGCCTTCTGTTCGTCAATTTAGAATATCTATTCAACAAAATATGTTCATAAGATTACAAACGGGAGCTGATTCTGCAAATTGCGAAATAGATGAAGCCGAAACTTTTGAATTGGATAACCAACCGTTGGAATCGGATGTCGAATTACCAAATAGTACTTCAAACACACATCGACATATTATGGAAGTGACGGTGGCAATGATAATGAATCTATCATACAAACACAATCAGTTAGTCCTACGAATTTGGAATCTTGTAGTATTGTGTATCTAGCTGGTTATTTAGTATTCAAGCTGCTTAACAAATATAATTGCACGTTGTGTAGTGAAAGACTACTGAAGTGCGAAGAAAGTTTGCTTTCTGAAAACGAACTATTGTTATTGTGCAAAGATTATGGAACGGAGCAACTATCCCATTTAAAAAGACCATCCGATTCTTTTGTAGAATTTGTATCTAAATTATTGGTATCGCTTAATTTCTTTTTTGAGAAAAACAAGTCCAGCAAAGGTATTGCATATAAACGACAGCATACATCTACTCATAAAAATTAAAATTTATGCAACATTAAAAAATGACTCTGAGAAACTCATTTCCCAGAAATTAAATATTAATCATTGTAATTCCCATAAACAGCATAGAAAACTACGTGTATTGTCTTCAACCACACCTAATAACAATTTCTAATTTTTTTCAAATCCTATTTTCTTGTATGTATTCAAAAACGACGTTTGAAATGTATTTTGCAACTTCAACAGAACAAAGATAAGTTATATCCGCGAATTGAATTTTTTTTATCGAAGTTTTAAGAATTAATAATCTAGTTCATTACTGTCTCTTAATTTGTTCTTGAGGAAGAAGAACAAATGCTCTACAGTTCTTGCCCAAAATAATTACACATTTTTCAAAAAAAATGTTAAATTGTTTTATAACTTTTTCAACAAAACATAAACGATGGACATATCTGCGAATAAAAATCGAATTGTATTCAACTTTGACAAATAATTAAGAAAAAGTCACTTTAAATAATTAAGACAGTTTTAAAAATTAATAATCTAGTTCATTAAGGTCTCTTAATTTGTTCTTGAGGAAGAAGAACAAATGCTCTAAAGTTCTTGCCCAAAATAATTACACATTTTTCAAAAAAAATTTTAAAGTGTTTTATAACTTTTTCAACAAAACATAAACGATGGACATATCTGCGAATAAAAATCGAATTGTATTCAACTTTGACAAATAATTAAGAAAAAGTCACTTTAAATAATTAAGATAGTTTTAAAAATTAATAATCTAGTTCATTAAGGTCTCTTAATTTGTTCTTGAAGAAGAAGAACAAATGCTCTAAAGTTCTCCCCCAAAATAATTACACATTTTTCAAGACAGATTTTAAAGTGTTTTATAACTTTTTCAACAAAACATAAACGATGGACATATCTGCGAATAAAAATCGAATTGTATTCAACTTTGACAAATAATTAAGAAAAAGTCACTTTAAATAATTAAGATAGTTTTAAACATTAATAATCTAGTTCATTACTCTCTTTTAATTTGTTCTTGAGAAAGAAGAACAAAAATGCTCTAAAGATCTTGCCAAAAATTTAATATAATTATGTATTTGGAGATTTTGTTTGAAATAAAATAAAATAAGTTTGAGCCGCTATTGTCAATAGGGTTTCTTAGTTATAAATATCTATTTTTAACGCATGATTGAATACGATCAATGTTGGTAAGGAATAATAATGTATATATGTAATTTATGCTTTAAAAATTTTTAAATGATTGTAAAAAAATTAAATTTCACACTTTTGAAAGAAATAAAAATGATTCTATCGACTTGTTTTCTTAACTGCTGTTATGCATGTAACCTGCTGACTCGTCAAACAGATCGAGCATTGTCAATTAAATTTGTAAAACGAGTTATAAGCTAGTTTTAGAATGGTTTACGGAGGGAGCCACTTTCTTAGCATACAGTTTGAGGGCTGCGGGGTGCATTGCGGTAATATACTAAGCAGGAAAGTGGAAGGAGACTAGGTACACTTTGAAGCGTACCGTTGCGTATCTTCTCAACTTATTAATCACTGGTTAGGACAAGGAGTGCAGTGTTCGGGCCTGGTGATATTTACATCGTTTATATACACCCGATGCCGTCAAAGATTTAAAACCGTCACTTTTATGTAGAAAACTATTAGAACAATTACTTCCTTTCTTTGGAAGAGTTCATTGGTCTTAACCTACAAATATTTACATCATTTTTGCAACATTTTAGAATAACTTACCAAAATTCATCTGCTACGTTATTATATTGTATGTTTTATTGAAAATAATATGGTTAGGTGCGTACATCTACGATACGTAAATTAAATTTTTGTCTTTTATTTGCAAACAACATTATGACATGTACATTTGACATTTACGTGAAGTTGGTATCAAAACCGTTCGTACAAGAAAACGAAATTTGTTGTTGATGTTACCCTTGTTAGTTACTTGAGTTAATAAGAGACATACAAAACGACACTCTTGGCATAATACCTTAGCTAATGTATACATTGTATTCAATATGTAAAAAAGGATAGTCATACGCGGTTGACTCATCGATCCATCGGGATAAGTTAAACGAATGAACTATAGATGAATTTGTTAATAATATTTTATTTGACGTTACAAGGTACTCCTGTCAGATCAATAACCAAAAAAATGTCATTTAGACTTCACGTTTCTTGAGTTGTTGGTGTTGCCATGGTACTTTAAAAAATGAGCGTTTTTGAAAGTTCGATTTAAACACGCTAAGGCGTGCTTTAAATAGGTAAAATGAGGCACCAATAAAAAAAAAGGTAATTAAAACTTGTTACTTAATAATCTTAATACCTATCCTGTTATCGTGTTTACAATATCACTATACTAAATAAACTAATTTTTACTGAAATCGGCATGAATGTTGCTAAACGCGGACTAATTTGAGCCACGAAAGTTTGATTTTAATGCCAGGCATGAAATTATATCTTTCATGCCTAATCATTTATACTTTCCAAATTAGGTAGGTTGATATTTTTATAGAATAAAATAATAATAGCAATTTTGTCAAAAACTTTATTTTTTATCAACGAAGTGCTTAAGTATAAGAAATTACTTAATATTAACTGTAACTGTTGAATTTTCAACATTATCCCAGGTAAATCAGAATTTTTTAATGAAGAAACAACAGCAATATTTTGTTTGGGATTTTATGTTCTCGACTCTTCCGAAATGAACAACTCGTTAATATTAAGATTATTAGAGACTGATATTCCTTCTTGAATTCTACTAGCGATTACACGTTTATTTTGTAACGATTCGAGTACATAACCTTCTGCTACACTGGTAGCACTCCACCCACCATCCCTTTTCAGATCTATTATATCGCCACCAGCGTCCACCAATAAAGTTGCCGACGTACGGCGTAAACAGTGACCGGTATACTTCGTGCAACTAGGCAAACCAAGAAAAGCCGCGTGTGAGGCTATTTTGTTAGATATTTTCCCAATGGTATGAATCCCCACAGCTTGAACGCTGCACTTTCCGTTTTTGTAATTCACAAATAAATGTTCTTGTGGTGTATGCGGAGGGCGCAGTCCTATATAGTTTCGGTACAAGCCGACGTTGATTTGCTGCTTTCCCTTTCCACCAATGCTTGCTTTATTGGTTTTTGAATCGAGAATTTTTACAATTAAAACAATACCCTTATCTTCTACGTTATTTTTGTTAACTCGTCACAGCGACATGCACCCGATAAACCAATAATTAATACAACCTGAAACGAATATAAGTATGACATCAATTGAAACACTCTTAATTATAATCGCTTACTTTCATCATTAAAAATTAATCATCAGGAACTTTTCGAAGAAAATCATCTACTCCGCTTCTTGTAAACACTCTTACTTTTTTGCTTGGTATCCTGTCGATTTTCTTTACTTGTCGTTAAGAGAACACGCTTTTAATTGTTGATATACACTGGCCAAAGCTCTCTACTTAATTCAACTCTATTTTTTTAAATAATTTTAATCATTCTTAATAATTTTTAATAATTTTCAAAACGATTTCAGAAAAAATATAATACATCACGTAGCATGAAAGTGTTTTTGTTTGACTCGGAGGCGCAACCTCCTATTTTTTCAGCAAGCCTCCTCGTCTAACAAAATGCCATTTTCATGCCGTGTAATGTAATATACTATAAATAAACATGTGTTATTAATATGCGTAATATATCATCATTTTAGAAAAATAATTAATTCCGTGAAATATGTTAACATTGACATTGCTACCACTATGACCAACATTGAAAAAAATAAAACCCTGAAAAGCGATTGCACAAAATTTAATTTTGTGACATTTTTTTTCAAGAAAACAGTGTCACAAAATAGCCATTGTGCACGCGAAATAGGAAAACATGTTTTATTTTACTTATATTAAATATGTTTAATTCCTTGTTGGTCACAATAAAAGTCAAACTTTAATTAAGTGTCAAATTCATACTATACTTCATACAATCAAAAATTTTCTCCATGAACCTTTTAGATAAAGATATATGAACTGATTTAATAAAGCTTAAATATAGCTTCGTTATTTGTAATCTTTTAGTTCATGCTGAAACTAAATTTAATAGAAATATTAAATTATAAGGGGATATGATACCATAATAGAGTATTAGCAGACTTCCATAAAATGATGTGGGTCGGAAGGTTTGGCTTCTGATAGGTCCTAACAGGTTTTCATCATGTCTACTTCTTAGTTATGAAGTTAAAGTTAGACTACAAGCATTGCGGTCTCTTGAATTAACTGTAATTAGTTTACAGTAGTTATAAATTGTAAACTAAACTTAGACACAAACATTGTTTTCTCTGTAATTGAAGAGCCTCGTAATTCATATTATGTGGTTTATAACACGTTAAAGAAAAAATATGAGGTTTAATTATAGTTATTATGATAATATTCTAATTCAAAGCTAAATTAGTTTCATTTTTAGTTTATAGAGGTTAAATTACAGAAATCAGCTATCAATTTACGAACGTCAGTTCATTTATTGCAATACAAACTTGAAATAAAATTGTTCTATAGGAATGTTTTATTAAGCAAAGTTTAATACAGCTAATACACAATAAGGAAACACGTCCTTAATAAGATTTTCAATAATTGATGTATCTAATATTTAATTATTGTAAAATAAAATATAGTAACCAACAACCGGCTTTTCTTTTTTGGGATAAAGTGTGTCATAGACAACTTAAATTTTGCAAATCTTGATGTGTTTTAAATATTTTACTGTTTGAAGAATAAGACGTATTCAATATTTCAAATGGTGAATTTTGTATGGACCTTTATGTACACCTGCAGTACACTCAAAGAGAATATTGTGAAAGGTAAGACGTTGAATTCGACGTTGAGGGCGTTGCAGCTTCATCCCAGTCAGGAATCAGTACATCACTTTTATGTATGCAGAGAATAACTCGCATCAAGTTTGAAATCGTAATTTACGTTTAAAATAATATCAATGTTGTTTCCCAATATGCCAAGTTAACGTGATACGAACAGAAGAACTCGCTGCACTTTAAATAAGCTCAAAAGCAATGTAAAATACGTGCGTTAAAAATATTCTAAATCAAAATGGTTTAAATATTCTACTTAATAAACTAGGTATACAGTGGTAGATACAAATGTTTTCTACCTACGCGTTTACATACTCAACAAAAGAGTAAATAAAAGCTAGTTCAAAATCTGCATTTAAGATGATAAGCGTACTAAACCAAGAAAATGTTTGTGAACTTACAGACAGAAGTTTTATGAATAGAAAAATGTCGGTTCCAGATTTCCATACAACTTCAGTATTCAAACACATCCAAGATCTGTATAAATTTGAAAAACGATTAGAGCATGAACATTTTATTATAGATTTTTTAATTATCAACCGATAACTTTGCTAAGACTACATTAGAACATACTAGTTTCTTTTCAAAAATCCACGAAAAAAAATAGAATTGCTCTCTAGAAATGAAAGTAAAAAACCTACATAACAAAACACATACTATACTAAGCAACTAGTTTCATGGGACAAGTGCGATAATAGTATATTAAAAAACAAATTTCATAAGACCAGTCTTAAAGCACGAATTCAAGTTTAAGAAAACGAGTGGCGTAGCCACGAGTATTTTAATGAATGCGTACTTCAAGGCCTTATGAAACACGTTTTTTGTAATTTGCCCTGTTTATGCCGTTTTTAAACAAAAAAACTTTCTTTAGTTGATTTAGGGATTTTTGTAGCGGTTGGTAATGTTTTAATTTTAAAAGTGAAAATTTGATCTAGTCGCCTTTTGTTTTATCTGAATTTTGCCACAAAACACGAAAATGGAAGATTATCAAGATAATCTTAAAATTTTGTACATAGGGTGGCCCAAAAATAAGTTACGACCACCAACTTGATTTTGTCAAATGGAAACACCTGTTTTTTATTTCTGAACCTGCTTTGAACTCTGAATACATCTCATGAACTATGTCCTATACCTAAGGTCAACAAATCTCGAGGAATTTGCAATTGAACGTATCAACAATTAAGAATGTATCAAGGAAGGTGGCCTTTATTTTCTGTCAAAAGGAACAATTTATTAAAAAAAACAAAACAAAGTGTCTAGTAGTATATGTGTTCTATCACCAAATTAATCATGCAGAGAATATCAATTTTTTTTGGTTCCGTTAACTTCACAAATGTTGAAATTCGACGTTCGAAATAAATTGACTTACACAACGAAATGAAAACATGTACCTATTGTTTATGGATCACCTTGGATACGATTATTTTGAAAATGCTCTTGATAGTTTTATAAAGACAATATTTATTTTTTTTCGTAAATATCTCTAGATCTGTTGACTATAGGTATAGAACATGGTACAGGAGATTTACTCAGAATTCAAAGCAGATTCAGAAAATGAGATATGCGCACGCATGTGTGCAAGCTCACACACACACACACACACACACACACACACACACACACACACACACACACACACACACACACACACACACACACACACACACACACACACAAACACGTCCACCCACACTCACACCACACTCACATTTACATACCCACACTCTTACTCTCACTGATAATCACACACACACACACACACACACACACACACACACACACACACACACACACACACACACACACACACACACACACACACACACACACACACACACACACACACACACACACACACAAACTCACTCTCACACACACTAACACGGACACTCAGGATCACACTCACCCTCACACTCACACCCACACCCACACCCACACCCACACTCACTCTCACACTCACATTCACTCCCACACTCAAGCACAGGAACCCACGTACACGTACGCGCGGACACATACGTACAAACACCCATACTCACACGCACACTCACACACACATGCACACATACGTTTTCAGCAAAACAATGTCCTAAAATGGAAGAGTTCGATTTAGCGATTCTCAAAGGAACGTCGATTGCATAACTTGTGTATGTGGGTGGGAAGACAAAAAGGCATAGTATATTTGTATATTGAACATTTAAAGCAGAAAGTATGTACCTTAGCAAATGGTTTACAAAAGAGTATCACCCTACCTCATAGTTTTGTAGATTTTGTGTCGATTAAATATTTGTAGTATTACCTCTAATAGTTGCTCTTAACATATCTTCTAATTGTATACCTTTATGAGTATAACTCCTGTCGCAAAATAAAAGAAATGTATTCAAGAACTTACCAGATAGTCTGCAAACTGTACCCATAATTTACACTTGCAGTAGGTTTTCTTTAATTTCCGACTCTGCCATGTATAGTCACATCTTTTGTATTTTATATTTGTGTGAATATGTTATATTTGTGTTAATACGATTTTATTAGTTTCAATATACATACATCACAATGATTTATATAATACACTAAAAGAAAATTATTCCCTTCGCTTCGTTCTCTACAAATTTTTGAAAGTTTTGAACGTTCATGACTAGATGATGATAAACGAAATGCAACAAGCATTACTGTCTCAGGAAGATGAACTCTGCCCTAAGGTGAAGTCCAAGTTAATGCTTATGTGGAATATGGAAGTAACAATGGTAGTAGTATTACAAATTGCTACAGAAACTACTGTAACAACAGCGCACAGCCTGAAGAAATCTGTATTAAGAACAAGATTGAAGTGTGTGTTTTTAATGTGCTCAAGACAGTTCATTAATTAATTAAGTACGTTTGTTACGTTTAGATGGCTTGTAAGTCGTGAAACTCTGAGATATAGTTGCCAAATATCGTTATCTTTATTATCCTCACAATCGAAGATGTAGTTAGTGATATTAAAATAATTATCTTTTTTGTTTTTTTTTAATGGTGTATTTTAAATTATACAATCTAAACGCTTCGATAACACTTACAGTTATCTTCGTCAGTAGTAATATTTGCTAAAAATTGTAAAAGATGTAAGCAATTTTGATAAAATTGTTAACAAGATATTTAACAATTTTTAACGGATACGGATGCGGATACGGATACGGATACTGATACGGATACGGATACGGATACGTATACGTATACGGATGCGGATACGGATACGGATACGAATACGGATACGGATACGGATACGGATACGGATACGGATACGGATACGGATACGGATACGGATACGGATACGGATACGGGTACGGATACGGATACGGGTAAGGGTACCGATACGGATACGGGTACGGATACGGATACGGATACGGATACGGATACGGATACGGATACGGATACGGATACGGATACGGATACGGATACGGATACGGATACGGATACGGATACGGATACGGATACGGATACGGATACGGATACGGATACGGATACGGATACGGATAAGGGCACGGACACAGACACAGGCATGGCCGATGTTGGCGAATCGTGTCCAAACGTAAACTGAGCTAATAATTCGATTCAGTGGTAGTAAAAAAAGTCGATTTCATGCCCTTCTATACCTACATATGAGCATGTAGGTTGGAAGGTAAAAGTATAATGTAAGTGGCGCATGACTGACGCGGTGGACGTTTCCTTACTCATTAAAGTTGCTCTCTGAATTAAGTTTTCGTATGGAATACGGAATATTATTTAGGGGCTCCTTGAATTCCTCTAGGAGGTTTCTAGAGACTACTCTTTTGGGTATTTCTCTGGTAATCTGTATATTATTTTAGTGATCCAATTTTGACAGAAGACGATTTTTTTGATATAGTTAATGGTAATCTATAATGAGCCTCGAAAGTTGCCAACTAGTTTAATGTAAATTTTGTCGGTGTGTGGCGGGATTTTGGGCTGACAGACTTCAAGATTGGATTTTACAGCAGCGTTTTCCGTAAGTCCAGTATCCAGTTTAGAGTTTTGAAAAGGGTACGTCTATGCATATGAATTCGTAGTGAAGCATGAATAGTAATGCACATATGTTTAAAGATGAAATGTTTGTATTTATTTGTTTTTACTTCATAGCAACTATTTAAGCTGCATTTTCCGGAGACTGAAATATGCAAGACTCGGCAAGGCAACATCCTTCACAAATGGCTGACCGTTTTTGTAACCCACAAAGGACATATCATCTGAACGTTTTTCATAGTCACGAAATAATCCGTGTTCAAGGACACAAGGAATGTTGGTTCACGTGAAAATCGGGTATGTGATCTATTACAGGTAAAACTGTTTCCTCCGCTGTCATACATCAATGTACCACAAACGTAATGAACAAAGAAACACGAATAAATCGTTATCCATAAAAGTTACTTTCAGACGAGCGATATTTTTTTTCAAATCGTAAATGTTATCTGAAACCGTTCTGGTTCAAACAATCAAACAAGTAACTGTACTATTAGTAACACCTGATGTAAAAAAAATTGCTTTTTGTGACCACTTATTTTCATTACTTTTACACTTTTTTTAATATAATTTAATTATTACAGTATACTCAGTTAAACTATTGCAATAATTATAACGCATAATTAACTTTTTGAAGCATCCTACAAGATGTTTACATTTAATTAAAGTAAATCGAATAAAAATGTTACTTCAACAAAATGATTAAAAAATTGAATTAAAGCAATTAAATATTTACCCACTTAATATGTAACATTAATTTATATTTAAGGTGGTAAAAGATTATTCTAGAATTTAATCACATTGGTATACTATTTTTGAATTAACTACGGAAGACTACGTTTTATACGTTTGTGACCATAATGCGAATAGTGTCGCATACTAAACATATTTCAAACTAATGATTATTCAATACAGTTCCTATAGCTCAGGGTGAAGGGATTTCGAATTGCCTAGAAAGCAAAGTTATCCATTATGCGTGCCCAGCTATAAGTTCTAATAGTTAATGCGCGATTCAAGCTCCAACTTAACTTGGTTTGGGAAAACTCTGTACGTGAACGTGTCTCTTAGGGATATTATAACTAAATCGAGTTTAGTTAGAAAACGACTACTCCTGTACTTGAAAGAGCACATAGTAATTGACTGAGGTGTGCTGTTTACACAATCCTAAATAAACAAGGGCGAATGGGCTAATATGTTGATGTATTACTCTCAGCAAACAGTTAAATCAAACATGTCCGTTCAGATTACTTTATTACCTTACACTACAAAAAATGTCCACTATTCTGTATTCGAAGTTAAAAATGTAATTAATTTAACATTCGTACACCCACACAATGCAAACTCAGTTACTGTCACAAACATATGTGTGTCTAAAAACCATTTTCTTGTATATTCCGCCATTTTAATGTAATTATTTAACGCGCTAGTTCCATACCGTAAGTTCATGTAATTTGTGTGCGGGATTACTAATTGTGATTTAATCGTAATATGGAGCTCTTATGGGTAATATCTATCAGGAGTTTGCATAGATTATATGTACTAATTTGATTAGGGATTGTAGAAGTAATTCTCAAATTCAGCTGTAAATGTGTTATGCACAGAAAATATGCAAGTATATTGTATTGTATATTCCACTCTATAATGACAGACATAATAATTACATCACTGATTTTAGATTGAATTATATTATAGTTAAATCCTTTGTTATGTAAGTTGCTAACTGAAATTGCAGAGATTCTGTTGATATAAATGGTAGTAAAAGTTGTACATGTGATAAAATAGTTATTACAATAAACTTATCTTACTACTGTGCTATATATTATATAGCTCTGTTAATTGCTACTAAATGTTTATATGTAATCATTATCAAACTATGTACTGCATTCAGCATACATAACGTTGTAAATTTACAGCTTAATATTTGAAGGGTTGTTTTCTTCTCAATCAAGCAGGCAACCACTGTCAGTGTAAAAGGTTTACTCGCCTCACTTTGAAAGCTTATTTTACAGACTTTGATAATGTCTTTACCACTTGACAATCGATAAATTTTTGTTATAATATATAACATTTAAATGTTTAGCGGTAGACTTTTGGCGTTATTGAATTTTTTTTTACAAATAGGTACCTACCATAAAGAGTAAGAGTAAAATTTTTCAACACGCACACCTTTATGTTTCTCTAATGATTTTATTTGCAATCTTAAATAACATTTGGAAATTAAGTAAAGTTAAAATCTGTTTAGCTTGCGTATGTACGTTATTATAATAATTTTGTTACAATGCTCTGTTTTTTTCATGTGTGCTAGAATAAAACAAGATCAAGGAACGTAAATCTGCCGCGTTAATGTATGTGACTGTGATAATCGTACGTCGACACTTTATATAATATTGTGACATTCCCCATTTTGCCGTTTTGTTTTCATTGTTGGTTTAATTTCCCTTTTATACGTTTTACTTCATATATTACATAAAAAACAGTTTTTTTTAAACTACATTACCGATAAACGTTGTAGAAAGGGATAAATATAATTTTGTGTACACATATGTGAATTTTAAATATAATTTGTTTCAGAGGTTAAGATGCTCAACAAGTAATTATGAATATTCTTCATTATTTTGAACGAGAACGTGACAATAATGGTGCATTTGCAATTATTTACAAAACCATAAAATTCCTTTCGATAGGGTTATGCTTAAACGAGAACTGTTACAATTAATTCAAGAAAACTGTAGACCAAAAAAATACGAAATAGACGAAATTTTATTAAAAAATGGATGTAATGTGTTACGATTGCCGCCGTACCACTGTCAATTCAATGCTATTGAGTTGGTGTGTGCGAATTGCAATTATCCTTTCTGTAGGAATAATCATTAAGTAATTACTGTGATGCAACATACATATTTACATAAAATTGTCTGAAATGTTTCTATCGATTAAAAATAAATAATGTAACTGCATTTAACTTTATTTCTGATTTCAAGAATTCAAACAATAGTACAAATTAGGCGTTCAATAACTGCATAATTCATAGAAATTAAATAAAATGAGTGACATTTGATTAAATGCATTATTATTACATGTTATCGGTAATACAGTAATCTGTATAAAACGATCGTAAGATACTAACGGACATACGTTTATGAAAATTAAATCATGCAGTTATTCGGAATGATTCATACGCAATATTATATGATTTTAACTATATCTCACTACCTTATAAACATATTACGACATAAAATTAATGATGTTTCTAGCACCTCGAGGGGTTGCATGCATTAATTGACCATGTACTAGTATAAATATATCCATCTTTCTTTGTCACGTACAATAAGTACGAGACAGCAAAGCATTAAGGCGGTTTCAAGCACAATAGAACCATATATTGACAATCCTCCTTGTTAATCCGATACCCGTTCAGTTCTACCGGACAGGCTTTATAATCGAACTTAAGGCAATAAGACCCAGCGTAAATCCTCACTATTTGCCGCACGTTTGCATTCGAAATTAGTTTACTTTTAATTTAAGTTAAAATTAACTCTCAAACTTACACGTATTTAATTGCTGAAAATATACAGTGTGGCCCATTTGAAATGGGAGCACCCCTGTAAAATGTACATTTTTAACCGATTTTGAGAAAATAATTTTTTGTCATATTAAACATCAAAAACTGTATCATGGCACAAATTTTTATAATTTATTTTTGATTTTGAAGGCACTCTATGTCTTTTTGTCCTTGTCGAAAATGACAAAAGTTTATTATGCTTTTTTTTCGAAATTTGACTACACCCCTGGATTCATAATGATTCAGAATAAAAGCTCCAAAAATTTGATTACAAATATTCATTAAGAAGAAACTTATAACAACATTACTTTTGGAAACGAAGTTTTTTAATCTGTTTTTTACGTAGATTGTGGACGTATTAAAAATCTGTCAACAACGCAAATATACAGTAAAAGCTCACCGCAGTTGTATGGTAAAAACTAATTTCTTTGTCCGGCCTGGAGTTATAACATATGAAAGTATGGTAAAACGGTGTTTAATTTAATTTATTATCGAAATGCAATGAAATTTTTAAAAATCAACAGAAACACATATTTTTACAAGAGCACAATCATTTAATACCTACATAAAAATACAAATTCAAAAAAAAAATCAAAAACAGTTTTTAAATTTTGGTTCCTCCATTCCCTCCATTCACATCAATACATTTGTTATACCGCTTTCAAATGTTACGTATAGTTTTTCTTAATTGCTCACGTGTAATTTTTCTACAAGCTTGCCGTATCTTATCACATACTTACAGTCTGTTCCTGGGGCGATTTTTGTACACTTTTTGAACAATAAGACCCCACAAGGAAAAAGCGAGTGGTGTCAAATCAGGGGATCTGCGTGGCCATTCGATTAATTTACTACTTCGATCTATCCAGAGCCGAGAAAAATGATAATTTAACATTGTGTAATAATGCAACCGGAAGGTCATCAACAGCATCCCATAAGTCGGTTCTTAAAAATCCTAAGAAATTTAATGCGTCAAAGAAGAATGGGCCTATAATTCTTTCATTCAATATTCCGCACCATACATTGACTTTTACAGAATATTGCTTTTGGCAATTGATAACCCAATTTGGGTTTTCGGAGGTCCAAAATCGACTACTGTGCGATGAAACAACACTGTTGGTAGTGAAAGTTGCTTCATCACTAAATAAAATAAACTTTAAAAAACTCCTGTTATTGAGGTATTCTCCTTGGGCCTAGAGACTAAATTCCTAGACGTTTTTCTTCATCTGCTTCTTCCAATGTATGTAAGAATTTAGGTTTAAATGGTCTCAGTTTATTTTTTAAGGCATCTGCGAATGTTTTCTCTTGGTAAATTTAAATGTATGCTACTCACTCTTAAACTTGCATTCGAGTTATTCCTATAATAATCCAAAATAATCTGATTTTTCCCAATCCTTTCTCTTTCATTGTTTTTTAAAACATGTTTGAATATAGCACTGATTTTATTAAAAATTTGATTTATTCTGTGCACAGTACCATAGCTAATAGGAGGGCGGTTTGGATGTCTATTATAGAATATTCTACATACTTCTCGTACGCTTCTACCATTGTCTTCAGTTTGAATTTTTTCTTATAGTGTTAACTGTACAGCCATTACATAAAAATTCTTATTTGTACTTCGTTTAAATTGATTACGTAGTAATTTTCAGATCTAGTTTGCAAACATTCGATTATTCAGAAAAATTGTCATTCTATCTTTGTTACAGCCTACTTAAAATTTATTACGGAAAAAATAGTGCACTTCGAAGGTAACTATTGTTATAACTTTGTTGCTAACAATATTTTCTATTCATAAAGAAGTCATAACTTGAGTGGTGCAGTAATTTTTTCCCCAATACCAGGGTTTCCATTTAAAAATATGAACTTTGACGTCATATCCGGAAAGTGCGCAGCGCCATCTACATGTGCGACACAGCATAAAGTCGGGAATTAAAATAAAAAGTCGACATGTCGCAGGATTTTGCCACAAATTAACTATTTCGAATATAATGAATTCATCCGTTACTTTCTGAGCGCACTGTGTACAATTTAAACTGCATTTTATTGTTGCTGTTACCTTATTAATTTTCTTGTTTATTTCATTTTGTATAACTTACCCTACATTACCATTTTGCTTTGGCATTTTGTTAATATTTGCCTTCTTGATTGGAGTAGTGATGTAATTTTGATTTTGGTTTCATTTGTATGTAATTAGTAATTACACTGTTTGTCTTTTTATGGTTTGTATGCTAAGTTAAACTGCTTTCTTATTACTTATTGATTAATAAACAGCTGGGTTTTCTTGGTAATTTTTTCCCAGTGTATAACGAACGGGTTTAATCATCAATGCTCAAAACTCGTTAATTTTAATTTGAGCAATTTTATTGCTTGGCTGCTCTAATATGATTTAACAGTTGACTTTACCTCTCTCTATCTCATATGATTAATATTTTGTTTTTGAAATCAAGAGTTTTTCTGATGGTTAGCTATCGTACATAAATTTTTAATAATAACATTCCTAATTTCTTTTTTTCTCTTCTTCATTCTGTGAAGATATGCAGTGTTCTAGACTTGTTTCACGCTGATCGATACTAGAAAGGATATCTAAATAAAAAAATTGTTCTTATATAAATGAAGACTTTTAAGCAAGATTTTCGATTGGTATGCTTCAGAGTAAATATACATTGTGAAAAACCTATATATGTATATATACATATATATATATATATATATATATATATATATATATATATATATATATATATATATATATATATGCAGTTTCAGCTTAAACATGAAACTAAAAATAGTAGAAATTAAAAATCGGCAACAATTTAACAATAAGCGTTAAACATAGTTAGAGCTATTGGCCAAACGGATAAATTATCGTACTGGTAATGCGAGCAATGAGAGTTATAACCCCCAACGAGACAATTACTGTTTTTTTTTTTTGTTAAAATTGTGTTTACACGTTGTACAAGAGTTAAACAAGAGAAACTACTTATAAATGTATTTTGAATTTTTATTTTAAATACAGGTCGTTGGGAGTCAAAAAAGTGAATATATTTATTATAATTATTGTTTAAGAGCACAATAAAAGTGTTGAAGGACATGTAAAACCCGACGTCAACAAACTTCAGTCTTATTTTTGAATTGTACGTAGCGTTTTATTATGTAAATCCGCTGATACTTTTATGTATATATGTTTGTATACGGGAATGTTGAGTGGGGGACTAAAGACTTAATAAAAATTTTGTTTGACATATACAGGGCCACTCATTTCGGACATTAATTTTATTCCAGTTGATAGTAAATCGTTACCAATGCGATTCAAGTGAAATTTTACAAGATTCATTATCATCTACCTCTCCGACATCATGAGGTGTTGACCACGTTTCCGTTGTGCCATTCTGGTTGGAAATTAGGCGTACCAAGTAACAATCAACAACAAAAAATTAACAACGATAACAACACGTAACAATAACTAATAACAAAAATAACAATAATCAACAATAAAAGTAACAATAACCAATGCGATGGAAATAATCTGCCATGCAGCTCTGAAAACCAAACTAACAAAATAAATATGGATCAACTGCCTACACATTAATTAGATCGTAAACACTTGCAATTAACATTCCAAACCTACAACACAAATACTTCCAAAATTCCACTTCACCTAATAAGATATGTTAATTATGCGGCATTATGCACCATTAGAAAGTAAGTACCTTTAAATTGTTTTGAGGCATTTAAAGTGCAAAAAAGGAATCAAATACTTATTATTTATTAATTGGGATAACTAAATAAAAAAATAGGCATGAGATATTTTTTTAAATATAATTGCGGCAATATTATTCCGAGAAGTAAATAGTAAATAAGTAAGTAAATATCTAATAAACTTGGGCATCGACCATCGGCTGAGAAACTTGTTGGGAACCTCCGATTTGACTAAAATACATACACTTAGAACATTGGTTGTTGCCGAGAACTGGCAACATCGACAAAAAATCTTCCATGAGGATTGCACAGCCTTATCCTAGCCGTACTGGCTGTGAAGTATGGAATAGAGAATAGAATGATTCGTACCCATCAGCATTAATACCCAAGATGATTGATTCCCATCGATATTCGTACTCGGGAGTTTTCATACCCTAGGCGATTCATACCCAAAGCGATTGTTACCCATAGCAATGCGTTCCTGATGAGATTTATTCTCATATCGTACGCTACACAATTAACTTCTTGCTACATAAAGATTACGGACTAAACTCTGCCAAATGCCAATTCCTCAATTAAGTCAGCTTGATTTCGTGTCTTTGTTCTAAAATTCTAACTTTCAATAGTTAATTTTTTTTTTTGGTTTATAGTGCAATACAAAACTTGACACCAAACCTTTGTAACTATATGTATCTGTATCCACATGTAATGTAGAAAAAATTGAAAATATATTATTACCAATGAAATACAAAAATACAGCTCCTAAGCCGCATTTTCCGATCGCGACCACTATTTGACAACTTTGATACTAAATATATTTTACATTGAAAGTTTACTAAAAATTTTCAAGTCTGGTTTAAACTAAATTAATTATCGGGGATAATAGCATAAGTGCATCAAAATTACAGATAATTTTGTATGAAAGCGTGTTTTCTATGAACTGCATGTGTTTATTTTCATATTAAAAAAAAATATATATATATATATATATATATAAATAATAATGGGCCAAGTATTGAACCTTGGGGGGCACCACACCGTATTAACTGTAATTCGGAAAATACCTCTTTTATTTCACCTGTGGACCGTAACTTATCAATAGCCACATATTAAGATCTTTCACTTAAATATGACTTAAACAGATTCCACGCGTTTCCTCTAATACCTAAGTAATAAAGTTTTGACATAAGCAAATCGTGATCCACTAAATCAAACGCTTTAGATAAGTCTCAATTTTCTGATGCCACAACTTGATCATCACTTTGAGACTTGCGAACTTCACCATGTTGTGAATTGTTTAAAATATTTTGAGACTCAAGAAATGAGAATAATCTATTTTTCAGAATTGACTCAACAATTTTAGAGAACGAATTTAATACGGATAAAGGCCTATAGTTTTGAACATCTTTCTTTAATTTGCTTTTGTATAATGTAACGGTATAAATGGGTGGTAGAACGGGATTACAGATAAAGTTGGCCGTTTTGCACCGACCAGTCAGCATGTGGGAGTGGGTAAGATGTTGATAAATTTTGCACATCTAGAATAGTGAATCGTACGTAAGTCAAAGTAGGGGATGAAGACGTAATCAGATCGGTTAAGGGCGCCAGAATGTTTGGTAGTCAAAATAAGGGACGTCGTGCCAAAATTACGAATACATAGCGTGTCTAAACATACAAAAAACATACGCCTACCTACCCGCAATCAATCCCAGGTGTCCTCGACAGCAACTCAGCAAACCACCTGAAATAGGGCTTCAAAATAGCACTACACGCCTGACAAATAAAAGCGTGTTAAACACTCAATAATGTTACGTTACGTTAATTAGGCATAATATAATAATCTTAACAAAACAAAAAAAAAATCACCCTTAATGGATGCACTCTAAATGAATTCATAGTCAACTAGAAGTCGAATAAAACACTGAATATCAGTAACGCTATCCCTCAATAAAGAAACTGTAACTTCGTTACGTTAAAACTTAAGCTCCTAAATTACCGGTAAATTTGCAATTTAAAAAAACTTTTATGTAACACAAAAGGGGTTTTCACAGAATTAAAACAAATTCATGATACCTAAACAAAGCTATAATAAATTAAAAAAATAATATAAATGTAACCATACGATGATGCGTATAAAAAAAATCACAAATGCTTAATTGGCGACGGGAGGTCTGGCCAGAATTCTGCGTAACGCCGTTCTAAATTGCTTAACCTATATATTTCGTGGATTATTAAACCACACTACTTCAGGATCAATTGCCCTTTAATACAAAGATGAATAGTGTGAAGGCGGAGCGAAAGTTTCTTTGTACTTCAACACGCCCTGCACGGCAATTAAGTGGCACTCCAAGAACGTTAATTTAATAAGTCCGCAACAGCGACATAAACCAACGAGGTCACAGAAGCACTAAAATAACACGACGGTGATCCCCAGGTAACTTGATTACGTAAAATCGAAATCGGCACTAGGTCTTGTCCTTTGGTGATTGAATAATTTCACTTAAAATCCCTTCACAGGTTTTCTTCAAAAAGTAGGTAACTACCCTCACAACACGAAAGTTCGTTCGTTAAACACCAAAAGGTCCAATCTATCAACGTTCTAACCAACCCCTTAAGCCGTAACAGCAAACGTCCCTGTAACACTCCTCGAGAGCGCTGTCAATAGCCGAATCCCCCAAATTATTACCAGATTCCATCTTGGATTTTCGAATCCCACCACTCACAAAAAAATCTCATTTAATCTAGTTCCACCAATTAAGAAACGGAAGGAGAAGATATGATACCCTCTACCCACAAATTTCGTTCTCAAACGTAAGGGCTCGATAATTTTCAAAATTCTAAACGTCAGCAGAATCAACGTGAAAAATATCCCGGTATTTTCATTTAAGTTCAAACAGTTAGTCCCACATTCTATCTTTATGACTCAAAACCAACATACTCAATATTAAACTGAACCACTGCAATTAACCGACTCCATGTCGTCCGAATGATATCAAATACATTTAAATCTACGTTCTTTCTTTAAGTTACTTAATTTTACAAAACTTTCTATTAAATTTTAAGGAAATCAAACGAAATAAACATTATTTAAACTTATATGCAACTATTTACAAATAAAACGCTACTCAACATTCAATAACCGGGGAACAATAAGGAAAACAATCTCTCAACATTTAAATGCAATATTACGAAAAACTCAATAAATTTAGAAACCAATTATCGATGATTTCAAACCTCATTCCTTAAATTACGGAATAGTAATTCACAAACAAAAAAAACATAAGCTCGAAACACACCATCCTGAAAGGTCGCGACACACGTAAAACAAATTCATCCATACAGTTCAACTCAACAGCAAAAATTTGACGGTAAATCGCTAGAAAATCGTGATCCTATCCCAATAAAGGTTTTACTTTTGCAATTTTTGAATATTTTGGAAATGTGCCTGATTTAAAAATTGTTTATTAAAGTTGTAGTATGAACATTTTTCCGGATATGGGCTGTGTTTGAGTAAAAAATATAAGTTCCGTTTGGTTTTGCTAGAATTACGAATACCTGTGGAAACCCAAGATTTTATATTTTTGTAAAGGAATTGTTTCTTAAGAGGAAAATGCTTCATGAATAAAGGTTTTAAAACATTTAAAAAGTTTTGCACAAAAATATCATCACAGTTGCACACTACATTGCCATTATAGCAGCTTTCCAAATCCTTCAAGAACAAAGATATGTTTCGTTTATTAATACTATGACGAATTCTGAATAACTTGTTATTTTTTATTTTAGTTTGAAATTTTAATACTAAAACATTATGATCTGAAAAATCAATTTTCTTACTAATAACTTCAAATAAACTCGTATGTAAATTTGTTATAATGTTACCAATGTACGTGTTTGAACTTTTTGGAATCCTGGTAGGTGTGGTAATTGTATAATTTAAGTTATAAGAACTAAAGATATTCAACAACTTGGTTAAAAATTTACATTAAGATCCCCACGCAAGATAATATTTGTATCACCACTAACAGTATTTAATACCTTTTCGATACTCGTTATCAATATAGAATTGTTTCCCGCAGGCCTTTATAAGGACAAAATAGTGGTTTGATAGTTAACTAATCTTACACCACATTTTTCAAAATACATTTCTACAGATAGATGTTTAACTTCCACAAGATTCACAAATTGTACTCCTTGTTTTACAAATATAACTGTTCCTCCATGATTGTTGTCAGATCTTGTAAAATAAGAAGCAATTTCATAATTGTCAATAGTTATAGCTAATAATTCTTCCTCTTGCAGCCAGTACTCATTGATACAAGGCACATCAAAATTACAGTATTCGTCAAATAATATTAACAAATTGTCAATTTTGTACTTAAACTTTGAATATTTAGATTCGTGACTGAATGGAAGGAATCTTTTACACTTCTACATTTAGTGTGGGACTTAAAGGAAAAATAGAATTATCTAAAACATTACTTATTTTATCATCACATTTGTCAGTATCTTTTCACCATTATCTATCCCAGTAACGTCAGTCTCACTAATTACGTTTTTTCCAAGAAAATTAGTATTTGTAACACTGTTTCGCGCATCACATAAACATTTGTCAATATCTGTTGTACCATTAGCTGTCACAGTAACATGAGTCTCAGTACTTAAGTTATCTCCAAGAAAATCAGTATCTAAAACACTGTTACGCGCATCACATAAACCAGTTTAATGTACAACATTATTTCTGTTTATGCACTTATCATTTGTCAGAAATCTGAGATAAAATTGATAATATTATTCGCAAGATTATTTTTGCCAGACCCATTTACATGTAGACCGTGTCGAGAACACATATCGGGTCTATGATTTAAATTAACATCGATCAATGCAACAGGACTTATAATTATGTAGTTGATTTTTTTATTCAATTGATATATTTTTTTATTTCAGTGAAATTCATTATACCTATGTGGCGCGAAGAGCTTTGATTAAAAGTAATGGCGGCTACAGTTATGTTAAAAATCTGAAATTACGAAGCTGTAGGTTCAAATATAATATTGTCCTGAATGTGGCACTTCCGGTTATACCGGAAGTAGACGTCAACTTTGTTATTTTAAATGGAACCTAACATTTTTTATTTTATTTTCAAATTCTACATGAAATTCTAGTTAAAATTTGTGCACAATGTCTTACTTGCTTTTAATTCTCTAACACCCGACCATATTTCCAGAATTACAAGACATAACTTAATGAAAAGAATTCATAAATGTTTAGAAGTTGATAGTGCTAATTTTGAACACTTATTATAAAACTTTATTTGTTTAATATTACATTTAGTTATTTTTGTTTGTAAGTTATCTAATTAAACTAATACAAAATACCTAGTCAACGTTTTTAATGATATCCACAATTAATAATCCTTTCAGGCTATTGATTACTTTTCAGAATTAATAACTTATGAAAAAATAACAAAACATCACCTTAAATAATGGGAATCATGGCCTACCCTTTACTAATGTTGAAATAATGCAGTGTTATGTTTTAACTAAGATAATGAAATATCTCAAAAGTGGTTGGATTTAGGTATAGGGAATACTGATACCAAACGAATTAGCTTAAAAAATACAGCGGAAAATGTAACAAATTACAGGGTGTTCTATTTAAAGTAAGCAACTTATAAATAATTTAAATTGTGCATGTTGGCACGTAACTTTAAAACACCCTGTATGAAATATCAATGAGATGGAGTTAACGGACAAGCGCTTGCTGTTTATTGGTTACAATTTCACGTCACTAGCTTCGTTATGAATGGAAATATCGTTATTAAATGTGGACTAGGATTTTTTCAAAATTTTTAAAAAAATCGAAATATCTCGAAAATATTCATTTTTGGTATAGGATATTGTGCACAAATTTTATCTAGAATTTCATGTAGAATTCAAAAATAAAATAAAAAATATTAGGTTCCATTTAAAATAACAAAGTTGACGTCTACTTCCGGTATAACCGGATAAGCCACATACAGGACAATATTATATTTGAACTCAGCGTCATCCAAAACCTACACACCCGTAACTTCAGATTTTTAACATAACTGTATCTACCATTACTTTTAATCAAAACTCTTCGCGCCACACCCTATATTGTATAGTACAAAACAATACATTCAAATGTTGACAATGATCTATAATACTCAATAGAGATTTACAAGTAGGATGGAGACCACTGTAATCCACGTCGTTTGAACCAGCCGATATTACAGCAAAATCATTTTAGTCCAGGTCTTTGTTAAAGAATATATTCTCTCAGTGACTTGATGTAAAATTACTACTTAAGACACTTTTAAAATGTTAACAAGATTACGGCCGTGACTGTCGGCTAATAACAAAATTTTCCGTTTTTTTTACATCGTATTATTATTACTTATAGCATATTTCTTTTGATAATTATTATTTAGCGCTTCGAGTTCTTCACATTTAAATCTTAACTGACTTTACCAATCTTTCTAAATTTTGAATCTGCAGCTCTAGATTAATGTTTTGTAGCTGTAGTTCCTGTATTTTATCAGTATCTTCAATATTTTGTACTCGCCAGTTATGAAACTTATATCCACATGTCTTTCAGATTTTTCAATTTTATTAATCAAAACATTTCGAGCGTTAATATGAAGTACAAGTTTACCTAAGAATGACTTTTTCAAATTTTTTGCTTTGATCTCATGCTTATCTAGTTCTTCTTTTATCGCCTTAACGTTAAAATTTTCCATCGCACAGAAATTGAGAATCAAATCGTTACAACCACAAGGCTATGCACAGTCCACAATAACAATTCTGCTTTGAACACATCACACATTACAAATCCCTACACTACTTTCAACTTTTTTTTAAATTCTATACAACGATCGATAAAATTTATAAAAAATGATCTTAGACTTGTAATTTATAAAGATTCGCTTTATTAAAAACAATTCACAGCTCGGGCGGAAAAATTGCACATCCCTACCGTAAGTTCGACGATTCTAATTGGTTAACAAAATATTGGAACGAATTTAACAATACCACAATTTAAAAAATGAATTCTCAAAGTTGCGCGTTGTGTACAGACAAAAAATTAGTTGCTATTAGATGTAAAATCTTCTTTAATTTTTCAACAATGACGTTACCCTGGATACGCACAAGACAATGATCGAAATGCAATTTTTGATTTGGACAGTGCAATTACCTTTGTTATTTTTTCGATAATTGCATTCTTCTTATGGGATTTATTTATATATGAGCGAAATATTCGATCAAATTAATCCAATAAAAGCTAATTTTTTTATTTTAAAAGGACCGAATTTGATATGAAACACATGGGAAGTAATAACTGCCATTTGTAACGCCTGGTATACTTATCCACCAATGAAGCAAACTGATTTCATTTTGTTAGTGCTAGAATGTGTAACCATACTTCTTAAAGTTTCCGCATGATTACCACCAAATAATGTTTTTTTGATTAAATACGAAACCGCAATTAGAGATTTAAATTAGATCAATATTCAACAACAGGTTTTCACCTTGACGTTCAAGTCTACTTGGCAAAACATTTGGTCTTAAAGTTCGTTCTAGCGGTAAATATTTTTTGGGGTTTTCTCTACGTTTTAGATAGTAAATTATCCAATCAAGATATACGCGTACGGCAATTGGTCTTTTGTCAAAATGGAAAAGACTGAAAATCTTGTTTAGCTTTAGCGCGATCAACAAAATACGTGGGAAACGGTTATGTCCTCGATTTTCCGACCGTTTGTTTATCCGTCTGTGCATGCTAGACTCAAGAGTACCTATTTACTTTATTTTATAGCTTATGTACTTTAGTTAAACCACAAACGGAAGATTTCAATCTCTCTCACTGTTAGGTTAATTAAATTAAGAAAATTAGTTTTTTTTAAGTTTTTAAAGCGAGCGCTGTTTAATAGAATTTCTATGGCTACCCACCACTAACACTGTAGATTATTAGCACAATCCACGTATGTATCTTTCAGTGTCACAATACATAACCTTTATTTAACAGGTATTTCAACCTCAAATTTATAAAACAAGCACTACTTTTGGGAATTTCCGTAGCTACTACCAGCACTGTAGATTATTAACCACACGTACGAAGGTAAGGTGAATAGCTCTCGGCCTGAGACCGAGGTGGCGCTCCAATCAGGAAAAAGATTCCTGTCTGGGGTGCACGTGTCATTAGTCCGTATGACAAGTTTCAACTTGCTCTCTCAAGTAGTTTGTTTACACGAATTTTTTGCAGTAGACATCTTGCGTGTTGTTCGTTAAAATCGATAAACTTGAATATCGTGCGGTCATAAAATTCTTCGTTTTGTGTGGATTAACCCCTAAGGAGATCCTTCCGAAAATGACAAAGGTTTACGGGGACTTCTCCTTCCATGTCAACCGTTAAAAAGTGGGCAGCTGAATTTAAACGTGATCGCACGTCCCTCGAAGATAACCCACGCGAAGGACGGCCAAAACCGCAGCCATACCAGAAACCCTTGAAAAAGTGTTTGACGATAGGCGAGTAAAGGTGAGTGAGGTAGCTGAGGCTGTGGTGATACCGGAAGAAACGGAGCGAAATATCTTGCACAAATAATTAGGGATGCGAAAGCTCTACGTAAGATGGGTGCTGCACTTACTGAATGCCGATCAAAATCAAATGCACGAACGATTTTCGCAGCAATCTTGGGACCGATTCAATAGGGATACAACCGATTTTGTGAGGCGATTTGTCGCCATGGATGAGACATGGGTCCACCACTATACGCCAGAAACGAAACAGCAGTCCAAGCAGTGGGTGAAAGCCGGTGGTTCAGCCCCAAAGAAATCTATCGCATCTGCCGAAGGGCATGGACAGCGTTTTTTGGGATTGATTACCTTGCAAACGGCAGAATAATTAAAGGCGAATATTACTCCAACCTTCTTGACCATCTGAATGTCAAAAATCGCGAGAAGAGGTCTGGTTTGAAGAAGAAAAAAATCATCTTTCACCAAGACAAAGCACCTGCACACAAGGGTGCGCTGGCGATGGAAAACGGTGGGATTTTACGTACGATTTTATCGGTCATACCCCCCCTATTATCCTGATTTGACACCCTCGGACTTCCATCTGTTCCCAAACTTGAAGGAATTTGTTTCTGGGAAGCGCTTGACATCCAGTAAAGAAGTTAAGAGGCCGTAGATAAATATTTTCACAGCCTTCCAGACTATAACTTCCGGGAACGAATAATGATGTTAAAGAAACGCTGGATCAAGTATGTTGAAGTCAAGGGAGATTGTGTATAAAAATAAAACCACTTTTTAACTGAAAGTCCCAGTCTTTCATTGTCAGGTCGAGAATTCTTCACCTTGCCCTCGTATGTACTACCAGTGTCAGAATGTATACCCTTTCCTTGATATCAAATTTTTCAATATAGACACAATACTAAAATTCGATTAAAAAAGCAATTATTTGAATGAAGGTACGAAATACTGATCCACCAGAACGTGTCGTGCAGGCAAAGGCACAGGTGGTTTTTGATCAATGTTTTCGCAGAATTCGATTCGATTCGAATAATTGATAAGTCAAAAGAAGTTCTAATATCAACAATTTATTTGCATTTGAGTATGATTTGTAATATTGAAACAGTTGAGCAATAGATACATATAAATCCGTGATATTAATAAAATTTCATTTGAATAATTGGATATTTAATTAATATTGCAATTTAAGAACATTGATCATTTCCGCGGACCTCGATTGGGAAACAGTCCATTTCCAAGCTGGTTTTAATTGTGAGAAGCTCAACTTATATAATTTTTTATTTCGTCATTTCAGCGGAAGTGTAAAATTTGTTACTGCACTTCGCCTAACCCACGCGACGACATTTGGTCATGAGGTGAGGCAGCACGCTGGAAAGATTTCATTTTGTCACTATTGCATCAATTGAAAAATTGTTTTCTGTCTACATTTGCTATGTTCTGTTAGCTAAGTTACGGTTAAATTCTTTTTCCAATTGATGTATTCTTGTTGAGTTTTTTTCTGAACCGCATTACTTTATTAAAAATAAAATTAAATGTTTGTTTCAACGTTTGCCAGGCGCCCTTTACATACCTCTTTTCGCTGGTAAAACGATACTAATTTCCGGTATAGCTAATTTGCATCAAACTTGTACTAAATAGTATCCGACAATTCATCATCATGCATGGATTTGATATTATGCGCCATGTACTGAGATATTATTCACATTTACACATGAAACAAAATATTGGTTGAATGGCCACCGTTGCTCTCTTGCAGAAATGTACGGTTTTAACGAAATGTGACAGTACATTTTGCAGTAAGGACTTCTGAATTTCACGTATTTGGAGTGCAATTATTTCTTTCACTTCCTTAGTTCTCTAAAGGTAGTTTGGATAGACCTCAGCTTTTGAAAAAAAACAGGAAATATAATCCATAAGTTAAATCGCAACTTCTTGGCGGCCAGTTTTTGTCTATAAAACGAGAGATGACACGATCTGGAAGCTATGTTTGCAACGTCCTTGTTTCGCGTGCGGTGTAACGGGTAGCGTCATCCTGTTGAAACCGCATCTTATTTAAGTCCATTGCCATCAGTGTGGCAATGGTCACAGTTGCCATGTTATCTGCCGATCTTTTGGTTCTATGGCGGAAAATGTTTCATTCATCTTTCAACGAAAACATCCGCTCAAATTTCTTGATTCAATTTACATTAGCATGGCCTCGTCGGTCAATTATGCACGCCGAAAAGATCACATAACTTGTAAATCGTCACAGTAAAATATTGTCCAATTTTTGTTTTCATTATTAACAAGGCTTTTTCCAAGCTATAACGCACCATCTTGGTAAATGACGCTTTTATGAGTACATTTTTATTGCAGTTTACAGAAAACTTAAGGCATAATTTTTTGTAATTCGTCTGTTGCCATAATGAACACGATTTCATTTACAAGGATTTGATCACCATGGTTTGTATGTATGTAAAGTTATGTACAGTACAGCCTATATTTGGATTGTAACAATCAGTATCTTTTAAAAAAACTTTTATACAGGGTGGGCCACCAGTAACGCCTCGGTCGTTTTGGGGAAAACGGTAAATTTTTTTAAAAAACTTTTCCCATATGTATGTAAAGTCTATGTAAGCATGTTTTAAAAATATACCGGGTGATCGAAAGGTCTTTATCATACAAAACTACATTTTATGTATGTAGAGTCTATGTAAGCATATTTTAAAATTATTTTGAAATATACTGGGTGATCGAAAGGTCTTTATTACACAAAACTACGTTTTTTGAAATGAGAATGTCCAATTGTTTTAGCAAATTTGAATTCTACAGCCAATTTCAGTTCATGTTTATTCCGAGTCTTACCATTTGTAAAGTATTTCACTTCTTTGAAAAATACAGAGGCTTTGCAAAACCAGAATAACTGTGTAACCTAATTTTAATTACATATTTACCTTTGAACTTATTCGTTCATAACAAAACTAGTACTGTGTAACCTGTAGATAAAATTTAATAAAACTTCGACTGCAAACTGCCAACATCATAGACTAAGCTCTATAATTAAAAAAATGTTTGAATGTTGTACAGGGTGTCAGATATTTAAGGCTAAATTTTAAACTTAAAAAAACGTGCTTTACTTTCTTAGGCAAACAACTGATTATTTCATTTTCTTTCAATACATGTCAGGTTTCCCTATACCTAAACATAATACTTTCGAAGTTATTTAAATTTTAAAAGCGTTTTTGTTAAGTATTTTTTATGATCCCATTCAGAGCGTAAACCATCATTTTCTGACTATTCCACTTCCGTTAAAACCATACCAACACGCTATACAACAGAGTAAAGTAACCTTCAAATGAGAAGTATTAAGGACTACCAGTTTTAATAGGGCTGCCAGTTACTCAGTCTTTGGAAAGCGAAATTTCCAATCAAAATCCAGTTAAAAACAAGCAATAACCATAGAATAATCATGGAAAAGAAGAAACTTCGCTACAGTTATAACGAACTCTGAACTGTAAACGTCGTGTCTCTTTAGCTTAAAAGCCAATAATGAAAGTGTCAACACCAATAACAACCACTCAAACTTTTGTTACGTAAAAACTGTGCTGAGCAGGATTTCTTAAAAAGACGTTCATTGTCCTTCTACTTCTGCTATTACAACCTACTGCACAACAAAAAGTCTGTATATATTTAATTAAGCACAATTTTACCAAAAAAAAAACTATTTTGTTAAATCAACAGCTTTTTGAATGGTTTTTTAACACGAATCTAGATGTAAACAAACGTACGTGTGCCCTCCAGAAGCCATATTGGATTGAAATTGGATAATTTAAGTATGTATTTTACAAATATTACAAATACTTTTAGTATCTGTGATACAGACCAAGAACTTTCGCAGAGAACATTTCGTCGAAATGGCTTTCGTAATTTGCTTATTGGCAATCTATAGACGTAAAAGCGAAAATCACTCACTCACTGATAATCATCGCACAGCCGAAACGGCTCTACGGATCTACTTCACATTTTGACAGGACCGTCCTTTCGTGCCCTAGGCGTCGAAATCCATCCCCCAAGTGCCAAAAAAAGGAAAAAAAAAGTATTTTCTGAACAAAACGTGGCTCCGCGTCCGAAATATCAACTCGATCCAAAAAATCTCGGACACGTCGCTTTTTATTTACAGTCTGCCGTCTTCTCCGACGGTCAAAAAAATTTTACAGCGGCGTGTGGCCGAGTGTGGGTGGAATTCCTAACTGATATATTAACCCTAAACCGTTGGTCCTAGAGACATGAAATTTGGAGGGTGTGTTAATTGTGAAGTATAGGTTTCCACTAAGAAAGGATTTTTCGAAATTCCACTCCTAAGAGGGTGAAACGGGGGGTTGATTTTTTTTGTGAAACTTTTTATTTTATTGGTGGATTGACTCGAAAACTGGTACACATATTCTTCAATTAAAATTATGAGACATCTATTACGTGTTCTATGCAATTTTTTGATACGACCCGTAATTTAGGGACCAAAAAATTCCAAAGGTATAATTTAAGTGTTAGTTCAAATTTTTTCAATATCTGAATAACGATTCATTTTATTAGAAAAAGTGCAGACAATCTTTTTAAAGATAATTTAATTTTACATAACTTTCCTTATAAACTTTCTTAATATAATGCAAGGTAACTCTAAAAAATAATTAAATATGAATGAAAATGGTTAAAATGTATTATTGATATTTCTTAGAAGCGGGCGGCTTTGAAATTTTTTTTTAAGTTAACATGTCTATCTGAAATGAAGTTTTAAACGTCGTTCTGACATAGATTACTGTTTTTGTTTTTACAATGTTGCCTGTTTTCGTTATGAACGTATGAGAATTGCAATTGCAATTTGTTTCAATTTTTACCTTCCAACCTACATATACATATGTAGGTATAGAAGTTTATGCAATCGACTTTTTAAGTTAGCATCTATACTTGAAATCAAATAAGAATAAAGTAGAGGGTGCTTGAATTCAAGTTATGTTTACACTGCTATAATGTATATATGGTGGCAAAATAATAACAAGCAAGTCATTGTCTAAGTTTTGTGACAAATTCATTCACGCAATTTACTCACTTGGCAACAACAGTTTCAATCACTGACGTATTCAAGGTTGCTGTATACCGTAGCAAAGCACGAGTATTCCGCTAGTTAATTATAAATTGAATCTAACTCTGCTAATAAAAGCTTTAGTAATTTAGCGTAATTACTATAACAACATGTTTTGATCTAAAACTACAAAAGCGAAAGACCAATACAAAAATATTATAGTAAATGTTCGACATGACCTCCGTTATTTTGGATACAAAGCCCGATTCTCTCTTCAATTGATCTAACATTTTGCAGTTTGTTTGGTGTAAACGCATTTGTAATTCTCATCTTCATATCATCTGCTGTGGTAGGAGGATTATTGTACACAATGTTCTTAACAAATCTCCATACAAAAAAATCCATGACGGTAAGACCCGGGAATCTAGCTGGCCAGGTACACGGACCACCTCTTGCTATCCATTTGTTTGTAAACTTTCCATTAAGAAAATTTCTGACAGTCTGTTGAAAGTGGGAAGGGTCACCGTCTAATTGAAGCCACATTCTTGTTATAATATTTAGAGATTAATAAAGTCTCTTTCCAAAAACCTTAAAAATGTTATACCATTTTTTTTTACTGTAATAAAATTTACCTTAATTTGCCTCGGTCTAGCTCAACTGTTTTTTAATTGTATAAAAAAGGGGGTCGTTCGTTAGTACTGAGGTTGATCACTATTACCACAATGAGTAAGGGTGTTAAACGTATACTATTCCTATTTTATTTATAATTCTAGATATACACACTTGAAACTAATCTACAAATAAAAACAAAATAAACGAACTGGACGGTATTTTGAACAAACACAATAAATAAATCGCCTTTTGTACATGAATTGTTCGGCGGTGATCCTCAGGTCGCTTATCTCCTTACGTTTTCTGTGGAAATTCGGTTAGCGAGGTGTTTAGATATTCAAAGGTACTAATCTTTAATTATATTGTTGCATTTTAGAAAAAAAATGTATGTAAAATACATTAATATTTTTAGAGCCGGAACTGTCGAGTACTATAGGGGGCAAAATTATTTACAGTTATTATAAAGGTGGTTGCAGGTGCGTCGATATGATAACAAGGGTAACGCTCTTTATACCTGTTTGGAGAACTAGAAACAACAATACTATTAAAGTGATTCTTTTATACAGAATACGCTTTTATATTGCATTTATAAAATGCAACTTCTACGATCTAATATTCACAAACTTGGAATTAAAAGAAACTAACCAATTTGTACAGGGTTTTCTTAACTGCCTATATACAAGCTGATCTTAATTACGTTGCATTAATATATTTCTAATCACTCTTAGTAATTATTGAAAGTTTTAGTAAAACAGATTTGATGGTGTTTACAAGTGACTAAACCCGTTGGAATTAAAAATGAATACTATCGTATTGGATTCTGGTTTCGGCTGCGGGCACGCTTAGTAGGTTCTTGCGCTTCTGGGTTCGACAGCGTCAAAAGTAGCTACCTGGAGTGGCTGCAGGTTGGGGTCGGTTTTAATAATGACAGTGATAAGCTATTTAAACCTTCCGGAACGATTTAGTTTAAACATTTTTAGGTACAGGATAAAATACACGTTTTACAGGTACGGGAGACTTGCCTTCAAGTCTAGATTATTGCGATTAGTTCAGGACCGTTAAGAAGAAAATTTTTGTTTCTATCCAATGGAGTAAGTAAAAGACTACATCGGGTGTTTTTCCCGATGTGAAGTTGTTCAATGGTGTAAGTGTGGTATTGCATTTTTAACCTTCATGCATGATGCAGGTGACCGCAGATTGAGGCAATAGTAAACCCTGGTGTATAGGATATGAGCAGGCCGGTCTGGGCTTTCAAAAGAGACCCAGCAGAATGAGAGTGAACAGGAACAGGCTTGAGTCCCCAAAGAGACCCAGGGGATGAGTCGAGTTGACTCAACGGAATGAGAGTGAACAGGCTCTCCAAAGAGGCCCAGCGGAATGAGAGCGGCTGTATTATTTTTTTTTTGTTAGTATGCTCATGCTTATGGTTAGTAATTACTTATTTTGGCCAGTGTCATGCTGGGTCGTCATCGAGTAGCCGGGGGGATGCGGAGGGCATGTGGGGTACTATCGAGGGCTTCTTCTACCTCCTCCAGGAGGTCGTCGAGGAGTTGTGTGAGGATTGCGGGAGGATGTTTAAATTTTAATTTGGTTTTTTTCCGAGGGAATTTGGGAAAGTGGTAGTTGTAAGGAGTGGCAAGGATTTCTTTGGTTGGGATAGTGTTGCCGATTCATTTATAGGCGAAGTTTTCCTGGAGTTTTTGGATACGGTTTGTGATTGTGAGTATATTGGCGTGGTGAGGTCATTAGGGTGTACCTGAGGGATAACCTATGTATTCGTCTAAAAATTCGGCGTTCACAGGCGATCGAGGAAAGGTGATTGGGGTTGGTGTTTGTGTATATAGGAGCTCGGAAATCCATAACAGGGCGGATGTATGTTTTATATGTGTGTAGAAGTGTTTTGGGGTGACAACCTCTGATTCTACCCCGAAGGGCGGCCTGTAGGTTTGCGCAGTTTCTAATCCTGTTTAGTGTTCTTTTTAAATTGAGGAGCCAATTGAGGGTTCTAGTGAAGAGGATTCCTAGGTAGGTGATTTCATGTTGGAGTGTGAGCCTTTCTTGATTAAGGGCGAGGGAGACCTTTCTGGAGGCAAGATTGGGGAACTTATCCTCTGTGCAATGAGGATGTCGGAAAAAGATTGTTTGGGTTTTGGTGGGATTGACGGAGACTCTCCACTGGTTCGCCCAGTTAGAGAAGTTCCGTAGGGTTTTGGATATGAGGCGGGAGGCCGTTTCGCTGTTCCGATTAACCGCCCAAAAGGCAGTGTCATCCGCGAACTGCGCAACGACTACTCCGGGTTGGGTAACTTCGGGAATATCGGATGCAAAGATGGTGTAAAGGATAGGGGCTAAGGCAGAACCTTGCCGAACGCCTGCTGTTGGTTGAAAAGGATCGGAGAGGGTTTTCCCTACTTTGACCCGAACTGACCGCTTGGTCAGGTACGAGAGTAGGAGTTTGGAGAAGGGGTCAGGTATATTGGGGTTAAGGATTTTGTGCAGGGGTCTGGTATGTTAAGGTTTCGGATCTTTTGTAGGAGACCGGAGTGCCAGATCCTGTCAAATGCTTGCTTAATGTCCAGAAACACAGCCAGATTGCATTGCTTGTGATTGAATGCTCTGGTGGTTTCTGTAAGCAGCTTCAACAAGGGATCGTGACACGTTCGGTTAGGACGGAAGCCGAATTAGCTGTTGGGAAGGAGGTCGTTGTATTCTAGGTGATCCCTGAGTCGCCTGACTAGAATCTGCTCAAAGCATTTTCCGAGGGAGTTCAGGAGGAAGATTGGTCTGTAGGAGGTGGGTAAGGTAAGATCAGCGTGGGGTTTAGGTATCATGATGGTGGAGGCCGATTTCCAATCCGTCGGGAAGTACGATAGGGTAAGGCATTTATTGTAAATGGTGGAAAGTAAACGGAAGGCTGGGTTGGGTAGGCGGCGGAGAATTTTTCGGTTTAGGTCGTTATGACCTGGGGCAGAATTTTTGCCTTTATTGAAATATGAGCTAACCTGGTCGGGCGTGTCAGGGGCGTAAAAAGGACTCTCGTTATGGAGTAGGCTTTAGGGAAGGTTAAGGGCACGGAAATCTTCAAGGCGACTCTCAAGGAGTGCCTTGAATTGGTTATTAAATTGGGAGTCATCTGGGGATCGGAAAATGGATTGGAGGTGGCGACCAAAGAAATCGGCCTTTTCTTGGTCGGAGGAGAATAGGTTACCCTGAAGGTCGGTTAGGTGGGATTTGGGGTTTACTTTTCTTCTGGTCAGTTTGTTGCCAGAAGAGTTTACCATTTATATAGTCAAGCTGGGAGGTGGCTTTGGTCCAGGAATCTTCGGAGTGTTTATTGGTTTCTCGCCTGATTAAGGCGTTAAGGCGATTGTATTCGGTCTTGAGAGCCGGGTCCCTGGATCGCAAGAATTGACGATTGATTCGTCTTTTCTCTTTGATCCAGTTCACGATGTGCCGTGGGAGCGGTTTTCGAGAAATGTTGATGTTTTTTAATGGGACAGAGTTATCGACCGCTTCCGAAATGACGGAAGTTAGGCCTCTAATGGCTCTCTCGAGATCTTGGGACGTTTGAAGATTAGGTGTGAGAAGGTTGTTGGAGATGTGTTCGGAGAACACATTCCAGTCTGCTTTTGAAAAGTCTTTATGACTGTGTATTGAGGGGCTAAAGGGGGGGCTGGACAAAATGAAGTTTTGACCAGTAGGGGAATGTGATCTGATGTGATTGTGGTGCCTAAAAAGCACTCATGATCGAAATAGTGAGCTATGGGTTCGGAGACTATGATGTGGTCTATTATTGAGGCACCTAAGTGCTCGAAGTAGGTTGGCTGTGTGTTGGCGATTCGCAGGAGCGGCAACTGCAACAGAGCAGATGATAGTCTGTTACTGTTGCCATTCGTTGCGGTATCACCAAATTGAGTGTGGCGAGCATTAAAATTACCTAGGATTACTGCGTTGGGAAGGCTAGAGGCATAGATTAGAAGAGCATCGGATAGGGAATTGTGGCCTGGCGGGTAATAATATGATATAAATATTATAGGAGTGTGAAAGTGCACCGTCACAGCAACGCATTCGAGATGCTGTCGGTGCGCAGGAAGTTGAAAAGGAGTGGATAGGAAGCAGTTTTTAATTAAGAGGGCGGTTCCGTGGTGGCTATTATTTAGGAATGAGTGATACGTGTTAAAATTGAGCGAACGTCGGTGTGTGAACTTAGTTTCCGTGATAGAAAGGATGTGTATATTGTGTGTGTAGAAAGTGTTTAAGTAAGGGGCGTTTCCAACGAACGCCCCTGGCATTAATTGTCCCTGCTATGATAGCCATTGGAGGTGAGTTAAGGAGTGGGTTGGCGGATTACGGCGACCTTCATCCGCGTACCGGATACGCAGATGTTGATCCTCCGTTGGAAGAAGGTTTGGGATAGCGAGTCTACGGTCCGAACAACCCTATCTCGGCGGTCAGGAAACATACTGGTAAGGGCGTGGGTAAGGACTTGCAAGAAGCCTTAATGGATAAGGGTTGGGTATCGGCAGACGGTTTGAGGTGGGCTGTGTCTTCCGAGTCACTCTTCGGAAGACAGGATAGGATCGAGGGATGCCATCATCGACGGGGAACTGGGAGGTTCCCGTCGCTTCCGGCACTGGAAGGAATAGGTGGGATGCGCTTCCCCTCAGTTGTTGCACTTTGGGTTGGCGGCGGATTTACATCACGAGGATCTGTGACATTCGCCACAGTTAGGACAGCGGATGGTACGGGAGGGACACTCCTCAGAAGTGTGTCCCACCTGCGTGCAGGTGGAGCAGTACTTCGGGAGTGGTTGCGGGATGAGGGAAGGTTCGCAACGGTAGTGTCGCCGAACATGACAACACTGCATGCGAGGAGGTAGAGCGTCTGTATCGCGTGTCGCGGTTTTATTTAGAATCCGCGGAGGGCGGAGAAGGCTTCTGGTCGGGCGTCTAATCCCGTGATTGGCGTGGACTCTGACGTAACAAAACGCTAAACGTTATTCACGTCGGAGGGGATGTAAATTCATTATTTGATGATTTCTGTAAATTTCAATTAAACAGATTAATTAGCAAAGAATTAATTCAAACAAATTTGGTAAAGGTGGCTGGCTCTTTACAAGGTGTCCATAAAAAAAATTAGGGCCCTATAACGTAATCACCAATTATTCTACCATACATATTTAAACTACCGTTCTGATTGTCAACTATTCTTTTTAAGTGACGTGTTTCTGTATCATAATAATGGAAGTCAGCTAGATTTACTACAACATCATTATGAAAAGTTATTCGTCGGCGAACAAAACGAATAGAAAAAATCGACTTCGTCTTCAACTTGATCAAGAGCCCATATGCAAAGTTCAATGCGTTGTTGAAAATCGGTACCGTACAAATGAAGATGAAACTCGATATGGAATGATTAGGATTTTCGATTAACGATCCCAAGGTATGAAACTCATTTTCATTTCCTGTAGCACGAAACTTCTGCTTTTTTTCGGTTTTCTTTTCGAACACCCTGTTATACGTGTGTTTTCGATCAGGGTACTTTTGTGCGTAATCCCTTCACGTAAGTAAACAATGTTTATGACACTCTCCTAGCGTGAGAACCATGTCAACGCTCTTTGGAATGGGATAAACTTGGACTTTGTTTCAAAAAACTAATTTCAATGCTAATTAAAGCATCAAGATCAAAATAGTTTATTAAAATGAAAGCTGCAAACTAAATTATAAATAAGTGAAGTATAATTGTTTTGTAAAGCCTGACATCAGCAATCTTGATTTTAAAAAATATAAAATATGAATAAAAGCAATATTTAACAAAAACACTTTTGAAACTTAAATAACTTCGGAAGTATTAGGTTTAGGTAAAAAGAAACCTGATATCGATTGAAATACAATTAAATTGACTGTAGAATTCAAATTTGATAAAAAAAATGGAAATTCCTGTTTAAAAAATATAGGTTTGTGAAAGAGAAGCTTTTTGTATCATCCTGTATATTTCAAAATATTTTTAAAATATGCTTACGTAGACCCTCTATATACATATGGAGAATGTTTTTTAAAAAAATTTACCGTTTTCCCCAATACGACAAAGGTGTTTCAGGCGCCCATTCTGTACCAGAATAAGATTTCCAGTAAAGAATTCCATGATAAAGGTATAAACCTACAATTCCTTCAGTTTAAAATTAATATCAAGATTCTGCTATGTTATATTTCCGACAGTTTCTATGTTTTTGTATAAGTATACATAATTCTTTATTAAACACAATTATTTAATTAAGCCGTAATGAGTGCAATATAGACTATATGGAAATGGAAATTGCAATTTTTTATTCAAATATGCCTAAACAACCTAACATTGAACTTTTATTTTATAAATATTGAAGAAGTAGGTTATTTTAACAAAATGCTTCGCATAGTCTTTTATTCTGTGATGCAAAGAAAGAAAGATAACCATTAGATCTCACGGAGTAGATTAAATGTAAGTGAAATAAGTAACTCAGAATAGAAGAAAAAATAATTACTTCATGTTTATTCATTTACGCATAGCAAGAAATATATGATGTTAAGTAGTTAGATCAGTACATGTGTAAATTGGTCTATTACTAATGCTATTGTTCAATTCCGTACGTAAAAAAATTGCCATGTGAATACAAATCTATGTGGCAATTATAAGCCATTATAAAATTTGTTTTCCTAAGTTCATGGTTTGATATAGCTGAAAAAGTGTTTAAAGAGAAAAAGAACAAAAGTACGTGGCAGTCCTTTGATGATAAAAAACTTTTAGGCTACAAATCAAAGTTTAACAAAATCTACAAACCAGAGTGGCACTTTAATTAAATTTTTTCTCAGTTAGCTGTTTCATTTAATTTCTATTAAAAATACAAGAAGTCTAAGAGACCAACCACAATGTGCCAACTTTTTCTGTTTTACGTGTTCCAAAAGATGTTTGATTAATTGTTTATCTCCGAGTTCAAATTTAATGCGTGGGTGTGCATTAAAACACGTAATTTATACCTCGGTTCCTTGTGCTTTAAAACAAAATATGTTTTAAAGAAAGAAATGTACTGTGTGGAATAAAAAAAAAGTGCGCTTAATAAAAACGCAATGCATCATTTATACCTTTAATTTCTAAAAATGCGTTTAACATGATAAATGAGAGATTAATAAACGAAAAATCTTTTTGGCACATTTTTATATATTGTTTATTAATGAAGGACGTCTATCAATTATCAACGAAACCAGTTAAACTCTTTGAGAAATGCAAAGCTTATTAATTTTTTTTTTGTTAAATGTAAGAGAGGATTAGGATTAGTCAACATAACTTCCAACAGCACGAAGAACCACTTGCGCTGGCTCGATGCCATTTTCACGCGTTATCATAATTCATGCAATCTATCTGTATACGCAGTGATTCTACCAGGTGGCTCACCTCTATAACTTTATTTATTATTAGTGTATATAAGAAATAAAATAGAATATTTTGACGTATTTATTTATACAGGTACACTTCCGGTTTAATCGGGAGTAGAATACTGGCACCATCCCCTCCACTTTTTTTGTGACGTCACAAGTCCCGCCTCCTGCTATACCTTCCCCTCCACTTTTTATACATGCCCGCGTGGGGGTTGTATTTTTGTTGCGAAATTTGAAGTTGTTTGTAGCGCCATCTAGTTGTGTATAGACTAATGAGAATTTTCTGTAACAATAAAGGTAATGCCTTCTAGCCGTATATATCTAGGACTAATTAGGGATTGTTTGTGGCGTCATCTAGTGGTGTATTTTTAAAGTAGCGAGTGTTTTCGGTAATAGATTCTTTCTCCCTCATTTATCCGTTTCTCTCTCGGCTCTTTCTCAAACAAACAAATCAATTAATCAAATCCAATTAATTAAGCATATCAATCTCAATCAATCTCAATAAAACCAGATCATAACTTACAGTTTGCGAAAACCAGCTTACAGTTCAAAAATACTGATTGCTTGCTTGTTCAAAATCAGCCACAGTTCAAAATACCAAATTTCTACAACGGAAATAAAAAGACAAAAGGTTTTAATGGTTTATTATTCTTATATGCGAATCAATAACTACAAAGTTTAAACCCCAAAAATACGTACCCGCATAATGCTATTAATTAAAAAATAGCTTTATCTAATTACAAATGAGTTGAGATTGAGTCTGTAGTATAACAGTTGACGGTATTGCAGCGTTGGTTTATGACGTCCTCCTGCTTCTATAAGTATAATAATACATTACAATCCTTATTTGGCATTTTGTGGAAATATATATATATATATATATATATATATATATATATATATATATATATATATATTAAAAATAATGCGCATACCTTCAGATGTGTTTTTCTTTCAGCTGTGTTGGAGAACTAAACTGAATTGAATATTGAAATATTTATACAACGTGTACATACATACATAGGCTAACTAAACCCGCTTCTCTTTTTACATATAAACCTGGCTGTTGGTTTCCCCATTATTAAGTTAATTTCGGTGTAAATAGACAAATAAACCTAATTATGTTTGTCGTACTTACTGCAACTCAACTCGTATTTACCTTTCTCTTTCGCAGACTCGTTAAAGCGACCTTACATATACGAATTTATATAAAACGATGTTCATTATTTACAACATACATTTAAAATGATTTTACCTATATGATAAAACGGTTTTTGTGGAATGCAATTATTATATTGATATTATTATTGTATTGAACAGTTATACAATTTCATTAATATGAATTTGACAGTAGCAATCACCCATTGACTCGCGCGCGGGTATTGAGCTACCCTGAACCGTACGTCATTCAGCACGTAATGAGGTCATTTTTGTCAATTTTTCACAAACCAAGTCACTTTTATTTCGTTTTTATTTTGCGATCTAGAACGCCAGAAACGATGCAAATCGCTTTATTTTTAATGAATCAGTATGGGAAAAATATTTTTGTATTAAAGATCACTAGATCTGCTTCCGTATTATTTCTTCAAACTCAGTTTAGTAAAAGTCATAATATTTTCAGAAAATAGACTTCTCAGTGGTTTAAAAATAGATAGTAAGTATTATACATTTTCGAAAACTTTAAAACAGGCGTATTCAAAGATATAAAAATATGTATGACATCCCACTAAAAAAATAAGTTTACTTGATATCTCAAAAGTATTACACACAGTGCTGAATTGCCGCCTAGGTCCGTGAGGCCCGGGCCTAGGGCGGCACGATTTGGAGGGCGGCAAATTTTTCATAACGCCAAAATTCTAAACCCGAAGAAATGTAACGATAATTTATTTTAAAAATTGTTTCTGATTCTTTTTCATGAATTTACAGAAAATTTTTTATGAAACAGAATGTAATTCATTTTTTAATTGACTTTTTTATTTATGGTTGCAATATTAATGTTTTGATAAAACAATTATAGTCTTTGTTGAATAATGTTATTAAAAAGAAATAATGAAATTGATAAGCTTTTTTTGAGAAATACTAAATTTCTTTTTACATTTTGTATCTTTAGTGATATTACTCCTACATATAAAAAGCTTTCAAAATTACTCAATGGTTTTTCATTTTGTTTTCGGTGTTATATAAAAAAATGATGAATTAACATGTATAAATTAATATTTATTATTCATTTGAAATTCAAATAATTTTTGGCTATAAAAATATTTTTTTTATTCAAAATGAATCTTTTTTATTCCATATCTAATTTTTTGAAAAATAAAAATAAATCCAAAAAAATTTAAATTTAATTTTTATCTTGATCGAAAAAAATCGATGTTTTTTATATCTGCAATAATGTTGAACGTTATTTACAAATTTCAAAAATCTTAAAACGAGAATTTGTCATTATTATAAAATCCTATCAAATTTAAGTGTACATATGTCGATATATAATAGAGCGATTGATATGATATAGCTACATTTATGTGTTAATGTTACAAGTATAAAGTATGAATAATAAAATTTCAATATATAATTTTTAATCCGAGTGTTTTTTATGTGATCGTAATCTCAATAACTTGAGTGAAGTGAGAGTATTGTGCATGATGGAGACTGATAACTAGTTCGGGTGAGGTGAGGGGGTGAGTGTGTTACACATATTTACAGAAAACAAGAGCGCTACGCGTAGCAGGTTTTGACAGGTTTGACTTTGCTTTGTTTAAAGGCCGGTACAGACCAAGCGCGCCGATCCGCACCGCGCCGTACAAAACGTTCGCGAACGTTGCACGCGCTTACAATTTGCACGGGTTACCGCTCACTTTGTGAGCTAAGCATCGCGCTGTAAACAAGTCGCAGTAATTATTTCAGCTTTACGAATGCCGTTCAAGTGTAAGAGTCGATAAATTTTTTATTGTGTTCCTCACCATTAAAAGAAGAATTTAATTATTATTTTAGAAAATTTTTTTCAATAAGTTGTCGAGATTCTGAATTTCATTTTTTTTATTAACAATGAATTGCTATCGAAAAAACTAAGCGGTGCAGAATATCGTAAAAGAAAAGCAGAAGAACCTTCAAAACAAGAAAATTTACTAACAAAATCCCAAAAATATCTAATTTTATGACAAGCTCAACAAAATTTATAAGTGATGATCAACAAGCATCAGGTTCATCTGCCGTAAGTATTTTGATGCACTTGTTAGTAAAACTAACTAACTAACTACTATTCTCATATACTGAACTTCTATAAGAGGTAATATTTGAAAGAATTTGAAATATTGAAAATTAAATTTTTTAAAATACTTTTTAATCCTTTTGTTTAATCAGGGAACGTTTAAATTTTTATTAAGAATAAATTAATGTCAGTTGGTAAAGATATTTTTGTTTTTAGCCGGAATTAGACAATACTTCAGCACAAGATACCGAAGAAGTAAAACCAAATGCTTCTTTATTGCAAGATACAGATACAAACGAAACGCGTAAAATTTTCTTCATCGTAAGATGCTGAAGAAACACAATCAACAACTAATATTTTACTATTGAGTAGTGATCCTTTTCTATGGAATTTAAATGAAGAAACACGAGATTTTATAACTAAGAACGGTATACCACAATATAATATTACGGATTTTAAAAATTCCAGAAATGTTTATAATGATAAAAGTAGGTTTTGCTCTAAAAGTTTATTCCAACGTACTTTGAAAAACGGAGAAATTCAACGACGTGAATGGCTAATTTATTCGGAAACTAACGGATCTGTATTTTGTGCTTCATGTTTACTATTTGGTAGAAGTGATGAAATGAACGCTTTCACTGGTGAAGGGTTTCGCGATTGGAAAAACTGAAAAGCGCGCATTGAAGGTCATGAAAATTCTGATTTTCACAAAATTAACGTTAGTCATTTCAAAGCTCGAGCAGTCATTCAAGGTCGTGTTGATCAACGTTTAATGAAGCAGCTCGATGAAGAAATTTTGTACTGGAAAACAGTTTTGTATCGAGTAATTGCGATTATTAAATCCCTCGCAATAAGAGGGCTGCCATTTTGAGGACATTCAGAACGAATTGGAGATCTCCATAATGGAAATTTTTTAGGTTCAGTCGAGCTTCTTGCTGAATTTGACCCGTTTTTATCAGAACATTTAAAATTGTATGCGCACCATGGCAGTGGAAGAACCTCGTATTTATCTAAAACAATCTCTGAAGAAATCATATTATTAATTCAAAATAAAGTATTGCAACACATTTCTAGGGAAGTGCAATCTGCTAAGTATTTGGTTGTAATAGTGGATTCTACGCCTGATATTCCTCATGTTGATCAGCTTACGATAATTATTAGATATGTACGTGATAATGGTGAAATTGTCGAAAGATTTCTAGAATTTACACCAAATACTGGCCATAAGGCTAAAGATATTGAAGATGCTCTGTTAAAATCTCTTGAAAATAATGGTTTGGACATAATGAACTGTCGTGGTCAATCTTATGATAACGCAAGCAATATGTCAGGCTTATACTCAGTAGTGCAGTCACGAATCAAAACGATTAATCCATTAGCAGAATATGTTCCTTGTGCTGCTCATTTCTTAAATTTAGTAGGAACTTGTGCAGCTGAATCTGTAACCGAAGCAGTTGACTTTTTTTCTACTTTGCAAGAACTTTATCATTTTTACTGTTTCAACACATCGTTGGGAGATCTTGGTACAGCGTACAAGTGTAAGACTTGAGAGTCTTTACCAAACTCGTTGGTCTGCTCGACATGATGCATGTTATGCGTTAGAAAAAGAGTGGCGTGGAATAATTAATGCACTGGAATTTATTGCTCAAAACAGCGATGAAAAACCGACTACGCGATCTGAAGCTACGGGATTGCAGCGAAAATTACAGCATCTAGAAACAGCAATTCTAGTCATTGTTTGGAATGTTATTTTAGATCGTTTTAACGGTGCGAGTAAGAAACTTCAGGATTCTCAAGCTGATTCATCATCTGTGGTACAAATGTATAGTTCTTTGGCATTCTTTCTACAAGACATGAGGGATAAACAATTTTCCGAATATGAAGAAAGAACCAAAGAACTATCTGGAGTTCAAGATTATTATCGTTATGATACCTGTCGCAAGAAAACCACAAAAATTCAGGCAGATGAGTTACGAATGAATGAAAGAACACCTTTATCTGGACTAGAAAATTTTCGTACCAATGTTTATTACCGGATTTTAGATACTTTAAGTGTACAATTTGCCGGACGTAAAAGTGCTTATCAAAAGCTTTACGAAAATTTTAATTTTTTCGACAATTTATCTGAAAAAGATACTAATGAATTAAAAAATCTTGCAAATAAATTAGTTAATAAGTATCCTGATGATTTGGAAGAGACTTTGGGGAATTAATGTATTCATTTACACTGCCAACTCAAAGATTCCCTAGCAAATACGGAAGATGTACGTTCCGCGCAAGGAATATGCAATGTATTGCATTCACGGAATCTTCGAGATGTTTATCCGGATGTAGACATTGCTCTACGTATTTTTTTTAGTATTCCCGCAACGAACTGTTCTGGAGAAAGATCTTTTTCTTCCTTGAAAAGGGTAAAAACTTATTTACGTGCAAGTATGGGCCAAGATAGACTTAATGCTTTGGCATTACTGTCTATTGAAGCTCAACTAGTTCAAGAAATTGATTACGACGACATAGTTGATGTTTTTGCACAGACGAAAGCCAGAAAGAAGAGATTTACGGATTGAGCAATACATTATAGTTTAAGAAAAATGAGTATTATTTATTTCACTAGAGTTTATTAAATATTTATTTGTATTGTTTAATAATTATATTTCAATAAAATAAAAATTATATTTAAATAATAATATTAAACCAAAGGAATAGAATTTTGTCCATCAAAAAGGGCGGCGCATCAGACAGGTATTACGGCAGCAGCAAGCCTAAATCCGCCACTGATTACACATATTTCAAAACTAATTACACCGTCGATAGCATTTGAAATAACCGAAGCACAGAAAAATTGAAATTGTATTCTAGAAGATCTGGCTTATGCTAAACTTTCACTAAATATAGTATTAAATAGGCCAACAACGTTATCATTTACAATCCCACACCAAACTTGAATAAAGTGTCCCATTCTTTATGGTGTTTGAAAGTATCTCAGTTATGAATGAATATATAGCAATCCGGTTTCAGAAATACTGTGGTGTTGAAAGACGCAATTTTCATAGTTTTCATTGCCTATCTCGCTCTTGAGAAATAGAGGAAAATCAATTTTTCTGTTATCCTGTATCTCGACTGTTTTAAATGCTATCGAAAAAATAAAAATTATTATCGATAGAACTTTTTACGCAGATTTCGATGCTGAACTTGGTTTTACGATATATGTTTTCAGATTATTTAGAGCTTTTTGCGAATAATACATGATACTACTTTTTTAAAAACTGAGAAATCCGTACTGTCACTTTAGCAAGTTGACTATGAATTCAAAGACATCATCTACTTCAAAATGTTGCATAAATTGTAAATTGTTGCAGCTGTTTGCAAAGTAAGCTTTTCTTGATAGTATCTTGTAAATATTTTTAGTTTGAAGAAAAAGGTGGGGAATTACGGTTTTCGTCCAACTATACAGTGCTTAGTCATTGTTTGTCAATGTCACAAATATACTACTGCTTCATTTCCAAATTTCTATGAAAAACATAGATTATTTAAAAACTGCTCTCTGTAGATCACTATGAATAAACGTATAGTTCATAGTGCAATCAATAAATGTGAGAAAACACGTTCCTACGAGTCGTCGTTTGTTGGTTTTTTTAAAGTAATCTGAGGCTATTTATTTTTCGTTCCAAGAGAGGTGTACGATTAAGCCACGATTCTATATATCAAAACATTCAAGAAATCCAATACGAACACCTTTGTTCTGCTTTAATTTCACACTTTTACTAGGAAAACTTGATTTCTTAAGTTAGTACACCTAGCGGCCATACTACGCACCTTAAAATTATTTCCCTACGTTCAATCGATCTTCACAGCGAAAGAAGAAGAAAAAGGTACCAGTAGCGGTTGAAGAGGACAGCTCCAGCAGCGACACACTCTTCTACACGAATCAGCGTCAGTTACGCCCAAGTGATCGCTCTTGACGTTGGAGAGCCGGATCCAGCCAAAGTCGCTATTACGCTAACTCAACCTAGCTTAGAGCTTCATTTGCTGTTGGCCGTCCTCGGATGTTTTAATAATTTTATGGGTGTCAGCATACACGCTATTTGTGTTGCATTTGGTGTTACAGTAGTTGTATTTATATTAAAAAATCCTATTTCCAGAAATCCAAAGCACGTTATTAACATTGAAAATATACAGCATTACGACCCGCCAAAATAGACTTAATTATGATAATTAAAAGTGTTGGAACTAATTAGTAATGTTAGTTTGCACGTGTGAAATCAAGATAGTAATGAAGAATTTTAAATATTTTCTATAAACAATTCATTTAGGTTACATTTTCGAAGACAAGATTTGCAATTGCAAAACTCGCTACTTCAATAAATCAAACCTTTTACATGTACAAAAGACTTTTTGGGGTAAAGTTACAAATTCATTAATTTATTATGGTGAAACAAACTTTATTATATAAGAACAGATTGAAAATGTGCATAATAAAATACATTATAATTAAAATACCCGCTCAGTGTTAACAGTTATTCTACTTGCAACTTGAAACATACTTTTGCGGTTTATTTATTACAAAAGGGTATAAAGTTATTACAAAAACTAAAGCTTAATCCAAATCTTGAAACTCGAAACACATTGGGCAAATGACTATAGTTTTAGGCATAAATTGTAATTAACTGTTAGCAGGATTGCTGCCATTTTCGAGTATGTGAGAGAGGTTGGCTTAATATTACATTTTGTAAACAAAGTAAGATAATGTGGTAATTCAATATTCAGGTCGGGTCCAGATAAGATTGTTGAAGTTTCTTCAAAATAATATGTAATCTCAGATTAAACTGTAAAACACACAAGAGTAGACTGACTTGCAAGTATATTAAGTTTTTCAATTTATTCTGGCATATTATACAATACCTTCCCACGAAGTTATAAATAAAACATGAAATAAATTTAGTATAGTGTAAATTACTTTCCATATTTTAATATTTTTAATTTTAACAGACTTGTTAACGGCATGGTAAAGCAGAATTTTCTTTTTGCTTGTCAATAGACTGTACGAGGGAGTATTTATGCTTCTTCTTTGGCATAATCAAATTAGTTTTGTTTATTTCATTAAGCTTTGAAACACGTATTGATTATTCATCCGTACATAAAGTTATAAAACAGCACAAGTCATCCAGCAATAGCAGTTTTTATTTAATTCCGACTTATGGAGATTGCCACGCACCCGGCCATTCCTGCGTACTTGTACACAAGAATGACACTTTTACGACAAGGGTATACGAGAAACCTACCCAACGGGGAAGGTACCTACACTATAAATCCAATCACCACAAAAGTGTGAAGTGTAGCATGACAAACATGAATAATAGAACTGAAACAACATGCTCGAAATAAGAGGACCCGAAAAAAGAAAAAAAATATCGCTAAAAAACTTTAAGAAAATGAAAACGAAAACAAGAACACTCATGGGAGTACTAAACAAAATCAAACCGCACAATGAAAACCAGAATTTTATGAAACGTGTATGCAACAGACCACTCAAAATGAGAACAAGAATAATATCCGCAAAGACGAAACAGAAAGATCAAAAATTTGTCTGGAATGAATGCGATGGGATATAGTTTGATTCAAATAAAGTTGGGTAGACTCATTCTTAAACTTACTCAAACTAAGATTTAGGCGACGTAAGTCCTCCCTAAATCAGACAAGTATCTTTTGGTTAATATTTTTATCGGTAGATGTCTCCACATAAATTTCCATAGAATGTCAAAGAAAGTTGAAAATTATTGAATATTTTTTATATTTTAAACTAGAAAAATTATCCATTATATTCACTTATTTTATTGATAGAGTCAAAAATATTTTGGTGCGACAGTGAATCGTTATAACTTAGGACATGGCACACATGTACACTACACTTCTAGAAGCATCATTATTGCTTTGTGATCGACATAATTCTTGTAGATACTTTACGATAATATAAATATCGATACATTTGTGATTCTTTCATTCTTGTAGAAGAAAGTGTGTACAGTGTAAAATGTAGTTCGAAGTTCAACGAAATTATAAATGTTTAAACAGATTTCATATTGCTCCAAGTTAAATGAAAAGCAATTTACATAAATCAGTAGGTACATGTATTCAGTCCACCTCCTGTAGAGCTATCTATATGTTACGTAAAAATTAGAATATTCATATTACATTGGAACTAAAAAAAATTATTCACTATGAGTGTCACTATCAGAAGTGGAGTCGTTAACAGATACAATTAACGGTTGGACAACGTCAAAATGTTTTTCAATTTCCCACCACTCTAACATAGACACTTCGGCATGTTTAATGCATTTCTGCCAATATGTCCTATCAATTCGTTGCAAGGATTCCATCCACATTTTTTTTTAGATGGCCATTGTGAAATTTGGAATTACATCGACCTATATCTTTGTTGTAGTGTTCTTTGCAGTTCGCCCACACCAGTTCAATTGGATTAAATTGACAGTGGTATGGTGGTAATGCTCTGTATCCACACTTGTGTGCTACTTCATCTATTTCGTACACCTTTGGTATCGAATTATCTGCAATTAATTGCAGTAATTCTTTTTTTTTTTAATTTACTAGGTTCAAAAGATATGTTGTGCTTTAAGAGAAAATTACATATTTCTTCCTTCTTAGATGAATTATTTGTAATTTTTTCTAGAACTTTGGAATGATAATTAGCATTGTCTAGTACAATTAAAGATGGTTCTTTTAAGTTTGCAATTAAATTATTTTCTAACCATTTTGTAAACAACTCCGCACACATATCTCCATGATAGTGTACACTTTGTGACTTGAAGAAAGCAAAAGTGAAGCATCGGAAACAAATCCATCTTGTTTACCTGAACAAAAAATACAACTATTTTATTGGAAATTATAATGTTATAGCTAAATTACAACAAATCTTTTTCCTCCACCCACTGGCTTCTTTTTCACGCTTTCATTAGATTTATCATGCCAGCTTCTTTTGTGCGACCCTCGACTGAAAATCCAAGTTTCATCTAAGAATACAGGATTGTATAATTTTTCTTATTTATTTTTGTAATATTTTCTTAAGAATCGTACACGATTGGCAGCAATATGTGATTGTTCCAGTAAACCTCTACTACCATCATCTACTTTAGATGAAAAGCCAATGTAATGAAAGAGACGGGTCTGGCATGTTTGTATTTACATTTTGAATACATTTCATATTTTTTTCTCTTTGCAGCATCCCTCACATAGTCATCAACTTCGGTGGACTTAGATTTCGTACGTTTTCTCCGCTTCGCTGGTGACTGTGTAGGTTAATTTTCTTTTTGGGCTTCTGTAACACTTTTTTTTATAGCACTAACTGTATTTATACTAACCCCACATGCTTCAGACTTGCGTTAAAAGTAGTCCTTCCAAGTTTCATATTTTACACAATAATGTACTACATACCTGCATAACAGATTCAAATGGAACGAGTTCCCCTTGATTGTCACGTTCCCAATCAAAATAATTAAGCACGTTCATAACTAGGAGCTGTGCTTAAGATTTAAGGTGCTTATTACGTAGCGTATCTAAAACTTTGTAAATTTTATAAAATTATGTAAAAACGTTACCAAATTACCGATAATTCACTGTACAAGTTGTAGATGGTTTTGAAAAAAGAATCTTTTTTTATAAAAAGTAAAGCAAAAACGCATAAACAATATTTTCAAAAAATCACAAGTGACAGATGCTGCCATCCCTCTCTAATACATGTAGTTGAGAGAGAGATAAAAATATGTAATTTTATTATAGAGTTTTACATCGGTGAGTCAAACCCAATTTCATTTGAATCAAACTTTAACATACAGATAATGGCAAAGGACTAGAATGCAATTCGAAAACTCAAAGAAAGCACTTACATCGTACAGGCAGAAAGCCAAGCTAATGTATATATGAAACCCACATGGATCCAGATTAAGCGCGATTAGTTCTAAAATATATATTGGATTACTCAGAGCGGTTAAGGTATCAGAGTATGTGAAAGATACTAAGTTCGAATCTGAAAGTAGCCAAGTGCTTGAGAAAACAGTAAATGAATCCGACTCAAGTGCAAAACTAGTCCTACTCATGAGTAAGCCTGATGGCGAAAGCAGGGTCCACTTCCTAAATGTCGTGCCCTAAAACAAAAACTGTGTAAATAGGTCGATCAACACAACTGATAACGTAACAATGTCCCGCTTACGTTCGAGAAAGTTTTACTAAGTTAAATTATCGCTACAGCCATTTCCTTTCAGATACGGCTGGTTAATGTTTTGCAATCTTCCCAGATGAACTATCACACTCCTCTGTCCATCTGAACTTATGCTATTTTAACAGTGCTTTAACTAATGCTACTTAAAATTTTGGAATAACGTTACTATAAGTTTCGTTGACCAATTTTATTATTCTCACAATTGCAGGTACTGGTAATACTAATGTTTCCGTTAGTTTATCTAGAACTAGACATTTTGTATAAAACTTTCTACAACGTATCCCAGGTGGTCTACGAAACAGGAACTTGTTCTAATTGATGATTGCATTCTTTAATATTCTAAACACATCTAGTACCTTTGGGCGCTGTCCTAATGTTTGGAATACAATGACATTCTCAAAGTATGCGAAAACAGACGTTCTGCTCCTTTACGCGATCAATTACCATCTGTTGGGTTGGCACGGAGTTATGTGGTTCGAACGAAATTTTGTGGAACTGGAATAGTCCGATTTACTCTGGTGTCTTTAAACTCTAAACTCTCTTTCACTCATCGCGTTAGGTTTGCAAGATTCCAAGCAAAACCTATACGTATCATCTTTCTTTTGCACCACTCAATAAGACAAGCTCATGGGCTATTCGATTTTTCCTCAACCCCTAACTTATCTACACATTTTTGCGTTACAAGAGATCCTTTGTAACTTTATGGACCGATGAGAGGTCTATGACCTACTTAGGAATCGATAATGCATCCTAACGACGATTTCTGTATCCCTTTGTGCCTTCCACTATCTACTGAAATTGCTGCTCCTTCACTTCAGTCAAAATCGATTGCTTCTTCAGATGATCGAAATTATTACGATATAACACCATGCATCCACAACCGTTATCGACCCAACTGTTTTCCATAAATTCCAATCTAATATCAAACTATGTCTACGAATTCGCAGGATTTTGCACGGCTCTGTATCCACCACTTCCATACCTAAAATCCAACAATCCCAAATACGTCTTTCTGAAACCTTCAACTGCACATATAGCCGTTGGTCGCCTTTACCAAATACAAAGTATAAAGTAACCTGTATGGTCAATATCGCAGTATTTGAAACGGTGGTCTCATCTCGATGAACGAAAAAATCCCATGAGATGCGCAGATAATTTTTGTTACACATTCTTTCTTCCATAGATAACAGTATTTTTAGGTTTCAAGCTTCCTATTACTTTGACTCCGGGGAATTTACGACTACAACATGTAAAGGCAGTGTCAATCACGTTATATCGGCGTTTTAATTTTAACGTAAATTGTAATTTAAAAGTTTTCGCTTTTAGTATCTTCCATTTCTAGAAGCATATAAATAAGAGGTCAAGAGCCAGAGTAGTTTTTGGAACAGATTGAAAAAGATAAAGAATTAGGTGAAGCTGATCCTATAGATCGAGATTTTTAGCGGGCCAGTATGCACTGTTCTGACTTAGAACAAGATGCTAATGGGGAATTCAGTCAGTAGAAGAAATGTGCCAGAATATCTATCTGAAAAAAAGTGTTCCCGACCAAAACAAGAACTAAAGTACACAACACTTTTATAAATAAACCAAGTCTCATAAATTGGTTATGTAAATCAGGAACTCAAAATTTAAGACATTAGTGATAAACGGATGCTGCTTGGTATTGACGTGTTTTTTTGCGTTATCTTATAATGCATCTCAATATCCGTTGCGATGTTTAAGTTTCGACTATCAATTTGTGTGAAGAACGAAGAAAAATTAGAAATGAAGAATTGTTAAGAAACCAGTTGCATTTAAAAGTCGGAATCCATTCTGACATTCAATGTGTAAAAAAACTATGTGCCATGTTCCATGGTGTAGTACATGGCTACTTACAATGATTTTTTTAATATGCTGACTATTTGAGTATAAATTCAATGATCTTAGGCGACCTCAATAGTTCCGAAGCAAAGATTGTTAGCCATTTTCTTTACACCCTTGCTTTGGAACTGCAAATTGAAGGAAAATACAAGTTTAATGGACTCCAAACCAAAACTGTAAAGGAACCATGTCATACTTCTCATAGAAAAGGTAATAAATGCACCAGAATATTTGCACCGTAATTATTCGCATTAGGCGTAGACTATGATCAAAAAGTTACAGGACTGGCTTTCAATTCCTTCGTCGCATTTCCTTGGTTTCATGTATGCTCGAAAATATTTTTCCACGAAGCGGTAATTTAAGTTTTTAGAACAGGAAAATGCCACAACGTGCCATATCCGGAAAATACGACGCTTGTTGGATGATATTTACTGGTGTTTGATCAATAGTCGACCACAATCCGTGATTTTTGAGAGGGAGCATCATGGTGCAGTAAGATTTACGGTTTTTACATAATTCCGGTTGTTTGCTATGCATTACATCTCTCAAACGCTTGATTACAGCCAGGTAATACTCCTTATTAACTGTTTGATCTGTTGGCACGTACGCACAATGAACGACGCCTTGATAATCAAACCAAGTTTCGACTTCATATTCGTAAATCCATGTTTAGTCACCATCAATTATGCCAGTAATCGTGGTAGGTTACCTTGCAACGTGCCTAGCCCGCTACGTAACATAAAATAGGAGAATTCGACTGAGACCTCATTCAACCGGTTATTAACCGGAGAGCAATTCCTTGGTGTGAGGAGGATAAACGATCTAGATATTTAGGTTACTGAGAGAGAGACCCCCGTAAAGCTTGAACCGGAGAGAAGAAAAAGAAATAATACGTAAAATAATAAGTAAACCCCAGTTCCCGTAGTAATACCGTTATATTTAAATTCCCCTAAAGAATACTATAAAATTTGTATAAATATCTAAAACATAACAATAACAATCAATTATTACATACGATAACCTTTCCCCCTGATATAATATGGGGATTCACCCCTAACAAATACTGACGCAGTAAGTAAGCCGCAGAGAGTAAATATTTATCCCGAAAGAAAATGAATAATTTTTTTATTACTAATTAAGTTTATCGGGTTCGTTGAAAGATATTTCACTACTATGCACCTGGAAGTTCGTATACAGCAGAATAAATATACATGAACTCGGTCATGCTCGGTACTTTGGCATGCCGCTGTTTTACAAAATCCATAACCATCAAATAAATATAATAATAATTAGAAAATATTGTTCAGATCACACTTGGAAATCGCAAGGATTTAAGTGTATATAACCCAGATAACTAAAATCATGTCGCGCATAAACTGAACACTCCAACCCACAATACACAAATAATTCTCAAATCTAAAAGAAGAGTTTCAACAGGCATAATATCCCACTCTAAATTTCGAAGTAAAAGAACAAATTGGACTACAAACATATGCGGTATAAAGGTACTGCTACAGCGCAAATCGTCGTCACGAACAGTCAACAGTAGCGCAAACAGCTATTAATTAGCGACCGATGGGAAGGAAGGTCACATGAATAATGAGCGCGCCACGTCAACTAACCAATGAGTGTGGTCGATGTTTTTTACCAGTACGTCCAAGTTATATACTTATAAACAGCCAGTAAAGGAAGTTTATTCTACTCAATCATTAAATAGGTTCAACAATAGTGAGTTACATACAAGGGATGTACATAATATGGTTCAACCGAATCACATTTTTAGGTCGTTGAGAACTGCAGAAGGCAGTTTACCAAAAATGAAAGCTTATAATGCAAATTTAGTGATTATGTAGTCAACACATACTATCTAGAAAACTCTGACCTGTTTCGGCAAAGAGTTGCCCCTTTGACCAGACGTTACCAAACTTTGTCCTGGTCGATGTCTGTGTAGACGAGGACAGGTTAGAACGATGTCGAGTATGTCACCAATTCGAGAACGTACAGTCGTATACTATAATCGTAGGAACTATCATTAACAAAACGGTCAAGGAAAATCCCTGACAAACGAAAAACCAAGAAGAAACTCTCAGACCGTAAGCGAGCTCAAATTATGTAATTACGAATACTTTTAACTATCAGCCTTGAGACCAGCGATTGGTTTGATTAGAGCATTTCGGGCACCATAAGCGTATATATATATATATATATATATATATATATATATATATATATATATATATACAGGGACCGCCATAAAGTTGGACACATGTGGGAAAAATTTTTATTATTGGAATTTCTGAAAAACTCTATTGGAGGTTCGCTTCTGCATGTCTGAAAACCAAAAAATTCATTGTCATTTGTCACGTGACCATAGATTTGGCGGGAATTTTGAAAAATGTTAACTTGATGCCGAAAAGTTGGTCAAATTGACAAGGTATCGAAAAATTGTGTTAAAAAAATGTATTTAGAATGCAACAAACATCCCACATACCAATTATCGACCAAATCAGAAAAAGAATAAATAATACTATTTATTCCCCTCTGCTTTTATTACGAAACATCATAAAATCTTGTCTAGAAATAGTTTTAATAACACAAATTACATAATCTTAGGTCAGAATTAATCAAATATTTGTAAAATAGATAATTTGTGAGAAGAAAATTTAAAAAATACGATTTAGCCTCGCCGCTGGTTGTGTTCATGCCCTGTATATTAAAGCGCATGAGCTGATCTAATATTTTTAACCGTAAATAAATATAAATGAACTAGTATTTGTAATTAAAACTTAACAACACATTATTCTTGTTAAATTTAATATTGATTAGTACATTTGAAATTAGCGATATTTTCAATTTAATAAGGTTGAAAATTATTGCACTTCATAGTTTAAGATAACCAAAATTATGTAATTTGTGTTATTAAAACTATTTCCAGGTGGGACAAGATCTTATGATGTTTCGTAATAAAAGCAGAGGGGAATAAATGGTATTTTTTATTTTTTTTCTGATTTGGTTGAAAATTAGTATATGGGGTTTTTGTTGCATTCTAAATACATTTTCTTAATACAATTTTTCGATATCATGTCAATTTGACTCATTTATCGGCATCACAGTTAACATTTTTTCAAAATTCCCGACAGATCTACGGTCACGTGACAAATGTCACAATAGATTTTCTGTTGTTAGACATGCAGAAACGAACCACCATTAGAGGTTTTCAGATATTTCAAAAATAAAAATTTTTGTCATATGTGCAACTTTATAGCTTTATGGCGGTATATATATATATATATATATATATATATATATATATATATATATATATATATATATTTACCTTATTGAAATTCTAATAATTCATTAGCAATGTAAGTACAGCAACACTTTAGTGAATTATTTTTAATTTGAATTGAGTTCACATTTCAGAATGCAAATATATAATTTTCACTCAATGCAGACAACGGACAGATTGTAATACGTTTTACCGAAACATTTAGATTTATAAATGTTAACGTATACACAATATTTAATAATTTATTTACTCGTTAAATGACATAGTTCAACAAACTTGACAGAATATACGCTAATCCTCATAGATGGTGCTGAATAATTCCTTTAAAAAATGTTATAAGTAATTTAATGACAAATATAGTCATTGCATAATTATTAGATTATATTAATCATCGATTTTTGCTCGTTACGACCCGAATAGTGACACAAATCCTACCCAGAATTTATAATTCCATAGTGGCCAATTTTAATTTCTATTTAAAAAAATTTTACACAAAAAAAGCAGTAGAAAACCTGGATAGTACATGCAAACCTTTCTAGATTCAAACATGCGTCAATGCAGGAATCCATTGTTACGTATATGAAGAAATATTAAATTGTGATTTTGTTTCTATTTTAGATTATCCCAAATTTGTTGCTGATGTTGAGTATGGTGCGACTGACAAAAGCATTTATAATAGATTCATCTGATGTAGAGTGCAAACCAAATGCTGCACGCGCCATTCAGAATTTGTAAAATATCAATGCAAATGAGATAGATTGAGGTATTAAGTTTACTGAATTTTATATATTACTAAACTCAAAAAGTGATGTTTTATGATTTGCACCAAAACAAGAATTCAGGTTGAAGAAATAGAAAAGACATAATGAATTTTTTATACATCTAGAAAATGAAATGTAAGTATGTATGTATTTTGTATAGGGATGGCACTTTTTGGTTAAATCATACTTTAAATAAGTTAGAAAGGTTTTATTTTTAATCTTTGTTGTAAAAAATTGGTAAATCCACGGCGGTGTCGAAATTTTAAAATTACGAACTCTATACATGTTTTATTAGTTTTGTTTCTTCATACAGAGAGGATATAAGGTAAGTCCCCCTCCTATTTCTCCATTGGAGATATTAAAATTAAATTTTGGGAATATAGTAAAATAATACGTTATAATACTCTTTATAAACACATTTCTGGTTGCTCTAATTTTGAGCTATGAGACCTTCAGAGCCGTGATTCAAACCACTTTTCTCTTTCGTGCACGCGCTTTTTATGTTTCGTGCAGGTAATTGATAAACGGTAATATATTCAAATTACAACCTTTTATTCAAATAAATAGCAAATAACTAAAGAGGAATACTAAACAAGAAAGAAAATAAATACGAAATGTTCTAAATAAATAATAAAGGAGAAATAAATAAATTAACATATGTTTCGGGTGCGCCCCTTCTTTATCTGGACTGCACTGGTCGATTTAAGCGTCTCCAGTTACGCCCTCTGTGGATGAGACTATAAAATATAATTATTATTACGAATTTGATATATATTATCAGTGAAGAATCTAAACAAGGCTTAATGATTCGTATCGGGAGGTGTTCAGGATAATTAAGTGTTATCAGGGTATAATACGTCTAAGTGAGAAGTTAATCCAGGTAAGTTCTGTCAGTAAATTAGTAGTATTTTCCGTATTTAGGATCACCACTTTTCACTCTTGTAGTGAAATCAAATATCAATTGGGCAAATAACCAAGTACGACCTAGTTGAAAATACGGGGTGAATACCTCCGGAAATTCTGCTAAAGCGTGCCTGTAACACCTTCCCCAACTCGGTGCAGTAACATCCAAGTTGGATCGATGCAACAAGGGGTCTACGATAACGGAAATGTGAAGTATGAAAGTGGATTGAGTTGGTCTAGGGGCTGGTGGTTATTCAGGGCTGGTGGTAGCTCGGAGGGTGAGGGTGGAACAAGGGGGATGAATGGGTTTTGGGTATTTGTGTCTAGTCGCTTAGAGTTTTATTGGAAGTGGGTGTCGAGTAATGAATCTGATTGAATAAATGAAAGAAATCAGTCAGGATGACTTCAATATGGGAGGAAGGGTGAATGTCTGGTTGTGAACTGTTTGGTGAAGTCGTTTTTTAAACGTTCAAATACAGGAAATGTAGCACGTCTCTGGTAAAAGGTATCAGGTCAGGTATAATAAAATAAAAATGTTTGGTCTGGTAAGAAAATCAGAATAGTAATGAATGAATGAATTCAATTTTATTATTTGATGGCTGGGGGATCTGGTAGATATAGGAAAAACGCCGGAGTGGGAAAACGGAATAACAATTGATATCATTTATTAACAATGATAACACAGTTAAGGAAACAATTTGTAAATAAGGATTGATATGAATTATTTCTAGGAAAGGAAAATTTTGTAAGGATTTGTCAGGATCATTACAAGGTGTACGACTTTTTTTGATGACGTCATCATTCCAGTTATCGCTACCACGCTAAGTCACGCAATTTTTTAAATAGAATGGGGAGTTGAAATTGAGCTCATTCGAATTTTTTTGACAATCACAGTAATTGAGCAATGTGACACCTTGCAACTCCTGCAAACATACCTTCGCATATTTCTAAAGGTTCCCAGTGCAATATTTTGTCGCTCTAAAATTATCCTTTACCTTAATTGTTCTAAATCGTTTGCATTGGTAGTAAAGACTTTCAACTTCAAATATCCCCACAAGAAAAAAATTAAGTGGCGTCAAATCGGGTGAACGGGCTGCCTACTAGATTGCGTCTCTGCGACTTACCCACCTCTTTGGAAAAACTTCGGAAAAGAATCCCGCACTGTTGGAAATAATCGGGAGAAGCGCCATCTTGTTGAAACCATTTCATGGATTGTCCTACACTACTTATTGAATTATTGGTATAATTTCATTTTGAAACAATTTTAAATACAGTGGATCCGTCCAAAAGTTGTTCAATGAAAAATGGACCAATAATATGGTCCCCAAGAATGCCAGCCGAAACATTTAGCTTTTGTAGGAACTGCTTATATATCTCCCAAATCCATAGTGAGTAGCTCTCCAATACCGCAAATTTTGTTTAGGCACCTCCCTGTTTGTACTTTCGTCACTGAAGCAACAAATTCAAGATGACAATTCTGATTTCGGTAATTTTTTCTTCGACCATAATCATCTCCATTTAGTTCATGAACCAATTTCAATTTGTAAGCCTGCTTAACAGCTTTACTAATTGTTTTTTAACAAACTTCTTGGATTTCAGCGATAACGTGCATTGGTAAATTAGGATTTTCAACAATTTCAATTAAAATGTCAATTTTTTATTCCCAGAAATTGGGGGCCTACCTGAGCGGCCGCTCATTTTGAACTGAACCAGTTCTCAAAAGAAATGTTAACAATTTTGTTATGAATCATCGGCAAAACCATTTTCTGTATTTGCCTCATTGAAAATGCGTTCCGTTTGACAGCCAACAATTTGTTTTAAACTTCATTGCAAAGTCTTATTTTTAAAAGTTATGTAACCGTAAAAGAAATAAAAATTGAAATGGCTATAACTTCTAGAAGTATTGGAGTAATTCAAAAGTATTCTAGGGGAATATACAACATTGAAATATCTTTCGAATCAGCATAATTTCATTCCATTCCATCTAAAAAATCCAGTTCATCTAAAAAAATTGCATCACTTGGTGTCGCAGCGCCACCTGAAATGTTGACGTTGCCAAATAAAGGGTATAAACCTATTGTTTACTATATTCCCAAAACTTGATATCTCTAACGGTATAAGAGGGAGGGGAATTATTTTATATCCTCTCTATATAGTGTCTCAATTCTTACATTTCTCATTATAGTTGCTCTTAGAATAAAAAAAAACAGCAGCAGTTTCGGCGCTCCATTTAGGATAAACTAAAGTATGTGTTCATCTCACTTTTTGTTCACAAGCACTCAACAACAATATTCTGAAGTGGACAAGCGAAAGTCAACCAAATTGACAAATCAGAAATTATCGTTTTTATAAAAAAATTTATTATGTATTCCACAAATTTTTTATTGTCTGTATAATCTATAATTCAGAATATCTGTAATAACACTAGACGTTTTTTGTAAAAAAAAATTGCTTATTGAAGTAGAGTATGATAGAAATGTTCTAGAAAACAATAAATATCTAGTAAAAAATGTAACACAAATTTAAGAGAAGGTTAAGATATAAAATAAAACAGCGTTGTTGACATTGCTCTAATACGAGAATCACAAGTAGTCTAACTTTAGTACAGGGCCGCATACACGCATTCTATTTACTTCCATTATATTTTAACCATCTGTCATAAATTTATCCGTTCGTATAAGCTAGTATGTGCACTTAAAGGTCTTCAAGACCAACAGCCTGGTTACAGACTTTCACAACCAAGCTCCTGGGTTAAAGTATTATTGTTTGTTTTGGTTCAAATGCAGTTTAATTGTGAAAATAATACAAAGTTGAGTACGTATGCCACATATAATATACGAATATAAAATCACAGTTTTTACAGTTCTTCCTAATAGTATACTGCAACTTGGTTTATTGTAAAATTTATTTATGTATTTTATATAATATTTCAAATAAGAATTAAACTGAAATCCACTCTTGTATAGGTTATCCTACTATTATAATTTTAACAAGCGCCAAGCTCATTTATTAGCATAGATGTTATAGATAGAACTTTGAGATTAATTTTGTATGCACCGTAACATTTTAACGTCGTTACGTAGAAAATGCTATAAATCTTTATATCTACAGGGTGATTTTTTTTTCATTATTCGTGTAGGGATCTCGGAGACCATAAGAGTTACACATTTACTTAAATGAGGAAAGATTTGCTTCTTTAGAAGACTAATCCAGATTTTGTTGATTTAAGAAAATATATGGTTTTTTAAATATTTGTAAAAAAGTAAAATTCTCCAAAATCGTTTCAGCGCTTTAATTCGTTTATTTCCAAAGATTGTTTAAATATAATTGGTGGATAGTCTTGTGCACAATAATGTCACCGTACTACTTTTTTAATTTTGCTTAGCATTTTAAAGGTTTGATGCAAAGTTGAATTTTTTTAAAAGGAAACCATAGTTGGCTATGACATATTTTAATAGTGCATCTTTCTGATTGTAATGGTGTAAGGATTGTGTCACTTACGAGGATTGGATGATAATTGCTTAGCCTCCGCGTAGAAGGCGTTGTTAAGTAAAAAACAAATGCATGTTTCGAAAATGTCGTCTTTGATTTGACAGTATTGAAAATACTCATTTCGTCAGTGTTATACTTTGTTCTTAGCAGCCGCCTATTACCAGTCTGTTTTGGGTATTTTTAACAATGGAAAATATCGCGCATCGTGCCGTTACCAAATTTCTGTTTAAAAAAGGTTTGAAAAACGTGGAGATGTTTGAAGAAATGCACAACGTATTGGGTGAAAGTGCACCATCATGTACCACGGTAAAGAACTGGGTGGTGGCATTTAAACGTGATCGTACGAGCATAAAAGACGAAAACCGCTCTGGACGCCCTAAAAGTGTCACTACTCCGGAAATGGTGAGCAAAATCCATACCATGATTTTAGAAGATCGGCGATTGAAATTACGTGAACATATCAAAAGGACGGGTACATAATAGCATAACTCAGAAATTGGATATGAAAGATCTTTATGCGGGATGAGCAAATCCGACTGATTTTATGAGGCGATTGATAACCACTGACGAAACTTGGGTTCATCATTATACCCCTGACACAAAATGGCAGTCAAAACATTGAATTGAACATGGTCGTCCACCTCCGAAGAAAGCCTGTGTGTCAAATCAGCCAGTAAGGTGATGGCTTCTGTACTCTGGGATGCCAAAGGGATTTTAATGGTAGACTAAAGGGCAAACCATAACTGGGGCTTATTATGCTAACCTGTTGGACAAATTAAACCAAATTATTCGACATAAAAGACCAGGTTTAGCTCACAAGAAAACCATTTTGCACCAGGATAATGCAAGGCCCCACACAAGTGTTACAGCGATGGCAATTATCGATGTGAATACTTCTATAACTTACATTAAACTTGAATTGACATTTAATTGTGTTTAACCTAATAAAACTGCTTTTTTAAATTTAAAACAAGAATGCCCAATTGCATTGTTGGTGATTTAAGTAATTAAGTGTTCAAAATGTGCAATAAATGATTAATGTATTGCGTGTATCGGTACGAATATAAAAACTCGTGAGGCGTTAAAAAGTGGGTGTTGTGTATGTTTTAGAAATCCGAGGAAATTATCTGAAGAAACGTATCCAATCGAAATGAATCCGTTACTTGATAGTGAAATTGTCACTAAAAGGTTTCACTATCAGTATTATGAATTCAAAAATAGACGATATTTTGAAATCCCAAGACACACTATCTAATCTCAAAACCGTAACCACTGGTATGTCAAGTATAATAAGAGGAAATGAAAGGAAACTTAAATGCAACGTCTGGCGATGTAAACACACTAAAAAACCAAGTGTGTGAACTGGAAGTCCAAAATAAAGCACTCGAGTGAGAAAACACGCTAAGAAAAGCAATTGACGATTTAAACCAAAGGGCCAGGAGAGGTAATATCTAAATAAAGGGGTAACCCAAAGAGAATCAATTATCCTCGTTCCAGAAACTATCGCGTTTACTATTGGTATTGAGTTTAAATTAAAAGATATACATGCTGTGCATAGGGTGCGCAGTTATAATTCCAATATTATACACTTCCATTATAAGAATGAATACTTTGTCAAGAATTAATTGGATTCAAGCGTATAAGGAGAAAAGAAGCTTGAGAGCTAGGAATGTCAATTTCAACTTACGGGACCACCAGGTAACGATATGTGATCATCTAGCACCTAAAACGAAGATACTCCTGAAGCCGACCAAACTATTCGCTGAAAAAATAGCTATTTGGTTAAAAAACTGGAAAGTTTTCGTAAGAAGAACGGAAAGTGGGCAAGTTCCTTTAGTAAACTGTTTAGATGACTTGTCAAACATTTCTTCTAAATAAGTTTTTTTTAGAAATAAAAACAAAATTGATTTGTTTAAATAAAAAATGGAATGATAGAAATAAAAAATGTAATTTTTGATAATTTTAATGTCATATTTTTCCTTTTTTAATTTATCTAATAGCTTCTCAATCATTTACCAAAATATAAAAAAACATTAGAAAGAATTTTGATTTATTCAGTAGAACGGTATAAAATACCCTCCAAAAGTTATCGTTCTTACTGAAATATAGATTCAAGAAGATGAAATAAATTGCTATCAAATTCGATGTTACACATTATTCTACAAATGTAATAAAACTCAAAATGATACTGGATTAATAGTATTCGTTGATTCAAGTATAAGTAGTAGTGAACTTAATTGTAAAACGGATGATTGCATCCCCATGTGCTTAAAATTATAACAAACTCAAAATAATGTAATGTGTAATTAAAAATTATTATTAATTTTATTAAATACATAAATAAACATTTTACCTCGACTAGGATTTGAACCTAAGACATCTACTTTGCTAGAGTAGCGCTCTAACCAACTGAGCTATCGAGATATGAGCCCCACTCGATGAAAATTTTGTCCTTATGTATGTAGAACTGATTAAAATTCTAAATATAATGAGATTACAGTCAAATGACTGATATTAATGGAATGTGAGCATGCAATATCGCAAGGATTCACACATACCAAAGCAACTTGACTAATGTTAAATTATTATAAGTTTTGATATGAACGAATAAGTTTAAAAGTAAATATGTAATTAAAAATTATTATTAATTTAATTTAATTTAAATACATAAATAAAAAGTTTACCTCGACTAGTATTTGAACCTACGACATCTACTTTGCTAGAGTAGCGCTCTAACCAACTGAGCTATCTGTAGAAGTTTGTCGGTGATTTTCCAGGACACACTGTGTATTAATACTTTAGTGTATTCCACATGCAATGTTTATCGTAAACACAAATTTAATGCTACAACTAGCCAACATACTATTGTTATATAACGATTATACCGACAAAATTAATGAAATCGTTGATGAAAATTAACTAAATTTTTCAAATTTTCATGCAACGATGTTCAGACAGACTATTTGTTCGGCTTAAATAACTACGAAAGAGAAATTCTACTAATAGAATTCCTTTTGAATTATACATTATTTAAATATGGAATTTCCACAAAGTTTACAAAATATTAATTCCATTGACTTTTCGGATGGATAGAGGAAATACTTTGGTGAAACGTCTAACTGTTTAAACGAATAGTGTTCTAAACCCAATTTTATTAGTAACAATTGTTAATAGGCAATGAGCATACTTTAGAAAAAAGAACATAAAGGAAAAAAGGTTACAATAATTATAGGTAATGTACACATTTAAATATCTCAAAAATATAAATTTTTGGATAATTAAAATAATTGTTAGAAAAGTTCCCTTTCGTAATTTGATGAATATTATTTGCATCAATTTTTAATCCAGTTTTTACAATACATCAATATTATTTCTTTTTCTGTATTCTCTCAAAATAAAGAAGCGTGTTTCAGTAATTGACATTTCAAGCTAATAATCAGATTTGGGAGTAATTTTTGTATCCATTTGTAACATTCGTAACGTATTTATTATTAGATGTGCAAGTATGGAGAGACGTACTCGTATAATATGCTATTCCCATGAGATAAGCTACGCAGTCAAAATCGATACGTAAATTAATAACGAAATGAATAAAAGGCTAACTGAATATTTCATAGTTATTATTGACATTGAAAGCTTAACGTTAAATTACGTTACTCATAATTATTTATACTTTGTGAGTATTAAAAGTCTTACGAAAGGTTTCACAGAATGCTTAAGGTTGTACTGGTAGCTTATAAAACTAAAGTTGTGCAATAAATTTTAGTAATTCATCTGTTGCCATTAATTTACATTCTCATCGATTCTGGAAAAGCAATTTTACATACATTAAAATTTTTACAATTACGATATGTCACTGACGTAAAAGTTGTTTATCGTTACATCCGTACGTGTATCAACCGGTATCAAAACAGCAACTAAACCTGGCAAGCCATTTTTCCGAAAATATTCCGGGGTAATGTCACAATTTTAATGTTATAACGTCACAGTTTAAATTCAGTAACGGCAACAACACCTTTAAGATAAGCTTTATAGAGAAAATCCCTTACAAGGACTTACTAGAATATACACATGTATTGTTTCTAAACTATAACATAGAACACGATTTAACGCAATAATGTGGAAATTTCATCGTGGTACGCGATTTTCTTTTTCAATTAGTTTCTAGGCACAGTTTCAAATAATACTTTTAAACTTTATTTCTCGCAAATCAGTGAGAAACCTGTAATAGCCTCCCAAACGATACAACGAAACCGTAACACACTTCCTTAGGGATTCAGATTGTTCCTTGAATTGTGGTTTTTAGTTATGGTATAGAATACGGTTTAAAAAATTGTATCCTTCTCAAAATGATTCAGAAATGTACCAAATGTTACACTAAAATTATTGCATGATTTAGATGCAATTTTCTTAGAACTGCAATTGGTTGCTGGAATTTTATTATAAAGTACACAGTTTTCAAGAAAAGTATGCAAATTTCATCTCTTGAAAATGATTGAGAAATATTTACGGGCGCACCAAATCTTGTACTAAAATCATACCTTTCTTCACATGCAATTTTCTCAGAACTCTACTTGGTTGATGGAATTCTATCCATTGCATGAAATAGTCACACAACTGCAGTGTTGCTGGAATTATGATACATAGTTAATTATAATAAAAAACACATCTCGTAACAATAGTGTACAAAACCGTTGCCAAATTACCTGCCATAATGCTTTCTAATAAATGTAAATAAATAACTTCAAAGCCCACAAGACCTGAATTTGACAAATGATATATTCTTAGCGATCTTAGAAACCCCCAATACCCGACTTTAAACAAAAAATTGCACTCTACAAAAAGTGCGCCATTGTCAGTTTTAAATTTTTTTCTTTTAGATAATGTTTTACAAATTAACAAAGTTGCAATATTGAGCATTAGCCCACAATACCTGAATTTTAGTCACATCGGATTTTAAATACAATCCCCCATTTTTGATCCACCATTTTGAATTTTTTAATTTTGATAAATTATTTATACTTAGCGATCCTAAAAAGCCCCAATACCCGACTTTCAAAAAAATCGGTTGATAAATTAAAAAATGCACAATTTTGTACCCTAACAACGGCGCGCTACTGGTTATTATATATTTTTTTATTTTGAAATTATATAAAATTAGTTTGTTCTTCTAATTAAGTATCTAACTTTTTAACATTTGATGCAATGAATTTTTTTAGTTTTCTAATCCCCTAAAGATGCCCCACCACTCATTATCGAACTTGACCTAGATTTTATGGCAAATAATTTTTTTTAACTAATTTCATATCGATAGCTTTAATGGTTGAAAAGATATCCCCCACACATACAAACGGACACGAAATTTTTTTTTCTAAAAACTTGTTTTTTATCGATAGCTTTAATGTTTCAAAAGATATAGTGCACACTCACACACAGACACACAATCAGAGACGAGATTTTCTTTTCTAAAAATGTGTTTTTCGTATGGTTAGACCCCAAAACGTCGAGAAATGTAACAAAAAGTGTTTGAAGATTTAAACCGATTACATAGATTTTTTATACGTACGTTGCACTAAAATCATACCATCTCTTACATACAATTTTGATGGAATTCTGTGTCATATTATAATATACAACGCATTGCTATAATGTGCAAATTTCATCATAAAACACATTTCCTAACAATAGCCTGAAAATTTCATCTCTCACAAATTATTGGGAAATGTGCGTGGCCGTACTAAAATTTATACTAATGCCATACGATCCCTTATGTGAGATTGATTACATCTCTAGTGAATGATTTGGAAATGTCACGAGGTGTATCAAACGTATTAAAATCATACCACCTTAACAATATTTTTTATATTATGTTTATATAACAGAATTCAGAAAACCATGTGCAGTTGTGTAAAGATTGCTATAACATTACTATAAAGTTTGCTACGCCTCTGTACATTTCCCAATCATTTGCGAGAGATGAAATGTCTACACTATTGCAGTAAAATGTATTTTATGTCATAATTACATAGCAGAGTTCAAGTAACCATGTGCAGTTGTGCAAAAATTGTATGTAAAGTATGGTAACTGGTATGACAGTATAAAGTTTCACATTTTCACATTATATAGAAGTCATACTTCCAGCAAACATTTGCAGCTCTAAGAAAATTTTATGTTAAGAATGATATAATTTTAGTACAACGTTTGATACGCCGCTGGATGTTACCCACTCATTTGCGAGAGAATACATTTTCACACTATTGTTAGAAAATGTGTTGCATAGCATAATTTTATAGCCGAATTCAAACAACCATGTAAAGAATGGTATGGCATTAGTATAAAGTACTAGTGCCACATATACAAAGTACGTTTCCCATTCATTTGCGAGATGAAATTTTCATACTATTGTTGGAAACCTTGTCTTATATTATAATTCAGAATTCCAGCAACCTTCTGCAATTGTGAGAGAATTACATTACATTAGTATAAAGTTGGAATCCGTAATAATTATTATAATTAGAAATCAGATTTCGAGGTACGATCAGAATCCCTAAGAAAGAATGATACGGTTGCGATGTAAAGTTTGATACGCCACTGTACGTTTCTCAATCATTTGTGGGAAATAAAAACTAAAAGTAGTATCGAACACTGGGTTGTATGTTATAGTTGTAGAATGCGATGGTAGTAACCAGTTGCATGGTTAAAAAAAATCGCGTACCACGCTTGATACAATTCTATCATAACACTGGTACGCCGCTGAACTTATCCGAGTATTTTGCTACAGATAAAATCTTTGCACTAGGTTATAATATAAAAGTGAATAAATCTGTATTCAGGTACATGTAAGTCGAACTTATCTTTAAAGGGGTTGTTGCGGTTGCTTGATATAAATTCTGACGTCACTTTAAAATAACTATTTTGTTTAATATTGCATCTAAAAACCGATCTGCATTTTTTCACTTTCACCCACTCTTAAATCCTCTTTAATAATGTTTATTGCCTTATTCGCGCCCTTTCGTCTCAATCTGTACATTTCAAATAATCGTTGTTTCTTCGCTTCCCTTTGTGTAGAAGTCATTGCCATGTTCACCTTTTTCTTCTTGTATCCTGCCTTTTTTACACATCCCCTCCACAAGCACTCTTTTTCAGCTACTCACAGTTGCTCTTCGGCATATCATACAGCAAAAATCACAACAGTGTCCCTCAAGCACATCCACGTACTTTCGATGTCGCTGTTTGTCAATAATTGTCCGTTCAATATCAATTTATTTACATTCAAATCTCTGATTACTTTAATTTTGGACGTTTGCTATACGTTAAATTCCTTTTCCATATCTACTAGGTACATTCTAAATCCAACCAAAGAGTGTTTCCTAACTTTGATCTACGCGTTACTTTTGTGACCCTAACCAGGTTTCTAAGTTCACATACACACACACACACACGCACGCACGCACGCAGCACGCACGCACCCACACACACACACAACACATACATATATATATATATATATATATATATATATATATATATATATATATATATATGTTTAAACAGTGTATTAAACATAAACGGGTCTTGTGCTACATATGAGCAAGCACAAGAAAGCGCTCACCATTCTCATTTACTCTTGAATACTCAAACTTTCCTAGAACACGTTCCGTATGCTCTTTCTGTACGCCCACACATCCACTCAAATCTACCATTGAATAACTCTTTCACGTGGCTTACACAGATTTAATAGACTTTTTAAATCGGTTTAGAAATACGTACATATTTGGTTGTTCCCTATTTGCCGGTACGTCACATGCAGTAAAAATGATAGTCGTACTGTAATCTACATTCTCAACGGATTTTCAATTCCTACTGTTTAACGCGCTTTACTCGCTCTTTAAATAACATTCACTCTCACTTCATTTCTGTGTTGCCTTTAGATTTCATCTAACGGGTGCGGGTGTGGGTGTGGGTGCGGGTGCGAGTGCGGGTGCGGGAGCGGGTGCGGGAGCGGGCGCGGAGAGGGCGCGGGGAGGGCGCGGCCGCGGGCGTGCGTGTGCGTGTTCTTGTCCGCGTGCGTGTGCATAGCGTGTGCGTGTGCGTGTGCGTGTGCGTGTACGTGTGCGTGTGCGTGTGCGTATGCGTGTGCGTGTGCGTGTGCGTGTGCGTGTGCGTGTGCGCATGTGTGTGTGTTTGTTTTGTGCGTTTGTGTGTGTGTGTGTGAGTGCGCGCGCGTGTGTGTGCGTGTGTGTGCGTGTGTGTGCGTGCTCGCGGGTGTGTGTCTGTAGCCAAAATAGCTCTATAAATACGTAATCAATCTTAATGATATATTATGTACAGCGTTAATCTTGAAGTATCGTGTTTTTATCAACGTTTGATTAACATGTATTCACATATAAAGGTATTTTATGGAAGGTGCTGTAATACATTTTGTGAGTGTCTCAAAATCCAATAACGTTGTTGAAAAAATTATTTTCAAAATTGCTTAGTTATTTCCGTTTAGTTAGAAAATTAATGCGTGTATTAATCTAGGTAACATCAGTATCATTTTATCTTTTCAACTGCCGTTCATCTGGCATACAGTCCCCACTAAGTGGATTTTAACAAATCTGCGCTGATCCACTACTACCTTGGGATTTTGCAGGTACTTGTGTCTGAGTATACCGTCCACCCCAAGTCGAAATAGATACGCTTTCATTTCGTAATACCTTTTTTTAACAAACCATAATACGATTTACCTTAATCACATAAGAGGTGTAGAATATTGCCTATTTATGAGAGTGTGTAGGAGATGTCACGTGGTGTTTGTTTATTCAATAATTCAGTCTGAGTAACTACTTTGTATAATGTCCTTTCTTTCTACTTTGATGTATTTTTATCAATGCTATCCATTTTGTTTCACATAACATAAATACGACTATTACTGGTGATTTTAATATTAATACTTATTCACCATTTCTTTTAATTGCTTAGTTTTATTAAATCTTTGATAGCCATATGATACATAAAAGGAAACTAACCAACGTCGAAAATCATCAAAATGCTCAGCACATTTTAATACGACCAGTGTACCTGAGCACATACTAGAGCTCTATATTATCATACTCATATGATTTTAGATTATTAAGATAGTTTAACCATTTATTATGCATGATGGAAGTACAAAGCGAGAGAAAGGGAGACAGATAAAGAGACAAAGAATTGAAAGATAGATACAGGAATGTAAGGGAAGCGGAATGCTCATTCAAATGATGGTCTCGGGTAATACAGAGGAAAAAGCAGCTTAGTAATAATAACAAATAAAGAATACAACTTATTAGGTATAATTTCAATAAACGTACATTTGCACATGTGTAAGTATTCAGTGTAACACTAGCTTTATAGATATTTATTCACACTAATGGAACGTATTTTTTCCGAAACTACCTTAGAAACAATAGCACTCGTCCCTAAAAAGGACGAGGAAAATGCAATTTACCTCTCTAGCGAGGTAAGTAAAAAACAATGTTGCCACGTTAACAATGACATTTAAAATTGGAACACCCGTACCAATTTCTTTATTCCACGCCGTATAGGTTTTTCAACTGTCCTATCATGCCCGATTCTGTGTCTAACTTATAAAAGTGACAAATTAGGTCTTTTTAATTAATTTATACTTCCTAAATGTAAATGTAGCATTTTTATAGTAAAAAAACATTATTAAACAAGCAGGAATTAACCTAAAAAATGAATTACATAGTTGTCAAGTCTACATTACTTACTACGTGACAAGTTACATAACGAACTTCATTACTGAATTACGTTTTGCTCATGTGTGAAACATTGAAATCGAATTAAAAAACACCACTTTTTCCTCTAGTTGTACAAATAACTGATACATGCAGAAAACAGAAAGATCAGAAGCTTTTTTTCTTGTAGTATTAAAATAACTCACTTTACCTTTTCTTTTGCTTCGCCCTTTGGTTCTGGTAAAATAAATTAGATTTCGTATTGAGATTCCTCTTATAAAGGAAATTCAAGAAGTTTTTGACTCCTATACATTGACAAACACGAATTAAGATAAAATTCTACTGTAACCGAATTAATAAATCTGGTGGGTTAAAATCACTACAACTCAGTAAGTTGGATTAGGAACGGGGTGTGTGTTTACAGGAAATTCTTGTTTTTATAATATTTATGATAAAATTTAATGCACTTACACTTTTAATTACGTGGTGGTGCGTTGGGAAAGGTGTCTATACTCTAAGGGAATGAAATGACAGTTTAAGTATGCTGGTACTTTGCTACCTTTTCCTTTTATATCATTTTTACCTTCCAACCTACACATACATATGTAGGTATAGACGGTTATGCAATCGACTTTTTTTTCACTATCGCGAAATCGACTTATTAGCTAATTTTACAACAACAAGTTCGGCCATGACGTCTGGATGTGTGTCTGTGTGTGGGTATGGATGTATTCCACGATAACTACAGAACGAACACGTACGTCCTTAAAATTGTGTATTTAAGTTTGTTTTAATTTCGCTTGGAGCTGGTCAGATTTTGGGAGAAATCCAGTGGCCAAGAGGGGGGTTTATTAGAGGCAGTTTTTGGTTTTTATCAAACATTTCTAATAGCTGCATATTTGAAAGATATAAAAATATACTTAAAGATATCGATTAGTTATGTTGAAAGCAATTTTTTGATACGATGTGTAATTTAGCGGCAAAAAAATTCTTAAGGTAGGATTTAAGTGTTACTTCAAATTTTTTCAATATCTGAATAACGATTAATTTTATGAGAAAAAGTGTTGACATATCTTTTAAAGAAAATGTTATTTTACATAACTTTTCTTTACAAACTTTCTTAATATAACGCAAGTAAAGAAAATGGTTAAACTGTATTATTGATACCCTATAGAAGTAGGCGGCTTTGGAATTTCTTTTTAAGTTAACATGTATTTATATCTCCATCTAACATGAAGTTTTAAACGTCGTTCTGACATAGATTATTGTATTTGTTTCTACAATGTTGCCTCTTTTTTTTTGGTTATGAATGTATAAAAAAGATGTAGTATAGTTATCCTAAAGAAATTAAGATTAAAATTACTTCATTTCTTTTAAGTTTTTAAGTTAGCACCTAGATTTCTATTAACTTGTATCTGACATAGTTTTAAACATCTGTTTGACGTATATTATTGTTTTTGTTTTTACAATGTTGCTTATTTTCGCAATGAACTTATTATAAGAGGTTGCATAATTATCCTAAAAAAATTTCTTTTAATTTTCATTTTGTAGGTTGGTAGGTCGTGTGGTATTCTACACAATATATTTATGTTTTATACATCAAACTTTTTATACTTATGCTATAATGAGATAATACAATCTCTTTAATGTCTAAGATTGGCAACTGTGACCCTGATTGCATAAGTTTCGTGAAAGAATGCCCTACCTGCCAGAGAACAGCATATTGTATAAAAACACCTATATTGTGCCGTGGCACATTATGAAGTAATTAACGTACTCATGTTCTAAGATAACTCAATTTATGAATTAATAGAAGTAAAGGTGAAAAATAGTCATGGAATTTTCTAATGAAGTAAAATATGTTTAATGTGTATACATAGTCACAAATAATAGGTATGTAAAAATAATAATACGTATATACACTTTAAAAACGTAAAGAGAAAACAAAATAACCAAATAAATCAAAACATACATGTAGTTTTTATTAAATTTATGTAAAAGCTGTGAAAACATTCTACCTGTCTGGCTCAGCCTAATGGACTATTCACAAATACCCATTTCATTTTCTCAGGTGTGTCAATTTAAACAAAGTTTTGTCTTGATGTTTGTCTCATCTCATTCATACTTTCACACAAATCTTTGTAAATATGAATATTTTGACTGTATCTGTTTAATGAATACATGTAAATTTAAATAATTGTGACCGTTCTTTTTTCTAACAATTAGTGTTAAAAATCTCAATTAAAGAAGTTATGAATAAAACTCGATGAACCGCAATTTACTCTGTTTGCTTTACTCTGCACACAACGAATAATAAGGGCGTTATAAGAGGCGGCTACATAATGAAGTACTTTTTCGCGAAAACTACAAAAATTTATAAACACTAATAGTACTTAATAAAGTCACAAATTTAGTAGTTGTATAAATTACATCAATTATATGAAATGATTGACGTACCTACTAGAAGAGTCAACAGAAAGCAGTAGGGCTAGTGCACATAAAGGTGTAATATTAGCGAATATCTTCTTATTTATTCGTTAATAATAGGTAATCGGTGAATATAGATATATATTCATTAACGCGGTACGAGAAGCGATCAAAGCCGAGCGTCGCCAGTAACTACGGCGCTGAATTTCACGACGATGCTGGACCATGACGAAGCTTTTCTGCGAATGCGCAGCTTTTCAAGTTTTCATGCGGAAAGTAGCACAAAGGTGAAGGAAATAAGGAAAATTCTAACGTTTATCCAATTTATGTATTACAATTTAACACAATTATTCCTGTCGAATTTTAATCACTCATCTTTAATTATAAATATTATAAAGTGTAGCTCCCATATTACTAAATTTACGGCATTGGTACGCAGCATGAAATTTTTTTATAATTTTCTTTGTTCACTGTACTAGTTTTCAGAACCTCAAAATCTCATCATCAGTGAGTAGAGAATAAATAAAACCTTGAGCTAAGTCGTAGCAAAGTATGGTGTGTACAGAATCTTGTAAACCCAAAGTTATGTTTAAGAGATTTTAGTTAAAAGCAGGATAAAAATAATATGCTTATTTATCGTATTCCAGCTTTAATACCCACTAGCACTGGAATTTTTTTTCGTAAAATTCATTGAGTTTAGATTACTTTATGGACACATATTGCATATAGAGCAACTTCTTTTGCACCTTTTTTTTTTATCAGATGCGCAGTTGGGAAAATATTAGGGCCTTACTACGTGGTAACTATAAGCGTTTGAACTGTCTACCTTTCATACACAAGAATTCTGTTATTTAATAGATAGACCAGTGTACATAAACATTTTATTGATTAAAACAAGAAAATATTATGATGTTATTTTCGTAAGACGAATAATGCTTAAGCACTATACTTAAATAAATAGGTACACAGAACGTCTCTTTATTACTATTAGTAATCAACTGTTCTAGAGACCCACATGGAATATCAAAGATAAGTGTTAGTAGCATATTTCCAGTATCCATATTTGTTTTAGGAGGCTATATTTCTATGTCACACTACGTACAAGATACAAAATAATTTTCTGTCCGACTCCATACCCGTAATTATTAGTATTTTATACAGGGTGAATCTGATCTAATCCGCCAAAATTAAAGGCGTGCTAGAACTCATCATTCTAAACAAAAAAGTTTATATGTACATGGGTCCGGAAATGCTTTGTTTCCGAGATACAGGGTGTCAAAGTTGAAAAAAAAAAATCGCGTTTTCTTCAATATCTTTCGACTGTTTCGAAATAGTTTCATGAAATTTCGCATACGGAGTTTTTTTGGGATGACAAATTCAAATTTGTGGTCCATTTGGTTGTCGTTTCTAGAGGGCGCCAGCGGCAACGATTTCGACCCCTTTAAATCGTAGCAATTTTTTTTGCTACACTGTATGCCATTTTGGACTAGAAAAATCGATTCTCCTATCTTTTCTTCTAAAAAAGGTATATCTTAGTGATGTCGCTAGAGCAACCCTTTCCGAGAAAAACGCTTTTAAAACTCATGATGCATGCACATTTTCGGAGGGTATTTTTTGACAGGTTTATCAATAGGAATTTTTAATTGTTACTAAGTAACTTACTTGTTTACTTATGTACTTATCTGTCTCTTTGCGTTCATTGATAGTAAAATTTTAATAAAAATCCATAATTAAATACGATAGAATGCCTAGACATACAACATGTATACTTTTAATATTAATTTTTTCTTTTCTTTTTAATGTTGGATTTTTCTCGGAAAGGGTTGCTCTAGCGACTTCACTAAGATATACCTTTTGTAGCAGAAAAGACAGGAGAATCGATTTTTTAGTCCAAAATGGTATACAGTGTAGCACAAAAAGTTGAAAGATTTAAAGTGGTCGAAATGGTTGCGCTGGCGCCCTAGAAACCACAACTAAATGGACCACAAATTTGAATTTTTCATCCCAAAAAACCCCCGTATACGAAATTTCATGAAATTATTTCGAAACAGTCGAAAGATATTGAAGAAAACGCGATCTTTTTTTTCAACTTTGACACCCTGTATCTCGGAAACGAAGCATTTCCGGACCCATGTACATATGAACTTTTTGCTTAGAATGATGAGTTCTAGTACTTCTTTAATTTTGGCGGATTAGATAAGATTCACCCTGTAGAAGGCGCTAATGTACATTTTCCGGATATCTAAAAAACTTTCAAAGTTACAGAAAAATGGTTTGAATGCTAAATACGTTATCTAAATACAACTTTTTGGAATACTGATAGATGAACAATTAAAAATATTTTATGTGACTCCTAAAGTACTTATGAATATCTGGCAAACCTTTAACTTTGCGTTAAAAGGTATAGAATTCTTATGTAAAGATAATTCAACTTTAGATAATATGAAAACCTAAACTTTCATCATTATTACACATGATTAAAATGCTTAGCTTATACGTTATACAGTTACAGATATCTTCCTCAATAGTGGTAATATATGATTTGTTTATGAAATATGAAAAAATTAAAATACAAACATAAGCCTGCTTTTAATATATTGAGGACGATAACTGTAATTGTTACCCAAACGTGCAGATTTATATAAAATAAAAATATAAAAATACGCCATTAAATAAACCCAAAAACTAGGTATTCATCTTTAGATAACTAATCTTTATTAAAGTTTCTTGTAGGAAGTAACATTATCTAATTCATCTCTTACTGGTTACACGTGCAAAAATAAATTCAATGTAAAACATTTATATGTTGAGAATATCTGAAGTCTGTCCAAAAAATTTTCCAATGCAACAATGAAACAGTTTCATATTTTAAACATTACTTGGATAACAATAATGGTCATTGGATTTAGATAGCTAGCTATGTGATGTTGCATGGACCATGTATAACTTAAACAATTAGAAATAAAATTCAAAATGTACGATGTACGATATAATATCACACACGTTAAGTAAACTTGAGCTTCTGGACATGGAAAATGAGCGGTAAATTAATATCGTACTGGCTTATCACTGCATCATAACCACACATAAATCAACATTTTTGCATAAATAAAATTCGTTATAAATCTGACGTGCATAATGTAAAATTTTGTTCTTATAGCAATATACAGGATGTAAAATTAGTGCGTAATTCTTATGTTGCTCCGTAACTATTTTAAATAGAGAAAACCCTTTAAATATGAAAGTAACCTAAAAATATCTACTTTTCTACAGGGTATTGTATTTTCGGATACCATCCAACCAAAATATTTTATGCTTTTTGGTTTAAAATTTGCGTGTAATGAAGTTTGCGTAAAGATTAATTATAGACTAAATAACAAAACGTCCATCGCCTTGCCGTTGTGCAAAGAAAAGGAAGTCCGATTGATTATTTTGGTGCCTTGTGAGGTAGCTATATTTTTCTGAATTTACACGTGTTGGCGACTTTAATAAAAAGTTTGTTTGTACTAATTTAGACGAATGAATATGCCTTTTACTTGTTTATTTAAGTAAAGTTTAGATATCGATTCATTATGTAAAGCGTATTCATTCGTATGCCATATGGTGTTTATCTGTATTTTATTTTGATTTTGCTAGCTAAAATTACGTATTACCAATTGTTAAATTTATGCATTCAACGAAATTATTATTGTTGTTACTATTTATCTTTGGTGTTATTTTTTTAAAAATCTAGGGTAGATAAATTTGGGTTATCTGAGCTTTCAAGATTCAATTTGCTTCAGTTTTCTTAGAAATTTAACGTTACAAAATTTAGTTCAATGTGTTTCGGACAAAATACCAATTGTTTATTTTAATTCTGATTAAATTTCAATATATGTATAGTGTTTATTAAGTGAGTGTTATTTTTTTTTGAGTGTATACATTTGTAACCTTATTCTTTTCGCACAAAGTTCGCATTGCTACGTTTACTAAAAATTTAAATGTTTAGATGTTTTGGGTTGCATTCAATTATTGAGTGATTTACTGGTTTTACCTAAATTGTAGGTTTACATAACCTTACGATGACGGTTTTTCTTTGTGTTGCTTTATTAATTAATTCAAGCCTTAACGTAATAATTTGAGAGTCTTTCTGAACTGGTTGACATAATTTTAGTGGAACATGAGTTTTAATAGATATACCGTAGCGTAATCATAAAGTAGATAGATCGTGGACCGAATAACTGGATTATTTGCATGTCAGTGATTGTTGCGAGTAGTCGCAATTTTTTTGCAAGGTTTTTATGGGAATCAACATATCGATTGTGGACACCGTAGTGCCAGGTAAGCGAATTTGTTTATTTGTTATGGCAGCTCTGTATTTTCCCGAATTTAGGTACCACATCCCGATATCGTTGTTCACTACATTTTGGACTTTATAAACTTTCGATTATGTCGATTTAGATTTGTGGTGACGTTGTTTTTCGTTTTGAGTTATATAATTAATTACCGTTTTGATCAGTTATTTTTGAGCATTCGAGCCACTAATTTTGACGTTGAGTTTATCGAAATATTTAATGAGTTTTGGTTTTATTATCGCATTTCGCGGCTTTTGTACGAAACATAAGATTTTATTCAGATTTAGGTGAACTTTGCGTTTATATTATGGAGTAGAATTTTAGTAAAGGTAAATTTGTGTTTATTTTCGAGTGAACATTATGGTTTCCTGTTAGGCCATAATAATATCTAGTTCATGACGTTTTCTCGCTATAAATTTTTCCACCAGGTGGCGCCTTTTTGAAATGTTTATCCGATGTTGACGTTTTATGAGTTATGACGAGTGCCCTTTTACAGCATTAAGTAAGAACCCCGCCCACACCACTGAGCTATGCCGTGCGCACAAATTTCCTTTACTGGTTGATGTTCTAATGAGTATTTGGCTTATAACAAGAGGCCACATTGTGACAGATTAACCAAAATATGCTGTCAAACGTTAGTCAAGATCATCTACTACCATCCGAAAAATTAAAAGTTAAATTCCGTTGTACAGAGTGTTTGCTAATGCGGTACAATAACTTAATATTTCGATTGGCCATAACTCATTTTTTTTTAATGGAACACCCTGTATTTTATAAGTGATTCAGATAGAGAAATAAATTCTCTTTCGGTCTAATATTGGGTTTCCTATACATAAAGTTGACACTTTTTAAATTATTGCAGTTGTAACAATAACAGGACCTTGTTATGCAAATTGTAATTCTAGAAAGCTATGTTAAATATTCCTAGAGCGGCTTTCCGCATATTGCAAGATTATTATAATGAAAACACAAGTTGATCAAATCATCAACACAAAGCAACGACTTATTTCTATTACAAAATTTTTACACACGACAATGAAATTAATACATAAAATACCAGAGCAATTTACAATAAATGTTCAACTACACCGCCGTTTTGTTGCAGGCACAATTGAATTCATTCCGTAAATGAACGTTGAACATCAATTAGAATATCATGGGTCACTTAGCGAAAAGTATCACGAATTCCTTCATTATCAGGTTAACACCTTTATATAGAATTCCAAATGAAAGATTATACCTTTAACAATAACGTCTACTTGACCAATGTCAACAAGCATTATGGTTACAAGGTTATGCACTCAAATGTTTTTTAATAATAAGGTCTGCTTGACCTACGTCAACGAACGTTACAGTAACAGGGTTATGAAGTCAAATATGTTTATCTTAGAAAACGTTAACCGGAGCCAGCTGTTTCTTTTCATTGTAACCATATCAAAACAACACTATAGTGACATTTCATCTACTTAAAACGTAATTTCCATTAAAAGGATCGTACTTACATTTTCATACACTCAAAATAAATATATTGTATTAATTTTATTTTGAAACAAACTGTAGTTTAAGAACTTCCTTTCCTATCAAGATGATAAACTTACAGCACGCTAAGGTAATTTCTAACTGTTTTCCTTAACGTACAAATAAACGTAATGTAAACCGGACTACAAAGGCAGGCTTGGACCACGAAAGTGGTATACCCACAGCATGCCTTATTGGTACAAAACAAAGGTATTTGTTTATGTATTTTAACTTCATCGTGTCATCGCGTATCAATCACATCGAGGCGAAATCCATTAACACCTGAAGTGTTTTTTAATTCATTTTCTTAATACCAGGAGATTTCTTAATGTCAGGGGCTCTTATTAGTACCAGGGGCTTTTCAAGGGAGTAAATCTTAAAAATTATAACATATTGGATTGGAAGGTAGAACGAACGGAAATTAAGTAAGCAGCGTTGCGCAAAGAACAACAAAATTGGTGTGGCTAAGATAGCCATTATAGACGATAACAATATAATAACAGGGATATTCATAATTATGTACACTAAAGAAAAAATATCGACATATACGAAAATTTAATTGTTAAAATACAAAAATAAATGCCTAAAAATACCAACGTAATGTAGACGTATTTACCAATAATAACACAAATTCAAAACTTAAATTAAGGTAACGAAGGTAAAAATTGGCACGATACAACGGAGAAGAAGCTAATACACCACTTTCATATTTAAAGACTTTCTCTATCTGAAATAGTTACAGGGCAACATAAATATTACGCCACAATTTTACACCTGGTATAAATTCGAATTACAAAGATTCAGTTGCATACAACTTTATCAAGGAGCGCTTATAGTAAGTTTAAAGCGATATCTGCTAACGACCCGAAAAAACTAGCTGATTTAAAATCTAATTTGATGTCAGTGATACGCACAAGTTTATTGCCATAAGTATTTATCTATCACAAAATGATCCGTTAAGGGCGAGCACAGTACTCGCCATACTCTTAATAAATGTTAATAAATAACAAATCAAAACCTGGAACAATTGGCCAAAGAATTCGAAATTTAACTGAGACCGGGAATCAGTTTTGAGTTGTCATGGCCCCAAAAGTAATTTTTGGAATTTTTTTGAGTGTGCATGTGTGTGTTTGTGTGCGCGTGTGCGTGTGCGTGTGCGTGTGCGTGTGCGTGTGCGTGTGTGTGTGCGTGTGCGTGTGCGTGTGCGTGTGCGTGTGCGTGTGCGTGTGCGTGTGCGTGTGTCGTGTGCGTGTGCGTGCGTGTGCGTGTGTGTGCGTGTGTGCGTGTGTGCGTGTGCGTGTGCGTGTGCTGTGCGTGCGTGTCGTGTGCGTGTGCTGCTGTGTGTCGTGTGCGTGTGCGTGTGCGTGGTGCGTGTGTCGTGTGCTGTGCGTGCTGTGCGTGTGCGTGTGCGTGTGCGTGTGCGTGTGCGTGTCGTGTGCGTGTGCGTGCGTGCTGTGCGTGTGCGTGTGCGTGTGCGTGTGCGTGGTGTGCGTGGCGTCGTGCGTGTGCGTGTGCGTGTGTCGTGTGCGTGTGCGTGTGCGTGTGCGTGTGGTGCGTGTGCGTGTGCGTGTGCGTGGCTGTGCGTTGCGTGTGCGTGTAGCGTGTGCGTGTGCGTGTGCGTGTGTCAAATAGTATTATCTAGTATGGAAGTGATCCATTTCACACGAGTGTGAAATGGCACTTTCCATACTAGTAATGTACACTATCTTTCTGACGACCACAAGTGATGCACAATCTCCAAAAATAAAAGTAAGTATATTTTTTGATTACTTTAATTTGAGAATGTTATTGTTGATTGAATACAAAGAAAAATAATGATTGAATAACAAAAATGTAAAATAAAAACTACCTAGAATGGTAGAAATTGAAAGTAATAACATTATTATTGCAATTCGTAAATTGTAATGATAAAGATTTAGAGATGTTTGTTGTCCCCGTTATTTGTGCATCTTGTTATCAGCCTCAATATCAGTTTCTGGAGAAGGTGGAGTGAAGGCTTTCGAAGTACTGCACACTTTAAAAATGCCAGTGTTCAAAAAAAGCGAACAACTATTATTAGTAATGTCAAAAATACATTGACATTTATAAACATTAAAATTAATGGAATTGGAGTATTTCATTTTAATTTTGATTAAACACTTATAAATCATTTTTTTAAGTGTTTTAAGTTTAAAGTGTGATTTTCTTTGTGTTTTATGACATTATGCAGCACAATGGTTAGATAGTGCCAGGTAAAAAGTGGAATACTCTGAGATCAAGGTCAACATATTTAGTTGACATATATATCACACTAGTGTGTGTGCGTGTTATCAGGGAAATAATGAAATACACATATATTCAAATTCATTAACTATAATTGAATAATAAAATATAATTTTTTTTTTATACACCAGATTTACAAGTCAGTTTTGAACCAGGCATTACGTAATTCTTTCATTAACAAACTTGGTTGTTTAAGAGAATATCTTCGTGCCCGTAATATAATATAAAATTTACCTAACAATACGTCCTTGGTTATTTTATTACTAACATTTAAAGGGTATCCAAAATTTCCACATTAGATCGCCTCGCAGGTGGGCTTTTTCATTGACGTCGGGTGTAAGCTAGATACAGGGCATTAAAGGTAGGAATTTTTTGAAAACTACAAAACCTTTTTCACTTCTATGTTATCCAGTAGCAAATATTTAGGTACATTTTCCTTGATTAATTGTGTTTATATCTTGTGAATTACTGCATTCATTAGCTATTTATAGTTTTCATTATTTAAAAATACATTACAAAAACGAAACATTTATAAACTATTATTGTAAAGTAATGCATATGGAGATATAACTACTTGAATTTCTTGTAAGCATTTCGTTGTTTCCGTAACACAGCTTATAATTTCAGTTACCGTACAATACTTTAAAGTAAAGTTCAAAATAATAAATGCTTGCGAATTTCTGAAATTACTCCTCGGGGTATAAGTACGGAACGGAAGAAAATGTAAAAATAGGTAAAAATACACGTAACATTAGGTAAAGAATGCAAGGCACATGCAATATAAAAAGTCTCTCAAAAGCTTTCCCTTCTTTTACGACTGATATCATGTATCTCATACAAAAGGCACATATTAACATCAGTTCACTTAAAAGGAATGTATTAGGAAATAGGTCGTCATAGGTGTCATGAGCATAATTGACATTTGATTATTTTGCAACTCGGTAAACAGCTTAAATATTGCAATAAACAACGCTTTACGTGTAGTCGTAAACGTGTCATATTTTAATGAAGATGGTAGTTATAATAAATATTGCTGATTGCGTCTAGATAAATCCTTTCATTTGGGTGATACCCCTCTACGTAGTGTAAAGTTTAGGAGTTCACCTTCATAATAAAAACTTGAAGGTGTTACCAATACTATTGGTTTGCAGTAATTTTGTTAAGATCTGAAGGGATTGTTATTTGAACTCTAGATCACAAGTAAAAATAACATCTTGTAATTAAAACTATGTGATTTGAAAGTAATGTTAGTCCATTTGTGAGGCAAAAATCTACGAATCCAAACTATATCAATATATGAATTCAAATTTCAGAAAGAATACCGTTATAGATATTTCCAAAAATAATTTTCATATATCTGTAAATTTTTCAAGCCTAAATTAAACTTATTAAACCACATAGCTGGTTCAAAATGTTCACGTTGGTTTTTTAACGTGCTTCAGACAAAAGGGTACAATTTTAAGCTTGATTTTACAATTGCCTTTTTAATGAAAAATAAGATGTTTTTTATTTTACTGTAAATATTTATTCAATGTCAATCGTTCTAGCACATAAGCTAATAAAAGCGGTGTACTTGAATTTTCTTGAAAAATACATAATATTACCCCATAAAGAAACTAAATGATGCTAAATCTTTAGGATAAAGGTCAACATCCAATTCTTTACTTTCGAAGATCGTACAATTTGCCGCGTAATAAAATATAGAAAAAAAAAAATTCGTTTTTATAAATTTAGTAAGATTTAATTGTTTTCCAAATGAACTTTAGGTTATGCTGTTTTTATCAAATTCAGGCGAAAAAAATATTGTTGCCTAATTTAGAGCAAGACACATCAGTTTCAATTTATTTTATTTTAAACTTCTGATAGTATACTGACTTCCATAAAAATTGCAACAGCTAGAATTTATTGAACGATTTTATTGAAATTTTCGTCAACGACGTCTTTCATTAGAACAAACAAACGATTAAAATTTGAAAACAAAAGAACGAAAACTAACACTGTTTTTTTCAATAATGAGTTGCTCCGCCACGATTTGTAATGCACTCATTTAGACGACGTGGTATGCTATCAATCAAGCGATCTATAGCCACCTGTGGTATATCAACCCAAGCTTCTTGAATCCGTAGCCGGAGATCGTGTAAGTTATCTGGAGCGTATGGTAAATTACCCAGTCGCCTACCGACCTCATAGCATACATGTTCAATGAGCGATAAATCAGGCGATCGAGCAGGTCACGGAAGGACGGCAATATTAGCTTCTTCCAAAAACGTGTTGTAGCCCTTGCCGTATGAGGGCGCGCATTATCCTGTTGGAAAATGGGATTTTCCAGCCTCTGAAGATATGGAAGCGCAACGGGTTCTGGTATAGTGGCAATATAACTAGCGGCGTTTGAATTGCCATCAAGGAACACCGAGGGTGATCTGCTACCGTAACATATTGCACACTATATCATCACTCTTTGTGTGAGGGCTGCGTTCCACAAAGAATGTTGGATTTTTACGTTCTCCACGCATCCGTCTGACCCTCCTACGACCATCGTGGACCCACAAACAAAATCGGGACTCGACACTGAACACAATTCGATGTCATTTTTGCGCTCAATTCGCTCTTTTGTTGCTCCATTCTAGCTTGGGTAGACGGTGAAGTGGTGTAAGAAGAAGACATAAAAATGGACGATATGTACGCAGCCCATAAGACCTTATCCGGTGATAAACAAATGACATTGACATTCTGGATCCTACACCTCTCATCCAACCATTTTCAATCGATCGAGTTGTTGAAAATCTGTCTCTTTCGCTCTTTCGTTACTTCATTATAGCCTGCGTTGACGGTGAAGTGGTGTAAGAGGAAGCCATAAAATGGACGATATGAACGCAGCCCATAAGACCTTATCCAGCGATAAACAGATGACGTTGACATTCTGGGTCCTACAACTCTCATCCAATCATATGCAATCGATCGAGTTGTTGAAAATCTATCTCTTGTGGCCAAAAGTATTAAGCGACGTTCTTCGCGATCTGTAGTCCTGCGGGGACGTCCAGATCCAGGGCGACGTTATTGCACCCCTTCCTCGGAACATTTGGAACATCATATCAATACCGTTGTAACATCTGTTGTAACACGATAAGCAATTTCTCTTAGTGAAAGTGCGGCCTCTCTCATGCCAATAATACGGCCACGTTCAAAATCAGTCAATTGGGAAAAATGTTGATGTTGACGTACTCTTAGCATTGTTCCCAAGTTCAGAACGAAATCTTCAACAAACAATTTGCAAAATTGACAGCTAATTACAGACTGATTGGATTATTCCTTCAAATTTATTGTTACTAAGTGCAAAGGAAGACACAAAAAAAAACTACCAGCTAGATTTTATTCAAATTTTAATCGTTTGTTTGTTCTAATGAAAGACATCGTTGACGAAAATTTCAATTAAATCGTTCAACAAATTCTAGGTGTTGCAAATTTTATGGAAGTCAGTATATTAATTTAACTCTAAATTGCAATCTTCTACACATATAGTGAATGAGCATAATTCAGTTCAAAGGTTTTTTACCTTCCAGCCCACATATACCTACATATATAGGTATAGAAGGCTATGCAATCGACATTTTTTTCACTATCGTTAAATGGACTTATTAGCTCATCTAGGTCGTTTAGCCAGGTTTCGCCAAGAACGGCCATTATGTGTGTGTGTGTGGGAGGGGGGCGTCTCTATGTGTGTGTGTGTGTGTGGTGTGCGTGTGCGTGTGCGTGTGTGTGTGTGCGTGTGCGTGTGCGTGCGCGTGTGCGTGTGCGTGTGCGTGCGCGTGTGCGTGTGCGTGTGCGTGCGTGTGCGTGTGCGTGTGCGTGTGCGTGCGTGCGTGTGGCGTGTGCGTGCGTGTGCGTGTGCGTGCGCTGTGCGTGTGCGTGTGCGTGTGCGTGGGTGTGCGTGTGCGTGTGCGTGTGCGTGTGCGCGTGCGTGTGCGTGTGCGTGTGCGTGCGCATGTGCGTGTGCGTGTGCGAGTGCGATTCATCGTAAAATTAAACAATTTAATCAAAAGAGCGTAAAACAAAGGCTGAACGAAAACAAATGAAGAAATCAAACAGTGTAAATATTTGTGTAGTATTGTATACTTACTTCCTAAATTACAAAATGAATTTTTCGAAAGAAGAACTTGTTAATATGATTTACGTCCTTGGTGAAAGCGATAAAAATTGTCTTTTAGCTCATCGAATTTATAAGCAAAAATTTCCAAATGCACGACACCCGCAAGTTTCGGCATTTGCAAGATTGAAAGAGCGAGGCAAATAGGCAGTATTCATTACGACGACAATTTAGAACGATCCACAATTAACGAAGGTAATGAACATTTAATTCTTCAACCCGTGATTGAAAATCGTCACGTTTCTTGCCGACAATTGGAATTAGAAGTTGGAGTTTCAAAAACACAGTTAATATAATTATAAAAAAATATAAATATCATCCATACCACGTCCAACTTGCATGAGAATTAGACGTTAATAGATTAAACTTTTGCAATTGGGCCATAAATAAAAATTTTGAAAAACCGAACTATTTTAGCACGATCTTATTTACTGATGAAGCTACTTTCCACAAAAAAAATGGATACGTTAATAGACATAATTTCCATTACTACGATACAGAGAATCCCAGATTTATAATTCCCGTTGATCATCAACACCGCTGGTCACTTAATGTTTGGGCCGGAACTATTGGGGAAAGAATTATAGGACCATATTTATTTGAAAACACGGTCAATGGAGATTAATTTTTAAACTTCTTGCGCAACGAATTTGAAACTTTTATTGAAGATTTACTTTTATAAACCCTTAGAGAAATGTGGCTGCAATTAGACGGCGCTCCTACGCATTTTAACAGAAACGTCAGAAATTATTTAAATATCCAGTTTCAAAACAAATGGATTGGAAGAGGAGGGCCGATCTCCTGGCCTGCAAGATCGCCTGACTTGACAAAGCGGGACTTTTTTCTTTGAGGTTAGATTAAAGAAAAAATCCATCGAACTCCTCCAACAACTGTAGATGATATGAAGGCAAGAATTAGAGACGTCATTCAAATATAAATGTTTCTACGTTACGAAAAGTAAATTTGTCGTTTATTCAAAGACTTCATGTTTGCCAGCAACAAAATGGTGGTCACATTGAACATTTATTATAATTTTAAGTGTTTGTATTTCAGTTAATGTGTTTTTTTAGTTTCTTATGTATTCATAGCTTGCTTTGACCGACTAATGTTACTCTTCTTCAGTGTTCTCAACGAAAAAAATTAAACAAACTTAAATATCTCCTAAACTATTAGAGATAGGTATAGAACATATTTAAAAGAAATGAAAGCCGACTAATAGACGAAGATAACGCATTAATATAGGGTATGCCATTTAAAAAAATGAAGATAAAGCATTTTCAAATTTATGTTATTGAATTAATTTTTGTGATCACTCTGTATATTGAAATCCAAATTTGACAATAGATTAAAGTAAGCTCATGTACGAATAAATTCTATACCGAAGATTATTTTTTTATTTTTAAAAATGACTGGGATAAGCCTACTTGAAATACTACATAAAAATGTCAGTTTTTAGCTAACTTTGCAAATATCTCAAAAACTGTAAGATTTAGCTTGTAAGTAATTCTTATAAAAAGAATGTAAAATTATAAGGAGAATTAAAAAATAAAATAATATATAGGGTGCTCTATTTAAAAATCAAAAGTTCTATATTGAACCGCTTTTATATTACACCCTGTAGAAACGAAACCATTTTTAGATTATGCAGCTTATAAAAATAGACAACTTTCGTAATTAAACTTATCTTCTAAGTTTAATGGCTAAGGAGCTATCGGACGAATATGCACTAATGGAACACCCTGTATATCCACTGTTTAATGTATTTAGTCGTTTATTTGCGTCTATTGCGTGAATAACTGGTTACACCTTCTGATAAGTGAAATTAGTCTTTACATATTTTAGAATTTAAGGATCGATTGTAAATGGCGTAACGAGCCATATCGATCATAAAATTCCATTTTAGCTTTGAAACATTAATGCAGAGCACTACTAACAAAGCACTTATTATTTTTTTTTTATTCTACATAAATTACAAATTTGAAGTATTAAAGTTTAAACCTATTAATTAATGTCTAAATACGATTTAAAGATAAAATAGTAATAAAATAAAGCGATTTTATTGATGATACAAGCACTAACCGCCCTGTGTTTGAATTATTGAGCAATTAACGAATATTTTTTCAATGAGATAATTCATTGTTAAACTGATTTCGTTTATTCTATTAAGAATTTTCTAAATTGGGAATATTTGTTTAATTCAAAGCTTCATAAAAGTTAGAAACATAAATTTACAGATATACGAGGGATACTTAAAAGGTATACAAATTAACGTATTACGATTTGTGAATTTTCATTTGCGCAACGCCTAGTGCGGTTTGGACGTGCAACAGCGTGAGCGTGTGCGAGTACGTGTGCGCGTGAGTGCGTGTGCCCGTGCCTGAACGTGTGAGTGTGCGTGAGCGTGTGCATTGCGTGTGCGTGTGCGTGTGAATGTGCGTGTGCGTGTGTGTGTGCGTGTGCGTGTGATTGTACGTGTGCGTGTGCGTAGAGTGTCCGTGCGCGCGTGCCCGTGCTGTGCGTGTGCGTGGCTGTGCGTGTGGCGTGCGCGTGCTGTGCGTGTGCGTCTGCGAGTACGTGTGTGTGCTGTGCGTGTGCGTCTGTGCTTGCTGTGCGTGTGCATGTGCGTGGTGCGTGTGTGTGCGTGTGGTGTGCGTGTGGTGTGCGTGTGCGTGTGCGTGTGCGTGTGCGTGTGTGTGCGTGTGGTGTGTGTGTGTTGTGTGTGTGTGTGTCTGTCTGTGTTTCTGTCTGTGTGTCTGTGAGTCTGTGTGTCTGTGTGTCTGTGTGTCTGTGTCTGTGTGTCTGTGTGTCTGTGTGTCTGTGTGTCTGTGTGTCTGTGTGTCTGTGTGTCTGTGTGTCTGTGTGTCTGTGTGTCTGTGTGTCTGTGTGTCTGTGTGTCTGTGTGTATGTATGTGTGTCAGTGTGCCTGTGTGCTTGTGTGCCTGTGTGTCTGTGTGTCTGTGTGTCTGTGTGTCTGTGTGTCTGTGTGTCTGTGTGTCTGTGTGTCTGTGTGTCTGTGTGTCTGTGTGTCTGTGTGTCTGTGTGTCTGTGTGTCTGTCTCTGTGTGTCTGTGTGTCTGTGTGTCTGTGTGTCTGTGTGTCTGTGTCTGTGTGTCTGTGTGTCTGTGTGTCTGTGTGTCTGTGTGTCTGTGTGTCTGTGTCTGTGTGTCTGTGTGTCTGTGTGTCTCTGTGTCTGTGCGTCTGTGTCTGTGTGTCTGTGTGTCCGTGTGTCTGTGTGTCTGTGTGTCTGTGTGTCTGTGTGTCTGTGTGTCTGTGTGTCTGTGTGTCTGTGTGTCTGTGTGTCTGTGTGCTGTGTGTCTGTGTGTCTGTGTCTGTGTGTCTGTGTGCTGTGAGTCGTGTGCCTGTGTGTTTGTGTGAGTTGTGTGTTGTGTGTCTATGTGTCTGTGTGTCTGTGTGTCTGTGTCTGTGTGTCCGTGTGTCTGTGTGTCTGTGTCTCTGTGTGTCTGTGTGTATTGTGTGTGTGTCAGTGTGCCTGTGTGTCTGTGTGCCTGTGTGTCTGGTGTCTGTGTGTCTGTGTGTCTGTGTGTCTGTGTCTGTGTGTCTGTGTGTCTGTGTGTCTGTGTGTCTGTGTGTCTGTGTGTCTGTGTGTCTGTGTGTGTGTGTGTGTGTGTGTGTGTCTGTGTGTCTGTGTGTCTGTGTGTCTGTGTGTCTGTGTGTCTGTGTGTCTGTGTGTCTGTGTCTGTGTCTGTGTCTGTGTGTCTTCGTGTCTGTGTGTCTGTGTGTCTGTGTGTCTGTGTGTCTGTGTGTCTGTGTGTCTGTGTGTCTGTGTGTCTGTGTGTCTGTGTGTCTGTGTGTCTGTGTGTCTGTGTGTCTGTGTGTCTGTGTGTCTGTGTGTCTGTGTGTCTGTGTGTCTGTGTTCTGTGTGTCTGTGTGTCTGTGTGTCTGTGTGTCGTGTGTCTGTGTGTCTGTGTGTCGTGTGTCTGTGTTCTGTGTGTCTGTGTGTCTGTGTGTCTGTGTGTGTGTGTGTGTCTGTGTGTCTGTGTGTGTGTCTGTGTGTCTGTGTGTCTGTGTGTCTGTGTGTCTGTGTGTCTGTGTGTCTGTGTGTCTGTGTCTGTGTGTCTGTGTGTCTGTGTGTCTGTGTGTCTGTGTGTTCTGTGTGTGCTGTGTGTCTGTGTGTCTGTGTGTCTGTGTGTTTGTGTCTGTGTCTGTGTGTCTGTGTGTCTGTGTGTCTGTGTGTCTGTGTGTCTGTGTGTCTGTGTGTCTGTGTGTCTGTGTGTCTGTGTGTCTGTGTGTCTGTGTGTCTGTGTGTCTGTGTGTCTGTGTGTCTGTGTGTTCTGTGTGTCTGTGTGCTGTGTGTCTGTGTCTGTGTGTCTGTGTGTCTGTGTGTCTGTTGTGTCGTGTATCTGTGTGTCTGTGTGTCCGTGTGTCTGTGTGTCTGTGTGTCTGTGTGTCTGTGTGTCTGTGTGTCTGTGTGTCTATGTGTCTGTGTGTTGTGTGTCTATGATGTGTGCTGTGTCTGTGTCCTGTGTGTCTGTGTGTCTGTGTATGTGTGTCTGTGTGTCTGTGTGTCTGTGTTCTGTGTGTCTGTGTGTCTGTGTGTGTGTGTGTCTGTGTGTCTGTGTGTCTGTGTGTCTGTGTGTCTGTGTGTCTGTGTGTCTGTGTTCTGTGTGTCTGTGTGTCCTGTGTGGCTGTGTGTCTGTGTGTCTGTGTGTCTGTGTGTCTGTGTGTCTGTGTGTCTGTGTGACTGTGTGTCTGTGTGTCTGTGTATGTGTGTCTGTGTGTCTGTGTCTGTGGTCTGTGTGTCTGTGTGTCTGTGTGTCTGTGTGTCTGTGTGTCTGTGTGTCTGTGTGTCTGTGTGTCTGTGTGTCTGTGTGTCTGTGTGTCTGTGTCTGTGTGACTGTGTGTCTGTGTGTCTGTGTGTCTGTGTGTCTGTGTTCTGAGTCTGTGTGTCTGTGTGTCTGTGGTCTGTGTGTCTGTGTGTCTGTGTGTCTGTGTGTCTTGTGTCTGTGTCTGTGTGTCTGTGTGTCTGTGTGTCTGTGTGTCTGTGTTCTGTGTGTCTGTGTGTCTGTATGTCTGTGTTCTGTGTGTCTGTGTGTTCTGTGTGTCTGTGTGTCTGTGTGTCTGTGTGTCTGTGTGTCTGTGTCTGTTTGTCTGTGGTGTCTTGTGTCTGTGTGTCTGTGTGTCTGTGTGTCTGTGTGTCTGTGTGTCTGTGTGTCTGTGTGTCTGTGTGTCTGTGTGTTCGTTTGTCTGTGTGTGCTGTGTGTCTGTGTGTCTGTGTGTCTGTGTGGCTGTGTGTCTGTGTGTCTGTGTTGTGTGTTGTTGTGCTTGTGTGTGCTGTGTGTCTGTGTCTGTGTCTGTGTGTCTGTGTGTCTGTGTGTCTGTGTGTCTGTGTGTCTGTGTGCTGTGTGTCTGTGTCGTAGTCTGTGTGCTGTGTGTGTGTGTGTGTGCTGTGTGTCTGTTTGTCTGTGTGTCTGTGTGTCTGCGCGTCTGTGTGTCTGTGTGCCTGTGTGTGTGTGTGTCTGTGTGTGTGTTGTCTGTGTGTGTGTTTCTGTGTGTCTGTGTGCCTGCGCGTCTGCATGTCTCCGTGTTCTGTAGGTCAGTGTATCTGTGCGCCTGTGTGTCTGTGTGTCTGTGTGTCTGTGTGTAAAATTTAGACCCATATTCCCAGGTACACCTCTGCCAGCTTGCGATAAATATTTATTGATTCAAATTTCACATTAATTAAACTTTTGGTACAAAATTGTAAAGGTTATTACCAACATATCAGAAACTGTGAAAATCACATAAACTCATGATGTTGTGTTAATATTTAACCATTTAATTTCTTAAAAGAAAATATGCAGAGAGGCGTAGGACGGAAGTTACGTCAAGATTTTCACGAATAAAAAAAATTCTTATTTATTACCCTATACCTCTATTTGCATAAATTAATTCTATAAACGTAACAAGCAGTAAATAAAACCTCCTCGAAATATATTTTGGTGAGAATGATTGTATTGATTCTTTATTATATTAAGACGATAAATATACATTATTTCCTATTTGTGAAAGTAACTTTATAAATTCTAACAGTAAATGGGGAGCAAAAGCTCAAAAAGATTGCAGGGAAATGCATTTTGCTAGGTTCCGCATGCGGTATGTAACTTCTGTTTGGTTATACCAAAATGAAGCTTTTACTAAATTTGCATCTTGTTGCATTAAAGGCATTATTCATTGGTCTCTTACAATGACGTAAAAACGTAATAAGGTTGTTACTCCAAAATATTGCAGAATTTTAATTTCTAGAGGTTTCTGCTATTGATTCACAGCAATTAAATTGTTTTAGGACAATCGTAATATTTAAATTTAGGTTTTTGGTTAGCATTTGCACTATTGACATATAATATAGCTAATTCAAACATCTTGTCCTTGTTGCTAATTGCTACAGCAACCGCAAACTTTAGTGTAAGCAGATTAAGCCCGTAAAGCTTCATCACCTTAGGTTTTGTATTTGTTGTGAAAGTAAACTTCACAGCAATGTAAATCGAAAAATTATTACAAACTTTTTACTTTTTAACATCTCCGTTAGGTTAAGGTGCGCTGAGCATAAAAGGAATAATTTACCTTTGCACGTACACAAAACATTCAACTTTATTGCCTACAGGGAAGTTTGCGCTAAAGGCTCGTGTTAATACAAAACCACAAAATTGAAAAAGATGACCCTATTACATAAATTTTTTGTTTGGAATCTCTGGCAAAGAATTTTTTTCAAAAGCTGTATTGTTTTTTACATCACCTATGGCGTTTTAATCTTGTGTAAAACTAATGCAAATTAGAAAATCGACTTTATTGTATTAAAATTTCGAAATTTTAATTTATATTGTAATAAAATGTAAATTAATTTAACGTGTCTTAGTATATGCCTGTATGGGTTAACTGGGATAAATACAAATTAGAGTGATAATTCCCTTTTCCTTCTCTCTTATAAAGCAACCGATTTACCTTATTAAACTGCTATTGTTTAGAGAACAAAACGTTAACGTTGCTAGAAACACTAGGTCAGGGGTTGTCGGTCGCTTAACTGATTTTACCCATCTTAGCAAATTGTAAATGTCGTTGTACAAGATACAAGTGCAAGTAATAGCATTACACTTAATCCCTTTCCTTTCCTGAACTGGTATTATCTCTTAACGATGGTGTTCAAGAAAAAGGTTATTTTGTTACGTTATAGTACATTCGCAAAGAAGGAAACATGTTTACTTTGTTAAAATTTTCGAAAATAAACTTAAATTTGATACTCGATAAGTTTTAACAACCTAACTTTATTAAAATACTTGGCTTTTGGGTTTTTAAATGGTATACTTTATATTTTATGTAAATCTATAGGTTTCGATAACAATTACAGTTATCGTCCTCAGTAAGTGGTAATATCTTTAATAATTGCGTATGATGTTAGAACAAATTTATTAAATATACAAGAGATGAAAACGCAAACATAAGCCTGCTATGAACATAACGGTTTGATAAATGTATAAAGCCAGTTATAGCACCTAATTTTGGTAAAAAGTACCTAGATCCTTATTAAATTAAATATTATTAAACTGTCTTAAAGATGATCAATCAGAACTCTCCCTAGCGGTCGAACGCTAACAGTGAAAAATGTCACAATCAAAGAGCAAATTAAAAAAAATTTAATCAAATTATGATGTAAGTGTAAAACTTTAATTGCAGTGTTTTATGACGAGGAAACATCGTTTTATTAGACAATTTGAAAAATCATAAAAACGCAAAGCCCAATTACTACCATCACTTACCATTTTATTACGATGCCGAGCCCAAAAATGATCCCAAAATTCCTTTGTATTAAAAAAAGTTTTAAAAACAATAATGCCTTTCTGCGTCGCTTGACTTTCACGGAGTAAGGATGTATCGACATCGAAAGGTTAAAATGCGCGACTAGTTGAGCCGCAAAGCCAAGCGATTATCAGTAAGTGTTAAATTTAAAATTCTTAATCCTTTAATCTTAAGGCACGTGACCTTAGTACCTAATCATATTGAGATTTCCTTACGGCTTTAATACGTCTTATAATAACCTATGATCTATCGCAATAATCGTCACCTGTGCAAATTCCATCTTACCAATTCCAACCGCAATCACAGCCAGCTCTCTAACTACAATCCTTAACTCAAATTCCATGTAATAATCAACCAACGTATAATAATTCATTGCTGCCCCCCAATTAAATAACAATCCCCTACAAAATCGCTTTATACAGTCAACCAACAAAGATCGCAATATCGCAATAATCGTCACCTGTGCAAATTCCATCTTACCAATTCCAACCGCAATCACAGCCAGCTCTCTAACTACAATTCTTAACTCAAATTCCATGTAATCATCAACCAACGTATAATAATTCATTGCTGCCCCCCAATTAAATAACAAACCCCTACAAAATCGCTTTATACAGTCAACCAACAAAGATAAACACGCAGTCCACAATAAATACAACAGATAACGGCAATATGATAATTCAATGTAGTGACGATAACCAGCCAAGCGAACCTCAGCATGAATAGCAAATTCTTAAAAAAAGGAAAAGAAATACAGCACGGCAATTTAATCTCAACAAAACAAACGTGACGACTACAAATAGATTTACACCCCTACAAACCGAAGTTGCTACAGACACCAAAAATTCCACTGAAATCCCCCTCAAGATACCGAAGCCCCCACCAATTTACATCTACGGTGTAATATATTTTAACAAGATGATCCAAAACCTATCCACAATTACTGGGCATGAAACATATGAAAGCAAAGCATTATCAAACGATGTAGTCAAAATAAATGCACGATCTCCTGAATCTTACAGAAAACTGATAAGACACTTAAACGATGCCAAAATAATCCATCACCTTTACTACCTGATACCTATATCTGAAAGCAAAGAAAAGCTCGAAGCACAAGGCCATAAAGTCCGTAACATAGTAAATATGAAACACAGAATTAACAAATTACGTCTCACGTTATTCTACGTAGACTTAGAACCACAGGGAAACAACAAAGGAATATGCGATCTGAAATACCTACTCAATATGCGAATACAAGTAGAGCCACCTAATAAAAAGAAAAATATCATGAAGTGTACAAGATAATAGATGTATGGGCATTCCAAGTCGTTCTGCACTAGGTCGTACAAATTCGGAGGTCAACATAACTCACCAACATGTAAAAATACCCCTGCTAAGTGTGCACTCTATGAAGGTAACCACACCGCCAACTATAAAGGGTGCTCAATGTACAGATATCTCCAAAATGCAAGAGGTAAGCCTGATATCGTTAATCGCAGAACACTTAGTAATCCTAGCTTCCTGAATAGAAATAACCCTCAATATGGTACAAATAACAGTCCGTCCGACTCTGAAATTGCAAGAAGAGTCACCCCGCAAACCCAACACTCAAATGTGAAAACTCAACTTAGCTCGCCTCTCAATCAATTTAAATCTATGTTTTCTCAATCAGAATAGCATGATTCTCGCTATGCTATCCTTTGTCATTAATAAAGTAAACAATTAATGGTCTCTCCACTGCGCATAGCTTCATGGAATTGAAACGGGTTGAATAACCCGGTTGAATAACTTGAAGTCATTCATTTTCTACGGTATAGTAAAATTGATGTGCTTCTAATCTCGGAGACCCTAGTGGAGCGGCTCACGTCGGAGCTGCAGTAGTTATCCGCAATCATGTAGTGCCTGCACACCAAACTGACAAAAATGCAGGTCACCATAGTACACACAAACTTGCAACCATTCTCTTTTGATATAGCTACTATATATAGCCCTCCAATATATACGGTCCCAACAGTAGACTATCTGAACCTCTACCACCACCTTGGAAGTGAATTTCTAATTGCTGGCTACTGGAACGCCAAATACACTGATTGGTGAAGAAACTTACTGAGAGCCATTAAACACCATTAACTGTACACACTTATCTACGGGTGTACCAACATATTGGCCCACCGATCTTCACAAACTACCAGGCGTAATTGACTTCTTCGTTATCAATGGAATCTCACCACACTTCAATATTGAGCCCATTCTCCGATAATCACAACACTAGGCACTTTAATTAGGTCTCAGCCAGAAACACCTAAGCTTACAACACCTATAACAGACTGGAACACCTTCCAAGAGATTCTTTATAATAAATTAAACCTCAACATCCGACTCAAACACCCTGATGATCAAGACGTTGTAGCAAATTATCTCACCTGCGCAATGCAAGAAGCTGCTTGCCAATCGACCCCTCTAACAGTACAACACTCAACACGTACAGCTAACATTCCGATCTATATTCTTTAATTAATAGCAAAAAAATAAGATCTAAATGCGCATGGTAAAGAAGTCGCAATCCTGCGGATAGAACACCTTGTAACAGATTATGAATGCAACTAAAGGCAGAGCTGAACGATATCAAGAATACCTCATTTGAATCCTACATAACAAGCTTGTCCCCAGAAGATAAATCCACATGTAAATTATAACCCAAACGTGGTATCCCATAATCTCCAGAAACACCTTTATCTCCATGAAAACTGGTTTAATAAGTGGCGAATTACGGTAAATCAATCAAAATCAGTTTAGATCACTTTTACTAGCCGAAGTCTAGAGTGTCAAGAAGTAACAATCAACAACACGCGCCTTCCCGCAAAAAGTGAAACTAAATATCTTGATTTAACTCTTGATTGAAAACTGATATGGAAAGCTCACATCAATGATAAAAAACACAATTAAACCTTAAATTACGACAAATGAATTGAATGTTAGGTCGTAAATCCCAACTAATACCGGACAATAAACTCCTATTATACGAGTGCATAATCAAACCTATGTGGAGTTATGGAAGCCATCTAGTACCAAAATCATCCAAAGACTGCAATCTAGAATACTAAGGACCATCTTTGACGCCCCCTGGTACGTCAGCAACAAAACCCTACACGAGAATGCTGGAATACCCTACGTTGCAAAAGAAATACGTCGCTTCAGTCTCAAATACTAAGATAAACTACCCGGACAACCCAACGAAGATGACCCTACCACCAACAGAGCAAAGAAGACTGCAGAGAAGGTGGCCAATAGACTTAGTTTTATAATAACATTATCACTTCGACGATTACAAACCAATTACTTTGTGTAATTATTACGGAGTGTAGTCACTGGACTACCTCTCCCTCCTTGTAACTGCAACTCACTTACTTATTGCTCTTTGGAGCAGATTGTAAATATGTATACTGAATTGAATAAAAAAAATACATATTACTAAAAAGTTATTGGATAAATCGGTTAGAGATCTTTCACATTCACGTTTATAAATTTTATCTACATATAGAGAGGGTTGGGGTACTATCGACTCGTTAGCCTTTAATCGAATGGAAATAAATTTTGACATTTCATATAAATGCCAAAAAGCAAAATTTGATGAACTATTCTAGCAACAATATAACAGACAATCTTTTGATAAGAAAAAAACGGTTATAAACCCTTCTGATCACACTTTATCAGTTGATACAATTGAAACGCTGCTTTCTAAGGGCGGTAATTTTGAAGATAAAATTTCCACTATTGCGAGTCCTGTTAAATCTTTATCCTTTGATACTGCGAATGAAGTTAGATATAAAACTGTTTACATAATACCTAAAGCAAAACCTCCAAAGAGCAACTTATGCTTTCGTTAACGCGTGCTTTATTTGATCTTAAACGTGATGAAGACATAATAATATCACAATCAGATAAAGGTAAAGCAACTGTTATATTAAATATGTACGACAGCAACAACTAGAAGAACTGTTGGAACCACAGACTTATCGTCAACTACCAAAAGATACCAACAACAAAGTTTCCTTTGAAAACCAAATAACATATTAAATTATCACATATTCCTGAAGAAACAAAGCAGAAACTAAGTGTAAAGCTCTTCTACCAACATTATGTTGTTTACCAAAAATCCATAAACTTAATGTTCCTTTAAGGTGTATTGTTAGTGCAATTAGTTCTCCTTCATAAAATCTTGCAAAACATCTTAAATTTTTATTACAACCTCATATGGATAAAATACCTGATTAAATTAAAAATTCTGCCGACTTCATTGAAAAAATAAATAATATCAAAATTGAAGAGGGTACTAGAATAGTCAGTTTTGATGTTTCACTTTTTGCGGAAGTACCTCTAAAAGAAGCTATGAATGTATTGATCACATTTTTGCAAAGCTCATAACAATACTTTTTCAGCACTGTCTAACAACGACTTATCTTTAGTGGAGTAATAAATTCCATGAACATTTAGATGGTGTAGTAATGAGTAGCCCTCTTAGTCTTCTTATAGCTAACTTTTACATAGGAAAACTAGCGTTACTACAAAACACCTAAAAAACCTTTAGTTTGGTATAGATATGTAGACGACACATTTGTTATTTGGAAACAAGGAGAAGAAGCACTACACGATTTTTTTAGGAATGTTACCCATCCAACCACCATGGAGAAGAAAACTGATGAGGTTTACCATTTCTTAACATGCTAATATTTAAAACTAATAATTCACTATCCTTTAAGGGTTACCGAAAGCCGACACACACCATCATAGATTATCAAACCACAAACACAAAAAATTGGTGTTAATAAATCTTTGGTGGATCAAGCAAAACGAATTCGTGATCCTGAATTTTTGAAAGATGAAATAAATATTTAACAAATTCACTACAAACTAATGGATATTCACTTAAAGAACACCTGCTAGATATAACCATAAAGAAAAACTAGTGCTTAATGCTGACTTTCTTCCTTTTATAACTAATGTTACAGATAGAATTGAAAAAATCCGAATTAAGCATGGCAATAAGACTGTTTTTACACGTATTGTTTTTTCCTTGACCTCGAGGTACCAATTATATGTCAAGTTACCACAGCACAATAATAATTTAACAGATATAGTTAAAATTGAAAATCGTACTAAACGTACTACATTGTGCTTTTGTGCTGTCACTGTACAACAATTACAATGATTAAGAAAACAATTTTTTTGTTAGATTTTAATAAATCTTTAATTGATATGTCAAGTTTCTATTTGTGAATACCTTTATCAATTTCAAATTTTTTCCTTTACTTACACTATAATCTGATTAAATTTTGTTAAATTTGCTGTTTGATTATAACATTTTTCATTGTTAACCTTCGATCGTTAGAGAGTATTCTCATTTGTTATCGTCAAGGCGGTTTAATAATATTTAATTTACTAAGGATTTAGTTGTTCTTTAATAAAAGTAGATTCCAGTTCATCTGACTGGTATATTAATAGCAGGCTTGTTATTGCGTTTTCATTTTTTCACTTTTCTTTAAATCGCTTCGTTTGAGAAATACAGGGTGTTGTACATAAAAAGAAAACGTAAAATGAGGTATGATAATTTACGTTTTCTTTTTATGTACAACACCCTGTATCTCTGGAACGAAGCTATCTAAAGAAAAATACTATCTGGAATTTTTTTTTCCTTGATGTTTTCCTCATCTTCACAGATTTTCAGATCGAAGTAGTAAACTAGTGACGTACGCTAGGAAGTACATGAAATCAAATTTTGTTTATCTTGGAAACGAGTCGTTAAATTACAGTATCGCAAGTCACCTTATTTGTGTATATTGAGTTGACAAATACGAAAATGGACATAAAATTCGAGTACATCCAGTGGCGTAGAAGTTCAATCAGAAAAACGCTTTCCACCAGGCCATATCTCCGCGACTGGATCGAATAATTGAGTATCGCGAGCATCAGAGGATGGCTCGTGTAGAGTGTCGGTAATGTACCCGGTGGACCAATAAGCCGATTCTCCGGCTATATCTCAGGAACTGTTTATCGTACAGCTTTGGGAAAAACTTTCCTTAGTAAAAACGCTGGAAATAACTTTCAAGTTTCTAGCTTTACCGCTAGAAAAATTTAAAAACAATTTTTTTATAAAATATGTCCAATCTTAGTAGATATTAAATAAGTAAATTAGAATGATGCATAATTTCCGCACAAATTTTGTTAAATACTTTTTTCTCTATTTTCTCAAATAAAGGGCGGGGGAGAGTGGGAATGTTTGTATAAATAAATGGCTGTAACTTTGGTTTGGATCAACCTATTTAAACGCAGTTATTCTCATTCGAAAGGGCGTAGATGAACCAAACACATCTACTATAAAAATTGTAGATTTCTAATACAAAAAAATAAATATTTGGCTATGTTAAAATTTTAAATTTTGTAAATTACAACGGAAACTGATTAAATTCGTAATAAAATGGCGCAAACCTCATGTCGATATCATTTGTCTAACTCCAGATATAAGTAAAAACGCGTAAACATACGTAGCTAGTATTGGCTCACTCTGTATTATAATTTAAAACAACAAAATATGTCAGTATTTTCGAAATTTGTTAAACTAAGAAGGCTGCAAAATAAAGTTGACAGGGGCTTCAAATTTCATTATTGGACTGAAGAGAATCTGCACTGGATGGACGAAGTGCAGCTTCAAAGTAGGTGGAGTCTTAATGTTTGGTGCACTAATTTTTTGGAAAATGATTTGCCTATTTTATTAGAAGACATTTCATTACAAACAAGAGCAAATCCGATATTTCAGCATGATGGGTGTCCTGCGCACTTTTCCAGACTTTTATCTATGGGGAAGGTTGAAGGTGTTGTAACGCCTTTTTCTTTACAATAATTACATTTTAAAGGGTTCAATTTAATTTACCTTGGTCTAGCTCAAATGGGGTCTTGTCTTAACAAGACGGGGGTGGTTCGTATCGTGGTGCTCAACACTGTACTCTTTGAATAATACAACAAAACTATTTTAAACGTATATTACCTATTGTTTTATTACTCTAAGATAATCTAACCTACAGGAAATAACAATAATACAACAAAAATGACAATAATATAACAAAACAAACCTTATTGGGTGTTACCCGGAATGTCCTGGTTAGCAGCGCCCGTTTGGCTGGTTCCCCGTGGACGGTAGTGGTTGCTATTGGATCCTGAGCCGTTTCTGTGGAAATATAAATTATTGTGGTTCAATGGTTGGTGTGTTATGACCCAAAAATCCTACTAATGACAATTTAATTTTGTCTATTATGACCGTTCAGGCCTGCCCTGTACACGGTAGCCTGGTATTTGTTCAGGTGGCGCTATGTAAAATTCTATGTATTTTAGATAAGCTGGGGCAACGAACGCGTTGGTGTCTTTAAGCAGGTCAAAAAGAAAATCAATAATTTAAAGTAACCTTGGTGCGCATGACTATGCTTATACGTGATTTGGCTTTCAGACTGACTGGATATGCTCAGTACTCGGAATGCTTTATACAGGATAGGTTACTATTTACATGTATTAAATGCAAATTGTACGTACGCGTTTAATTATCTAACCTAACTAAACAAGCTGATCTCAGGATTTCTTAATTAATGGAGAACGTATTTACAATAATGAAACGAATATCTAACATTTAATTATGCCCGAAAATAAATGTATTATTTCTTTATTTTTTGTTAAACGCGGATACTTTTCCTATTACTTACTCTAACAAATACAGGGAAGACGGAGTTTATCACGATCTTTTACGTTAATAATTATTAAAGATTGCTTCTAACAACGAATTAATCGGAGGCCAGTTTACACGATCTTTTAGGACTGCGTGCAATAAATTGAACAATTCTGAGAATTGTTTCCGACGGAATGCAGGTGTTTCAAGTAAGTGATTTATATGCGATTGCTAAACCCAGGAGTACGTTTAAAGTAATTTATCACGTAGACGCACCACGGGTTCGTCTTTATATCTGGAGGATCACGCGGGCGACCTCTACGAATGCGGCTTCTGGTATTGAGATTACCTCTAGGTCAAGGCGTCGCTTGTTTGTATTGCTATTTTCCTCAGGATCAGGTCGGTGTATTGTATGTGTAATGTATGTGTAATCTCTGGTTAATGGGGAGCCCTTGCTAAGATTCTGGGTCCAGCCCATCGACTGCTGTACCAAGGGTTCTACCTGGTGGAGCGTTAGAATTTGAGCGAGTACCCTTCTTTCCGCTGGAGTAAATGGAAGGTGCCTTCTGGGCGTTAACCCGAAGTAGCAACGTCCTGGTTTGTGTGTGTGTGTCGAAGGCAACTTCAGGCTTTACAGCCTGTCGTCTACTTCTAGTGTGTGTACTGGTTGCAGAAGGTAACTTCAGGCTATACAGCCCGGCGTATACTTCTAGTGTGTGTACTGGAACGGTTAGATCTTCAGGCTCTGCAGCCCGTCGTTTCTCTAGGTGTCTGGTGTAATGTTTTAGAAAGGTGGTGCAATAAACTTACGTGCTGTTAACTTTAGCGTAACTCAACCAACAGTTTGATTGTGCAAAGCTGATTGACTGGTGACGGCGGCGAAGTAACGCGGCTAAAAATGCACGATGATTCAGGATAAACGTATGCGGTAATCAGTAGGTCGGCGACTTATACAACGACACTAACTACGGCAGGCGCGTGGTCTTCCGTTTTTTTTTTCTTTTGTTAGTATGCTCATGCTTATGGTTAGTAATTACTTATTTTAGCTTTTATGTATCTTATCGTGGACTGTTCAGGAGTCCTTCTCCTCTTCAGCCCTAGTCATTCCCTTGTTGTTGGTGTTGCGCTATTTTTTGTTATTGTATTGTGCACAATCATGAGGTGCGGTAATTTTTGGTAATAAACCTCCTCCGGTAGCGCCGCGGTTTTTATAGCTGACTCGCAGTGGGTGGGTCCGACTTCTATGCAGGGGTTCTCTGGCTGTGATTGGCTGAGGGTTCTCGGACGTAATAGCATTTTATGCTTTTTAATATCTACGTCGGAGGGGATTGAAATTAATTATTTATGGTGCAATATCGCGCAATCTTTTGTAATGGGTTTTAATTTTAAACAACCGTACCTATCTTAATTACTGTAGGGCAATTAAAAAAAATTAATTACATAAATTTTAGTAAAGTTGCGCTGCATCTTTACAGTGTTAGTCTTTCTAACTTGACCAACCACGCGACAAGACATGAAACAACGCATTAGAAACGCAATAAATAATATATCCATAGCTGAGATTGAAGCAGCTGTTACTTCTATCCGCGCTAGATTACATCTCTGTGTGGACAATGATGGAAAACATTTTGAACATTTAACTGGACATCAAGTTTTAATGTGTGATCTTCTTTTCATATATTTTGTTATACAGAGTTAGCCAATACTCGTTACGTATGTTTACGCGTTTTTACTTATACCTCGAGTTAGGCAAATGATATCGGCATGCGGTTTGCGCCATTTTGTTACGAATTTAATCAGGTTCTGTTGTAATTTACAGTACTTAGGTGTTTCCATTTAAAAATTGTAACATAGACAAATTTTTATTTTTTTTATTCGATAGTGCCCTCTATCTACGGCAATTAAAACTAAATGCAATTGTATTACATTGGTTATGTTGGTCCATCTACGCCCTTTCGAATGAGAATAATTTCGTTAAAATAGGTTGATCCAAAGTTATAGGCATTCATTCATACAAACATTCCCATTCACCCCCACCCTTTATTTGAAAAAATAGAGAAAAAAGTATTTAACAAAATTTGTGCAGAAATTATGCATTATTCTAATTTACTTATTTAATACCTACTATGATTGGACAAATTTTATAAAAAAAAATGTTTTTAGAACCTTTTCTTGCAATGGCCGATTTCAACAAAACTTTGCTTTGAATACTATACCTAATTTTAAAACTTTTTTCATTCTTGTTATTTTTTCATACAACCAACAGTTTGCGCGGAAAAAATAAAAATGGAGAAATAATTGATTAAACTGTATATTTCACAATTTCTGATCTTAATCTCTATTTTTATTTTTTCCCGCGCAAACTGTTGCTTGTGTGAAAAAATGACAAGAATGAAAAAAGCTTTAAAAGTAGGAGTAGTATTTAGAAAAAAAGTTTTGTTAAAATCGGCCATTGCAGGAAAAAGTTCGGAATAATACATGCCTTACAGTTTTATCTAAAAATATTCCTCAAAATCGTATAGGTTCTTCACACGACGAATTTTTAACATTTTTGCAAAGCTTTCCATTTGCCTTGTCCTTGATGGCATCTCCTAAGTGGTTATAGAGTTTTACTTTCAGTATCGTTAATTTTGTTGTGCGAAATAATGCGATACAATTGCTGTGAATGAAAGTTGTATTTTAATTCTAAGCCGTTCGAAAGACTTAATTTGTGTAACACAAGGCTCCTCAAAAAGCACATAAACTTAATTCTGTTAACAAAAGCTTACCTTAAATATAAATAAATCCTCGGGTTTCATCATCACTTGCATTAAAATACTTCGAAACTTTTCAAAACTATTGTTAAATTTTATTTCTCTTATAATTCACATTCACATTGCAAATTCTGGGAAAAATGAATGTCACTTTTAATGAAACACATTTCTAATAACAGGTTGAACAAGTGGAACTTTATGAAACGCATTTCAGTTTTATAATATATTGTGAGACTAATTGAATTCAACGTCAAAGCGTGCTATGCCTTAGAAAACGTATGTCTTGCACTAATTCTAAAATTACCAATTGCATAAATTAAGAATAGGAAGTGATTTTCTACCTAACCTAAATAGATCTACTTAACCTAACTTAAATTTAATGAAAGTCGTTTTGTTTCAACTACTCTGAGATACTGAGTTTATTTGAATACATTTGAAGAGTGCATTTAATAAAATGGAACATTAGCAATCAAATAATTGATTTTATTTAACGATAAAGTTGTATGGTCGTAACCTTGCCTACTTTGTTATCATTCTTTCATAATCATTACAATTATTGTTAAGTAAACCTGTGTTAAAATTTGTTCATCATCTACCTCTGTAATATACGTTTGAATAAAATCTAGCTGTCGTAATTCAGTTTAGGTTAAAAAGTGTGCAGCAATATTTCATTTAGATATGTGGAGTGTTTATAATTTAAGATGATAAATGATAGTTTTGATTGCCAAGTTTTAATCATTTCTTGAAAACTGCGCATCTACTTGCAGCAATAGTTTACTTTTCAAAATCATAAAAAATGATATAATCCAAAGGTTAGTAACAGTTATAACCGCATGTACACATAACTTGAAAATGATCTGTTCAATAACATTTTTTCTAGAAACTAGTATATTAAACTTCTTCTTCACTTCACGGTATAGACAAATTGCCTGGTCCGACTTCACATATTTTCCCATCTTTTCATTGGGCGGTTCACATCTGTTTTTCCCATGAGCTTGTATTTTCTTATTAATTTTCGTAGTCTATTGTTGTTCATCCTGTTGGTGTGTTTTTTCCTTCTTCTCTCATCTCATTTTAGCTATTTGTATGTTATTCATATCTCATACTGTTTCACTATCGTACATTAAGATTGATACTGCCATTATTTTATAAATTTTTATCTTTGTTTCTTTTCTTGTATTATAGTTTAACGTTCCGCATACATGTTGAACGCGTTGGATCCTTTTTTCTACATGGTTTATATTATAGCTGACGTTCATTCTAAAATATTTGAAGTGTGGTATTATTTGCTCTATGGGTTTCTCATATATCATAATTTTAGAACGTATTGGTTGTTTTCCCTGGAATGCCATTACTTTGATCATTGAAATAGATATTTCTAAATTGTGTTCCCTGGTAATTTGTTCCAATCCATATACGGTTCTTTGTAGATCTTGCTCTGTTTTTTTGTGTAATAGTAAGGTCATCTGCACACACGCACACACGCACACGCGCACACACGCATGCACGCACACACGCACACACGCACACACGCACACACGCACACGCACACACGCACACACGCACACACGCACACACCACACACACACACATATTCTTTTCAAAAAAGAAAACTGCAGATTCTGGAGCTTATTGTATGTCGATTTAACGTAAATTACCTTCATACAAAAATACTTCCTAAGAGAGCTGGGGCTCTTGGAAGATGGCGTCCTAACATCGGTTTAATTCAAACATCTCCAAAATGTTTACCCTTTAAATGATAGCGTTCTGTACATTTATGTAGTGGAATATGACCAATCGTGTGGCGCGAATATGATAGTTTAGTTTTATTTAGTATTCATAAGCGGCTCGTTTGGGCGGGGCATTGGACATTGTTATTCATAAGTTTTTTGTTTTTGAAAATTTCGCAATTTTAACATATAGTTTAAAAAATTTCGATTTTTTCATGAAAGAATGATACTCTTGTCTGAAGTCGCTACGACGCACCGTTTTCGAAATAATTCGATTTGAACTTTTCATGTGTTAATCATACTTTCATAAAATTAACTAACGAATTCATTTACAATTATGAAAGATGGCTATGGAAAATAAACAAAATAACAATTGCGTGAACGTCAAACTGCTCTCATGTCATAAATTAATTTTGCTTTAGAAAGTGAGAAATAAACTCGGGTAAAAAATAATTTTTTATAATACAAAAAAATGTTGCTGACACAGTTTATAATACAAAAAATTCAAAATGACAACTGAAAGCATGAAATATAAAACTGAACCTACAAAAGATGCTCTACATGACGACCATCCGTTTCTATGCACACATTTATTCGTTTATGTAAAGATTGCCGAATTTTTGCAAAAATTCTCCTATTGTTCCTAAATTTGTCGGAAGCATCCTGAAGTCTTCTCCAAAGCTGATCGCATGTTTCTATTGGTTGGGAATAAACCTTTGATTTTAGATATCCCCAAATACAAAAATCGCAAGGATTTAAATCTAGAGACCTTGCTGACCAAGAGAGCGGACCGCCACTTCCGAACCATCGTTCGGTACATTTCCGCTACAGTGAGCCAGACAACCATCATGTAAAAACCACAAGTTCAGCCAAATATTCAGATTAATATCATCTAATAAATCCGGTAAAGTATTTTGCAGAAAGTTGAGATATTCTTCGCCGTTTAAACGATTAAGCAATTCTGCAGGTCCAAGCAAATTATCACCAACAAGACCTATCTACATATTAATGCTATATTTTCGTGATGTTCAATTTCCCTTATCGCATGAGGGTTTTCATAAACATAGGAGTAATAGTGTGCATTGTGCATATTAAAAATTCCATTTTTTGTAAAAGCCGCTTCATCACGAAACAAAATATTACAAAAAGAATCTTGGCCTTGATTCTCTTTATTTTGCATCCAATTGAAAAAATCAACACGACCAGGAAAATCATCTGTTTGTAAGACCTGGACTTCTTTGAAATGAAAAGGATACAAGCCTTCCTTATGTAGAATGTTCCACACAGCAGATTTTGACACATTGGGATACATTGCAGCCAACCTTCTTACGACTATTTCGGGATTGTACTCAATTTCCATTAAAATATCATCCTGATATTCTTCCATTACATCAGCATGTTTCTCTATTTTTGGGAATTGGTGAGCCTGTTTTCTTAATTCTTTGATGAAGAAGCGTAAATGATTTAGGAACAGGATGGAAATTTATCTGCATATCTACATGCTGCTGCCCGAGCGTTGAATTGCATTTCGCCGTACATTAAATGCATATCGGCATAATCTTCGTTACTAAACGAAACAGTTCTAACAATATTGAACTTTTTGTAGTTAAGGTAATGTAAATAAACAATAAAAAAATTTTCACTTAAAACTTATTTGACACTTTAACCTCAACTAGTATCTGTAATGCTAGTTATTTTGACGTTCACCCAATTGTTAATTTGTTTATTTTCCATAGCCATCTTTCATAATTGTAAATGAATTCGTTAGTTAATTTTATAAAAATTAATTAACACATGAAAAGTTCAAATCGATTTATTTCGAAAACGGTGCGTCGCAGCGACTTCAGACAAGAGTATAATTCTTTTATGAAATTTCGAAATTTTTTTAATTTTGTGCTAAAATTGCGACATTTTGTAAAAACAAAAAGCTTATGAATAACAATGTCCAATGCCCCGCCCAAGCGAGCCGCTTATGAGTACAACAACAAATCATATTCACGCCATACGATTGGGCATATTCCACTAAATAAATGTACAGAAGGATATCATTTAATAATAAACGTTAAATTTGATTATCTATCTAGATTGGAAACAGATAATTAGGTAAACGATAATTTTACTAATAATCTCAACAGCGTTGTTTTTTTTTCTACAAAAAATTGGATTTTAACTATCATCATTAGTATAAAAAAATGTACAGCTTAAACAGTAACATTTTGACACCCTACTATAAAGTCGGGTCATTTCTTAGAATAAAATGAAAATAACTCCATAACGGTTAAGATTAGGACTTAAACCTTATCAAAAAGAATGTTCTCGTTATTGGCTTCTCAAAAATGCCAAATTGTATGGGGTGTTACATTTAAAAATTGTGAGTAAAATAAAAATTCGCATAAGTCAGTCACCCGGTATGTTTTCCTGAATTTTACCTTAATATTAACCCAAAATCGTTAACTAGGCGTAATAAGCAATCTTTAGTTATAGCCCAAAATCTTATTAGGTTTCTGAGTATTTCCAAACGTGACCCCTTCTTCGTTCAAAATTAAAACAATTCAGTAACATTTAAAGTTAGACCCTTAAAACCCTATACTAAAAAGCATCTACTCTTTACGGTCTTTTCAAAAATGTAATGAAATACCGGGTGTTTCATTTAAAAAAATTTGTATATATCTGTAATAATATAGGAGGTATGGACCACCTCGCCCTTAAAACTCACCCTGTGTATATTATAAGCTTTATTTTTGTCTTTTATTGCTGTTTGTGTTTCTTCGTTCCATATTCGTACGCCTTTTCTTTTTCTAAACTTTTTATTTTTACCGAGAGTCTCTTCGGGTCTTCACTCTATGTATTGTTTGATATTTTCCCTTGGTTATTGTTGTTGTTAAGTAGCCTTATAGCCTTTTTTGGTACAGATGTCGTACGCTACTTTCTTGTAAAGGTGTATCTTGTAGACTTCTTTATTGTTGTTATTTTTGTCTGATTTTTTATTTCAGATATTACTAAAAAATGATCTGATCCTATTTCTGCGCGTCTGACAACTCTAGTATATTTGATAAGTCCTTTCATTTTGACATTGACGATGGTTTAATCACTAAGTGGTCTTTGTCCTCTAGCTGTCCACGTGTATTTATGAATATTTCTCTTTCTAAAGAAAGTGTTTGTTATTTTTAGTTGGTTAAGAGATGTAAATTGTCTAAGTTCCTGCTCGCTTTTATTGACTGTTATTTCACCAACGCTGCTACGACATCTGTTGTTGGGAGGTTCCCTACTCTCGCATTAAAATCTCCAGCTAAGCAGATATGATCGGATTTAGTCGTTTTGTTTAATACTTTTTCTAGTGTGTTATAAAGATGTATTGTTTCATCAATTTTTCCCTCTTCTGGCGTATAAACCCCAATGATAGCCAGATGTTCTTCGTCTACTCTTAATGTGACGGTTATAATACGTTCAGATATATAATGTGTAGCTTATTGTTATTGTCTTCCACTTCTTGAGTAGCATAAGAGCTACACCGCCTGCGGCTCTGTGGTTTTCAGATACTCCTCTGTATGTCATTATGTAATCTTCTAGTTCTTTGGTTCCTTTCATTTTCTTTGTTTTCCGTTATTACTGTTAAGTCTAGATTCTTTGTCTTTAGTTCCTGATTAAGTTATTCTTCTTTTCTTCGTAAACCTCTAACGTTACACGTTCATACTTTAATTGTTTGCAATATTCCAAGTCTCTTGATTTGCCAGAATTTTTACTTCTATACCATCCGTAAAATCAGGGTTGCTACTTCCGCCGAATCCGCTGTTTCGAAGGTTTTCTTCTCCACCTTCATCGCCGTTATGGTCTTCGCCCGTATCCATGAGCACAGGAGTCGCGTTATACCCCGCGACGCTGGGTCCCCAACAGAACTTCGCCACTGATCCTTTCACTCAGTGCTCACCTCCGAGACGTGGACGCGCCAGTTGTGAGTTACCTAAGTGGGTTCAGAAAAGAAAGTCCTGGTCCCCTTAGGCCGAGTTAATACTTACGTGTAATACCACGAGCAAAGGCTGTATCAAACGGATAAATCTAAGTGAGCTATTTACAATCAATATTGAAAATGACTTCGACCCACTTATATGTTGTAATTCTTCATGTTAAATTGTTGCTAACACTTTCTTAAATGTGAGTGTAAAGTTCTAATGAGCTACGTTTATTTTTATTATGCTTCACCACGGCTACAGCTCGAAAGCGAAGGATGGACATGAGTTCCTTTAACTAAGGCTGATTAATTGCTATACGGGGTTATTACACTGACGAATAAAAGGAAAAGATGTTTTGTAAAGGTTCGATGACCATTTGTAAGTTAGCAATTTTTATTTACTTAGAACCTTTGCTATGAAATTCTAATTCTTGGTTATTAAAAATCCCACGAATTTTGTGTGAAAATTATAGGAATTGTTCTGATTTGTGTTTATTCTATGTTGTATTTGGATAAGTTTTAGAATTTTATTTATTGGTGGTGTATTTTTTTATGTTTGGTGCAACTGACAGTTTGTGTAACGTTATCGTCAAAATTATATATCAGATACAATATGATGTAAATTATTATAAGTTTTTTTTTTACTCTAGCAAAGTACAGGTCGTAGGTTCAAATCCTACTCGAGCTAAACTTTTTATTTATGTATTTAATAAAATTAATAATAATTTTTAATTACAATATTATGTAATTTATATAAAAGTTCAGAAAAAAGCACTTTTAAATAAACATTCAAATTACCGCTAATTCGATACCATCTTTTAGCCTTTTCTTTAAACCATCTCCTTTGAGCTTTCTTAACCCTAAGATTAACAAACCCGGCCTCTCAAGCCCTCAAAGATTTTATTTGTCCATAATTTGCTTAAAATGATTTCAATCGGCTTCAGATACAGTGTATTTAGGAATCGAAAAATAAATCTTTTCCATTGGTACCCCGTATTTACCTAGACCGGGCCACCGAAGCCCGTGTACATCTAGTTCCCATAAAACCAGTTGCAACGCTGATTGTACGTGACTATGCAAGTTGAAACCTGAATTACTGCTGGATGTGTAAAAGTGGGCGCAGCTGATTTTCATTCAGTTGTAATAAAAGTTGTATTGTGTGAACTTGTGAAACACATGTATAATGCCCTCAGAAAGGAATGTGAAAAGCGTGTCTATGAAGAAACAGTGTAGAAGTGGGCAGCTGAAAGTGATGACCTGCCTTCTAAAGAAAGTGATCTGTCAGAAACAGAAAATCATGACCCAGATGACACTAGTTTCGAATTGGTTTCTGACGAGTATTCTAGATCCAGTTTGATGATGTTGACGATAATTCAAAGGATGATGGGGACGAATTGGTAATTCTTCAACGAGTGGTTACATTGCTCCAAGTGGTCTAGATTGGTGTTTGGAACCTCCAACAAAAAATAAAAATCAACCACACAACATTGTTCGGCGTGCACCAGGACTAGCCAGAAAACATGTGGCTACAACAACCAACGAAGCGTTTCAGTTATGTGTAACTCCAGTTATTCTAAAATAAATTGTGAACTGTACTAATTTAGAAGGGAGACGTGTTTACCGAGCAAAATGAAAACCGTGGAAACATGTAACTGTTGATGAATTTCTTGCATTCTGTGGTTTACTTATTCATGCGGGAGTTGACAAGTGCTGGAATGTTCCTGCCAGAGAACTATTTTGCAGTGAATTTTCCAATAATATATTCCGAAACACAATGTCCATATTTTACTTTAAAAAAATACGAAGATTCGTCAGATTTGACGACAAGAGAACCCGAAATGCGCGTTTGGAAACCGATAAGTTGGCAATGGTGTCCTACGTTCGGGATTTATTCATTCAGCAATGCAAAAACTACGTCATACCGGATACTAATGTAACTGTTGATGAACAACTCGTTGGGTTTAGAGGTAGATACAGATTCGTTTGGTATATGCCAAGTAAACCGGCAAAATATGGACTTGAAATGAATCTAAACCTAGTTATGCTCTGTATGGTTTAGTTTATGTTGGTAGTCAGCCCGGAGAACCTCCACATAAAAACCTGGGGCTTGAAATAGTATAAACGCTTGTGCGTGACGTTTATGATTCTGGTCTCAATATAACTATAGACAACTTCTTCACTAGTGTTCCGCTAGCAATTTATCTGTTGGATAAAAATATTACTGTTGTGGGTACACTGCGTCAGAATAAGCCTGACATTCCGAAAAAAATAAAAGCCTTAAAAGATCGTGTAGTCTGCTCTTCATTGTTTTGCTTTCGAAATAACATATCCATAGTATGTCACGCACGTGAAAATAACAAATATGTAATTTTACTAAGCATCATGCACCACGACGCATCTATCAATGATGACGTTAAGAGGAAGCCTGAAATCATCACTCATAGTGAAACAAAGGGCGGCGTTGACGTCAAGGATCAAATGGTGTCGACATACACGTGCCAGAGACAAAGTAAACCATCGCCCATGACATTTTTCTTCAATATCATTGATGTGCCACCACTCAACGCATATACAGTCTTTACGAAGGAACTTCCAAACTACAACATAGGAGTGACTCACCAACACAGATTGTTTTTGAAAAATTTAACGAAGGAACTGGTGATACCACATATGCAGAGAACACCTATTAACCCTAACCTATGGCCTAGTCTCCAGGAGTGTCTAAGTAGATTTATTGATATGCCTGGTCCGTCATCCGCTCAAACAAGTGCAACAATTAAAATAAATGTGCACTATAATCTCTAATCCCTAAGAAATTTAAAACAATAATATTCACTTTCATGTTTTGTAAAGATCCAGAAATCTGTTTAGAAATCCTGTATTCAATTATTTAATTTGTGCATTTATGTTATAGAAAAATGCTCCAGTGCAGTTAAAATAATTAAATTTTACTTTGCATTTTAATTTGCATACAGATAACACGAAGAAGCGGTCATCAGTAGAAGAGCCACAGCCTAGCAGCAAGAAGGAGCCGCCCGAATACAGCAGGAGCTAAGAACACCACATAGAAGCATCCAGGACACCGCCACCTCCAACCATAGCACCAACGTCGGGTAAGGCAGTAGGTATCAGTGTAATAAAAATATTGTTTTAATTTAATTTATTTGTTTTAATTTAACACTTGTTTCCCTCCGTTTTCTATTTGGCTTTCTGATTTCGAAGCCTTTTATCCTCGGGGTGTGAGGCTGCACCTCAGCAGAGACCCGGCCTTCTCTTAAAACAATTCCCCTTCCTAAAACCTCCGCTAACAACAACAGCGATGGTTAAGCACGGTAGCCACCGTGCTACCGTAACGGTGATATCCCCAACCCCCGACGCCGCCCGTCCACCTACACCGACACTCACCACACACACACATACGCACACACCCTTGCCTCGCCATCACCATCCTCACGCACACGCTCCCACTAAAACGCCTCGTCCATTTCCGCCTCATCAACACACTCCTACATTTTAACACGCTCCACAGCCTGCACGAAACCACAGAAACCCGCTCACAAACCCGCACACTCACACAAATCCACCCTCTTACCTACACCTTCCCAGCCACCTATACCTGCCGTGATTCCTACACCCACTTCCCCCAATCTTGAACCCACCCGCTCCCAATCCTCGAGGTATTGCATGCGCAATATCCCAAAATCCATTACAACCCAGAAATCCTTTTTTAATTCCTTAAAATCCCTTAACCTTCCCTGGTTGAACTTAACATTCAACCATAACCATACCTATCTCTTAGAGACCGCCTCTCTCTTGCCGGATGGTGCGCAGCTTAGACAACGACACCATTTCAGTGATCCTTCCGTCACCCTCACCCAACTCTCCGGTCCCCGTTTACCTAACTCCACTCCTAGAGGTCCCTCCTCCTGCGTGATTCGTCACGTAGATAAGGATATTCTAGTCCAAAAGATCCTGGATGTAATCGATCTTCCATGTGAAGAAGGCCGTTCGCATCACCTCGAAGGTCACGAACACCTCACCGAACCTTCCCTTATACCCCAACCTCTCTCAAAGTATTATTCTACCTGCACGCAAGTGGGGCGTACCGCGGAAGAGTGTCCTTCCCGCGCGATTCGCTGTCCAAATTGTGGCGAAGGTCATAGATCTTCCACCTGCAAATTCTCTGCAAACCCAAGATATAACATCTGCGGAGATGCTCACCCTACCTATTCCTTTAAGTGACGGAAGCGGCGGGAACCTCCCAGTTCCCTATCGAAGATGGCATCCCTTGAACCCATCCTGTCTTCCGACGAGTCCGGCTCGGAAGACTCCACCCATCTCAAACCCACTCCAGATACCGACTCCCTTTCCATTACTTCCTGCAAGTCCTTACACAATTCCTTTTCCGTATGTTCCCTGACCGACAGGACATGGTTCTTCGCTCCCTACACTCCCCCTCCCAAAACTTTTTCTAACGGCGTATCAACGTCTGCGTATCAGGTACGCGGATGAAGGTAGCCGTAATCCGCCAACCCAATCCTTAACTCCTTCCCAATGTATATCATAGCAGGGACTGTTAATGCCAAGGACGTGCGTCGGAAACGTCCCTTAATCAAACACTTTTTACACTCACACAATAACATCCTCCCCATCACCGAAAGAAAGTTTACACCCAGATGCACCCTTTATTTCAACACCTTTCACACGTCTTCAAACAATAGCCAACATGGAACCGCCCTATTAATTAAAAACTGCTTCCTTCCACTCTTTTTCAACCCCGGCGCACCTACAGCATCTCGAATGCGTTTCTGGAACGGTGCACTTTCCCACTCCTATAGCATTTCTTTCCTATTACAACCCGCCAGGTCACAACACACTATCAGATGACCTTTTAATCTACGCTTCTAGCCTCCCTAATGATGTTATCCTAGGTGACTTCAATGTCCGCCGCGCCTAATTCGGTAACACCGCAACGAATGGCAACGGTAACAGGCTATCATCCGCTCTGTCGCGGTTGCCACTCCTGCGAATCTCCAACACTCAACCAACCTATTTCAAACATTTATGTGCCTCTATAGTAGACCATATCATAGTTTCCTATCCCATAACCCACTCTTTCGATCGTGAGTACCACTACTGGTCAAAACATCATTTTGTCCAGCTCCCCCTGCACCTCCTCAATACACAGTAATTAAAGATTTTTCTAGAGCAGACTGGAATGTGTTCCCCGAACACATCTCCAACAACCTTCCTATACCCAATCTTCAAACGACCCAAGATCTCGAGAGAGTCCTTAGTGACCTAGCTTCCGTAAATACGGAAGCCGTCGAAATCTCAGTGCCATTAAAAAACATCGACATCTCCCGCAAACCGCTCCCACAGCACATTGTGAACTGGATCAAAGAGAAAAGACGAATATGTCGTCAATTTTTGCGATCCAAGGATCCAGCTCTCAAGACCGAATACAATCTCCTTCACGCCTTAATCAGGCGAGAAACCAATAAACACGCTGAAGACTCCTGGACCAAAGCCACTTCCCAGCTAGATTATAGAAATGGTAATCTCTTCTGGCAACAGTTCGATAGACTGACCAGAAGAAAAGTAAACCCAAAATCCCACCTAACCGACCTTCAGGGAAACATAATCTCTTCCGGCCAAGAAAAGGCCGATTTCTTTGGTCACCCCCTTCAATCCATTTTTCAATCCCCAGATGATCCCCAGTTCGATAACCGGTCCAAGGCACTCCTCGAGGGTCGGCTTGAAGAATTCCGCAACCTTAACCTTCCTGAAACCCAACTCGATAACGAGAGTCCTTTTTATGCCCCTATCACGCCCGATCAGGAACAAACATATTTCAAAAAAGGGAAAATTTAGCCCCTGATCATAACGGCCTAAATAAGTAAATCCTCCGGCACCTACTTGACCCAGCCCTCCGTACACTTTCCGACATTTATAACAAATGCTTAACCCTCTCTCACTTTCCGACGGACTGGAAATCGGCCTCCAATGTCATGATACCAAAACCCCACGCTGACCTAACCCCACCCCCGTCCTATAGATCCATTTCCCTCCTGTGTTGCCTCGCAAAATGCTTCGAGCAGATTCTAGCCAGGCGACCACCTAGAATTCAACGACCTTCTTCCCCACAGCCAATTCGGCTTCCGTCCCAACCGAACATGTCAAGATCGCCTGTTGTAGCTACTTACGGAGACGACCAGGGCATTCAATCACAAGCAATGCAATCTGGCTGTTTCTGGACATTAAGCAAGCATTCGACAGAGCCTCGCACGCCGTTCCCCTGCACAAAATCCGTAACCTCAATATACCTGACCCCTTCTCCAAACTCTTACTCTCGTACCTGACCAATCGGTCAGTTCGAGTCAAAGTAGGGAAAACTTTCTCCGATCCTTTCCAACCTACAGCAGGCGTACCGCAAGGCTCTGCCATAGCCCCGATCCTATACACTATCTTCGCATCCGACAATCCCGAAGTCATACAACCCGGAGTAGTCGTTGCGCAATTTGCGGATGACACCGCCTTCTGGGCGGTTAATCAAAACAGCGAAACGGCCTCCCGCCTCATATCGAAAACCCTGCGAAACTTCTCCAATTGGGCTAACCAGTAGAGGGTCTCCGTCAGTCTCACCAAAACCCAAACTATCCCCTTCCGCCATCTTAATTGCATTGAAGATAAGTTCCCAAAGCTAGCCTACAGGAATGTTTCCCTCGCCCTAAATCAAGAACTCCCACTCTAAGATGAAATCACCTACCTAGGAATTCTCTTTACTAGAACCCTCAATTGGCTCCCCGATGTTAAAAAAACACTCAATAGGATCAGAAATCGCGCAAACCTACTGGGCGCCCTCCGGGGTAAAATCGGAGGTTGCCACTCCAAGACACTTCTACACACTTATAAAACATAAATACGCCCAGTTATGGATTTCCAATCCCCAATATACACCAATACAAACCCCAATCAACTTCCCTCTATCGCCGCCTGTGAACGCCGAATCCTCAGACGCATACACAGGTTACCTCTCAAGTACCCTAGCGACCTCACAACACAACACACAGAATCCAAACAATACAAAAAGCTTTACACATAAAAGGGTCTTCGGCGACACTATACCTACCAAAGAGATCCTTACCACTCCCTATAACTACCGTTTTCCCAAATTCCCACAAAGAAAACCTAAATTAAAAGTCAAACATCCCCCCGCGATCTTTACACAACTCCTCGACGACCTACCCAAGGAGATAAAAGGTTCCCTGGACAACATCCATATGCCCTCCGCATCCCCCCGTCAATTCGATGACGACACAGCAAGAAACCGGACGACGAATCTAATAATCACACTAAGCATGCTACACCCCACTTAACAATATACACATTTAAGCCAATTAACGCACTATTAAATATTAAATAAATAAACCTTTTTTATTTTTTTTACACCAAAAATAAGCACATCTCGTGATTGTAAACTATACAATAACAACAAAACATCGCAACACCAACAAACATGGATTAACCAGGACTGTAGAGGAGACGGACTCCTGAAGAGTCCACGAATAAGATATATAAGCTATAAATAAGTAAATTCTAAACATAAGCATGAGCATACTAACAAAAAAAAAAAAAAGTGAGATTAATGACTTCCGAGTGAGCACTCATTCGGCGAGGTGGTGCTTATGAAGGCAAGAATAAAATAAATTTTTCATACCTAACTAAACAAGTTACAACAAAAGAACATAGCGTTATTACTCTTACGCGCCGGGTATCGTAGACTTCGCCGCTTCTAAGCTAGGACTGTCACTGCTTCGCATACAGCCAATATTGGGAAGCTGATTCCGTCCAGGAAGAAGTACTGCATCCCAGGAAGTCGCTACAGCCAGCCAAGAGCCGAAGCCATATAGAACCAGTAGAAACTACAGGGATTAACCCAGAAGAAGTATAATAGAGAAGACAGCAAGGACAACGCCAAGAACCACAAGATATTAACTAATTAATAATTAATTTCTTCATTAAATTTTTTTTACTAATATTTACAAAGCCCTCCATTCTATTGGAATTTCAACGCCCAAGACTATGCAGCGGGGTGTGAAGCTGCACCTCGGCGGAAGTGCACCCATTCTTAAACACACCACTTTCAGCCCCCTAATTCAAGTACCCTTACTATCCGCCATGGTGAAACACAGAAAACCGGTCCTCCGCACTACCGCGTCTCTTATTCCCTCCCCGCTCTCGATACTCGAAACGCCGCCACCTTTCCTATCCGTTGCGGCAGCCGCCACCTCCCCCTCAAAATAGAGATCTTTGCCTCATCCTATGTCCCACCCACAGCTGAACCTGATCACTGCACCTCCAAAACACCTACTTCCCTTCCCGCTACGGAATTTCAACCTAACCCTGCCGCCAGACCCACCACGATACCTTCACCTTCCCACAATCCCGTCGCCTGATATTGCATCCGAAATGTTCCCGCCCGCTTCCACATACAAAAATCCTTCTTTCAATCCTTACTCCCTCTCCGACTCCCCTGGTTGAACGTTAAGCTCAACCATAACCTTACCTGTCTTCTGGAAGCCATCGAGGCCCTGCCAGCTACGATGCAGCGAACTATGCAGCATCACTTCGGTGAGCCTTCATTGACGCTGATGCAGCTGTCTGGACCCCGAACGCCCGATCCCTCCACCAACCCCAACCCTAAACCCATGTCGTTTTCTTGCGTCATCCGTGGCGTAGACAAGGACATCCATCCCGAGGAAATCCGAGAATCCATCGATCGTCCCAAAGCCATAACAGCCATACGGACCATATCCAAAACCACCAACTCTCCCACTTCCTTCATCCGCCTGATAACCCCTTCCCGATCCACCCTCAAATACCTTCTTTCCAACGGTGTCTACCTTTTCGGTAGGCATTATCCCTGCGAGCAATCCTCAAGTATTCCTCCACTTACACGCAAGTGTGGCATATTTACGAGGAGTGTCCCACCCGTACCGTCCTTTGCCCCACCTGAGGTGAAAGCCAAAAAGCCTTCTCCTGTACGCACCTGAATCCACCAAAGTGTAACAACTGCGGTGGATTTCGCGCTTACAACCTAGATCCGACAGTTTTCGAGATATTTGCAAAGTTAGCTAAAAACTGACATTTTTATGCAGTAATTCAAGTAGGCGTATCTCAGTTATTTTTAAAGGTAAAAAAATAATCTTTGGTACAGAATTTATTCATACATTTGTATTTAATCTATTGTTAAAATTGGATTTCAATATACACGGTGATCACAAAAATTAAATCAATAACATGAATTTGAAAATGCTACACCTTCAATTTTCTAAATTGCACGCCCTATACTTTTTTAATGCATTGTCTTCGTCTATTAATCGGCTTTCATTTCTATTAAATATGTTCTATACCACCTATCTCTAATAGTTTCGGAGATACTTAAGTTTAGTCAATTTTTGTTGTTGATAACACTGAAGAAGAGTAACGTTAGTCGGTCAAAGCAAGCTATGAATACATAAGAAACTAAAAAACATATTAACTGAAATACAAACACTTAAAATTATAATAAATGTTCTAAATTTTTATTTATGGCCCAATTGCAAAAGTTTAATCTATTAAATCATCCTCGTCTAATTCTTGTGCAAGTTGGACATGGTATGGATGATATTTATATTTTCTTATAATTCTATTAACTAATTTTTTTAAACTCCAACTTCTAATTCCAGTTCTCGGCAAGAAACGTGAGGATTTTCAATCACGGATTGAAAAACTAAATGTTCATTACCTTCGTTAATTGCGGTTCTGTCTCGTTCTGAATTGTCTTCGTAATGAATACTGCCTGTTTGCTCGAAACGCTCTTTCAATCTTGCAAATGCTGAAACTTGCGGGTATCGTGCATTTGGAAATTTTTGCTTATAAATTCGATGAGCTAAAAGACAACTTTTATCGCTTTCACCAAGGACGTAAATCATATTAACAAACTCTTATTTCGAAAAATCCATTTTGTAATTTAGGAAGTAAGTATACAATACTACACAAATATTAGCACTTTATTATAAGTTTTGTTATGAACGAATAAGTTCAAAGGTATGTAATTAAAAATCATTATTATTTAGAATTTCCATCAGTTCTACATACATAAAGAAAAAATTTACATCGATTGGGGCTTAAACCTTGATGGCGCTGTTGGTTAGCGCGGTACTCTAGCAAAGTACAGGTCGTAGGTTCAAATCCTACTCGAGGTAAACTTTTTATTTATGTATTTAATAAAATTAATAATTATTTTTAATTAAATATTAGCACTGTTTGACAAGTTTGATTTCTTCATTTGTTTTCGTCCATCGTTTTACGCTCTTTTGATTAAATTGTTTAGTTTTACGATGAATCGTTTAAAAATATCTCTTAAAAATGGTGGTTTTTACAATATTTACTATAATTACAATTTATGTATTTCAGTTAATATTTTTTAGTTTCTTATGTATCCACAGCTTGGTTTGACCGACTAATGTTACTATTCATTAGTGTTATCAACGACAAAAATTTAACAAACTTAAATATCTCCGAAACTATTAGAGATAGGTATAGAACATATTTAATAAAAATAAAATCTCACTAATAGATGAAGACAAGGCGTTAAAAAATATAGGGTGTGCTAATTAACAAAAGGAAGATATAACATTTTCAAATTTACGTTGTTGAATTAATTTTTGTGAACACCCGTTTATTCAACGACTTCATGTTTGCCAGCAACAAAATGGTGGTCACATTAATCATTTATTATAATTTTAAGTGTTTGTATTTTAGTTAATGTATTTTTTAGTCTCTTATGTATTCATAGCTTGCTTTGATCGACTAATTTTACTTCTTCAGTGTAATCAACGAAAAAAATTGAAGAAACTTAAATATCTCCGAAACTATTAGAGATAGGTATAGAACATATTTAATAAAAATTAAATCCGACTAATAGACGAAGACAAGGTGTTAAAAAATATAGGGTGTGCTAATTAAAAAAAGGAAGATATAGCATTTTCAAATTTACCTTGTTGAATTAATTTTTGTGGTCACCCGTTTATTCAACGACTTCATGTATGCCAGCAATAAAATGGTGGTCACATTGATCATTTATTATAATTTTAAGTGTTTGTATTTTAGTTAATATGTTTTTTAGTTACTTATGTATTCATAGCTTACTTTGACTGACTAATTTTACTCTTCTTCAGTGTTATCAACGAAAAAAATTGAACAAACCTAAATATCTCCGAAACTATTAGAGATAGGTATAGAACATATTTAATAAAAATTAAATCCGAGTAATAGACGAAGACAAGGCGTTAAAAAGTATAGGGTGTGCTAATTAAAAAAAGAAAGATATAGCATTTTCAAATTTACGTTGTTGAATTAATTTTTGTGTACACCCGTTTATTCAACGACTTCATGTTTGCCAGCAACAAAATGGTGGTCACATTGATCATTTATTATAATTTTAAGTGTTTTTATTTTAGTTAATATGTTTTTTAGTTTCTTATGTATTCATAGCTTGCTTTGACCGACTAATTTTACTCTTCTTCAGTGTTATCAACGAAAAAAATTGAACAAACTTAAATATCTCCGAAACTATTAGAGATAGGTATAGAACATATTTAATAGAAATGAAAGCCGATTAATAGACGAAGACAAGGCATTAAAAAAATATAGTGTGCCATTTAAAAAAATTAAGATATAGCATTTTCAAATTCATGTTATTGATTTAATTTTTGTGATCACCATGTATATTGAAGTCCAATTTTGACAATACATTAAAGTAAGCTCATGTATGGATAAATTATGTACCAAAGATTATTTTTTTATCTTTAAAAATAACTGAGATACGCCTACTTGAATTACTATATAAAAATGTCAGTCTTTAGTTAACTTTGCAAGTACCTCAAAAACTGTAAGATTTAGCTTCTAAGTAATTCTTATAAACAAGATGTAAAATTATAAGTAGAATCGAAAAATAAAATAATATATTGGGTGTTCTATCTAAAAATCAAAAGTTCTATATTGTACCGCTTTTGTATTATACCCTGTAGAAACTAAACTATTTTTAGATTATGCAGCTTATAAAAATAGACAACTTTCGTATTTAAACTTATCTTCTAAGTTTAATGGGTAAAGAGCTATCGACCGAATACGCACTATTAGGACACCCTGTATATGTTAACATTTGGCAAATGTTTATTTTTTACATGGCCCACTACTTGTTTTGATATATTTCCACTTTAACTTCCTTAACGACGTTTCCGCGTGACAGTACCAGTAATATTGAAATTATAATTGATATCATTATTTATAGGATCAGAAAAGTAAATTTCAAAATTGTTAACATTTTTTCAGTAAAACCCGAATAATATATATTCAAAGGAAAATGCTAAAAATTTACAAATTTCCTCAGATATCTCGGGGTTGGATAAGATATCGACACGCGGTTTGCGCCATTCTTTTGCTAATTTGGCCTACTTTTGTAATCCACGATTAAAAATACATACTCCTGTTTCATATTTTTCAAAGAAAACTAGATTAAAAAAAATAAACAAACACCACCCTCTAGCGTGCATGTTACTTACTAGGTTGTGTCGTAATTAATACTCTTTCCATTAGTGGAAAAGAGAGAGCTGTTTTCAACAAGACTAAGTTTGCAAAGATCAACTAAGCAGAATCGGAGTTATGGGATTTTTTTCATAATAAGGTTCCCCTCCCTCTCACATCTCTTACTTGAAAAGATGGACTAAACCTTGTGAAATCAAATATACGCAGAATTTTTAGAAGAATGTAATGATCGTATTTTCTATGCCTCTTAATTGGGCGAAATTTGTAAAATTTTTATTGTTTAATTTTTAATTTTCAGTTACGCCCTGTTGTCCTATAATTCTATCAATTATTTCCAGGTTCTTCTCGAGGCCACTTGTTATAAAATTTATTTTTGGAAGCTGTACCATAAGCGGTTTCTGATATATGGCCGAGAGCCATTCTTATTGGGACACCCGGTACAGCAGACTCAAGTTGATATACGTCCTCCTTTCCTAACATGTACTATTAAGAGAGAGGCAGTAAACTGTCGCTTATTATAACGTTTTACATACAAAAATACGTGACCCACACTGTAATACCTACTATAAAGAGCATCAAAATAAATTAAGTAAGTGCTGATACTGGCAAATTTTAAATTTATTGATAATAAAAACAGTGGAATTTTGTGTGCAATTTAATATTAGATGCAAAGTTCCGCATATGTAAGCATGCTTTTTCAAATAAACTTAAAACATAAAAACAATACTTAACGTAAGCAAATGGAAGTTATTGTTCAGAGTAACTAACGATTTTTATTTGTTTCCCTTGAAATAATGAAATTAGGCGGATGTTGATAAATAACATTCTACTTTAGAGTAAATTTTATGTCATCGGTATTGATTAAAAAGGAATTGAAATGCAAAATCGTACCTCTTTTAGTTACATCAAGAATTATTTTTGTCTTGACCTGCAAAAATATGCATATGAATGTGAAACTGCGTTTCTCTTTAAAATTAACAAGAAGTGTCCTATTTCTCATACTAATAAAATTTAACTTTACAAAAGATTAGATTCTTTACCATTTTTACCCTTTTTGTGCAGACGGACCACTTCCAAAACGTATGCAATGTTTAATGTCGAATCTTATCAAGAGCTGAATTTAACTGTGAGATATGTACATTTTTAAATATTAATATTTATGCATTATATAGTACGCTCTAACCATTTCGTAAGCGACTAGACAATCTTTGTAAATATCCTGAAATTGCACAACTAGCAAGTAAACCTAGAAGCAAACATGTAATGAAGTTTGTCTTGAAATATTTATAACCTTAATTATAGGTTAATTAAACCTAATGCACCTTCCGCCTACTTCGTAATATAATTTTAATGTTCCTGCAGCGTTAAACTTAATATACCAGACGAAATTAAATTATTATTGCATGTTTTACAGTTAGGGATTACTCCGTCCTACCACTAATATTACATCAGAAATATTGGTGGTATAGAAAGTAGGATAATTACATTTGCAAGTTCTTGTTTTTCCAACGGCAGAAGACAATGTTTATTTGTTTGAGGTATCTACAACTCTGGTGTCATTATTTTATAGAATTTTTCAGTAAAAAGTAAGTGTTTTGTACTAAATGGTAGGTAACCAACAACCTTCATTTTTAAAAGCAAAGGAAAGCTAAAACAATGCGGCAAAATAAAGGTGTTTAAGGAAACAAGGCACGTTTATGCTACAGGCGAATCTTAGCAGGAGGACCCAACAATAAATGATGTTAAGATGTCGACGTGTGATGCTTTTACAAATACTTGAGTGCAAGAGCGCTTGACTATTTGAGAGGACTCTCAAATGTGAAACTAATAAATTGTACAAGCACAGTCGCTAGTAGTAAAATTAGATGCCGACAGTCATTTATATGAATTACCTACATTCGTTATGGATAGCTGCAATTTATACTGAACATGATTGTATACGCATTCTGAAAAGTCACCATTGATACTGTTCCAAATATATTTAAGAAACAGATTTATTTCATTTGTAAATCGTTGCTGAATAAATTTACCGCAATGGAAATATACGTAGTATTCTTGAATATTCAGCCGGCTACATATGTCATTGTCTGTAACTTTTTTATTAAAGTTCTTTGTCGTTGTAACAGTATTTATCCTTTTTTTGGTAGATTTACGAATTTGCAATCTGCCACGATTTATCCATCTACACGTAAAACATTATTGTTACAATTTACGTGCAACTAACTACAATAATCTGGGTATATATTAATTTTTTAACGAAATATGAACTGTTATAATTTATTATACGTATATCAATTTTACATTTTTGGTTATTAAAAGGAAATATGTAAAGAACCAGCGTCCTTTACGTATGCTTTTTAGGATGAATTATTCGCGGACCATCCTATATCTAAAATTTCAAAAGTTTACGCGATATTACACCACAAATAATTCCTTAATCACCGCTGACGTGTATTTCTAAAAACCAGTAAGTTTTTGCACGTCAGAACAATTGCAACCAATCGCATAACGGCATCCCCGGCACGGTAGCCGAGAAGCCGCCCACAGATGCACCTTTATAAACCCGCGACGCGCGTAAGAGGATGATGAATCGAAGTAGATTCAAGTCAACCCGATATCCAGCCGCCACCGTACAGATTGCTTCGTGTAAGCACCGACCTGCTAATCACAGCGGATGAATCGAAGTAGATTCAAGTCAAGCATTTATCCAGCCGCCACCGTACCGATTGCTTCGTGTAAGCACCGACCTGCTAATCACAGCGGATGAATCGAAGTAGATTCAAGTCAAGCCGATATCCAGTAGCCGTCCGCACCGATTGCTTCGGGTAAGCACCGACCCGTTAATCGCCGCCGAAGAGTCCATCGCGATCGTGTGATAACGCGCACCACCTCGCACCGGGCAACCTAAAGTTTAATCCTGTACTGCCATTGATAGACACATAAGTTGTAAAGTTATAAAATCTAACAATTTACAATCAAACACTACAGAACGTAAATAACGCCGGGCTGAGTCTCCAGGAGTTATAACCTTACACTAATGCCAAGAGTGCCACGCAGGGTGGATCCCGACGTCACTCGCAAACACACAGTACACTAACACCCAGAGTGCCATGCAGGAGTATCCCCCACGTCACTCGCAAACACTTGAGGGTGAAGGTTTGTTACAGGGCTGTAAAGACCTACGACCTTTCTCTTAGTCTATCCGGTTAAGACAGGCCATAGCCTACGTCTTCTGAGTATTACTGAGACCCCGCTCGAAACAAATACATACAATACATACAGACAAACACAATAACCATACACGGTGTCTTTAATTGCAGGAGAGTATACTCGAAACCTATTGCATAAATTTGTATTCAGAATAAACCAGCGCGAAACACCTAGTGTAAAAGCATTTGTACATAAGTTAGGAAAATCCGTCGGAGAGTAAAACATTAGATAATACGTAAATTATCCCATGTTTACCGGTATTAACTAATATAACTACGACCTGGTGTATATTACGATTTACCTTAGTAAATTCATTTAGTATAGCATTTTAATATCCAGTATTTCGTTCTCCTAATAAATTGTATATAATTAGATTTAGTATAGAAGTCCGTAATTAATCCAGTTAGATAAATAAATAACAAAATCAAACCGGTTATAATTAAATACAGTCCAGAGATCTTGCATTTGCATACGCGGATCTCGCGCGTGTATTACTTCCTGGGAGCGCGACATACCAGCTTCAACGCTCCAGAGTTACTGAAGAATATATAATTATGCCATGCGCATAAGCCGAGAACGATATTGATTTTCTCCGTCCGAGTTCGTTGCACTGGCGCCGTTGAACAAAACTGTATTAAAGCAACCGTACCAGCTTCTGTAAATACAGGACCGTAATATAAATATTACATATTAAGTAAGGAGTAAGTTAAGATAATCCATATATTTATATTTCCAGAAACGATTAAGTACCTAGAAAGCAACCCCCCAGGAGAGCGAGTAAGGAGCCGGAAAGAATAAATACATTTGTTAATTAATTATTTATTTATTGTAAAATTAGATAATATACGTTTTAAAACGCTTTAAGATATTTATTTAAGGTGACACTGTAAGCCCACAAATTAATACGAACCACACCCCGTTTATAATAATGTATAAACCCGACTGAGTAAGGCCGAGGCAAAATAAAACCGCGTTGGGTTACACACCCAGAAGGCGCGAAAATTACAAATAGTAAAATATTAAAGAGCGCAAACAGAGGTTAATACAAATATATATAGGGTGCCTCACTAAGTTTAGCCACAGGCCATAACTTGGTTATTGCAGAGCTTTGGGGTAAAACATCATAAAATTGTACATCAAAAATAGCACGAAATAATTTTCAAGTTGGTATGATAGCCGCTAGTGGGCGTAACAGGTACGCACACTAAATTTCAAAATCAAACTTTGTCGCGTGTCTGCAAGTTTCTTTATCGAATATTTGTCGACATCAGAAATATAGCATAGTTCAAGTAAATGTATGTGATAAAGCATACATTTCGGAAGCTTTCATATTGTAGCGTTTTTTTTCGTATGTAAAGATATTTGAATTTATCACGAATGGTAATCACATGCTGAATCCTCATTTTGAGAACAAAATAGTGTTTTTGGTTTGTTTATCAAGATTAAGTTGGAGTTTTAAATAAAGATTTGGCTTACACCGTAGCGTTGTTAGGAAGTGAAATCCCTTTTGCTATTTTAGTTGAGAGTTAATTATTTTTGTAAATAATAGTGCGTAGTTTTGTAGATATCGTTGAATATAGTTATTTACATGAAATTGCGTCAATGGAAAATTACATATCACATGAAAATTGTTACTTTGTATTCAAATATAGTGTAGAAAAGCATACATTACAGGTTTTAAAATGTTTCGGCTACAGGCCTGCGCAAATTTTTTGATAAATTTATTTTAATTAAACAAAGAGATTCGCTTTTAAATAACAGAGTTTAAGGTCCAGTGTCGAGAAGACATCATCAACGTTTGGGATATCGATTACCGGCAGTTTATTTTTTTATGATGCAATTTTCTAGTTCGGCTCATGAATTTCAACTCGTTTTTGGCGCAATTTAATATTTAAGCAATAAATGGATATGATTGGTTGAAGGAGATAAAATTCAATGTGGCGAAAAGTGAGAGATGTGTGTGTCAGTCCTAGTTCTGATGCTGTAAAATCAAGTCTAATTGACATAACGTTCGTGCAGCAAGGGTATTAGTAAAATTCGTGTTGATAGAACTTTCGTTAGGGGCAGTTTTTCCCACCAACCTTATTGAGGGATATTAAGAAGTTTTAAGCAACACGCGATTCAAATATCGTAAACTGCCGTTTGTCCAGAGGGGCATCGTCGAATATCCTAAGGGAAAGGTGTTAAGTGTTAGAAGAACCTAGTGCGTTACCTTAGTATCGGTAGTAAAAATAGCCTTTTGTGTGGAAAAAAGAATTAAACAACCCTATCTAAACAGAAAGTCGTTCAGGATCACAGCTCAATTACAACTAGAGGACGCGCTGTAAATAGAAAAGCTTCACGTAAAACCAACTTACCTTCAATTGACTGTAAATATTTAAATTAAAGTTTATTAAGCATCGTGTAATTATAAACGTGAGTGTACCATGTACCAACTGAAATATAAACCAAACACCATAATTGAATCTAAGCAAGTTGATCGATGTCCACCAGGTGGGTTATTACCGAAGCTTCTTGCGTTGAGACGTCGACGATCTCGGTATTGAGTCACCTACAGGGTCCATATCGTTTGCCGTATAAAGAAAAGGGGACAATCTAGAGAGGCTAATTGATGTATCGGCTTAATCAAGTTTTAAAGTAATATTTTCCGTACATTTATCTGTTGTGGTTGACAATCTTAATAAAGTACTGTGTTTATTTTATATGTAACTTTCGAACGGCTGAACACGCTTTTCTTGGTAGTTTACTTGACAGTTTATCATTGATTAACTTGTTTAAAGCGTATTCATCCTGCAAATAATATAAATTGTATGAGGTTTGTTTATTAATCGAATTGACCATTTGGCATTTAAATCTAAAATTACAGAAGCGTTGAAAAGCTGGGACGTTTTTTGAATTGTTTTTTGTTCTAAGGGTAAAATTTACGATAATTTAGAAATTGCCCAAAAATTTGACAACGGCTAGATCAGTGCAATTTAAGAGCACGTAGAGTAATTTAAGTATTGATGAGCTTTATGTGACACACCAGATTGTTTACTACACTTGTGTTTGGTTGATTACAATTTACATATCTAGGTTAATGAACTAGTTGTGGTTGCTTTGGTAATGTGTATACAGTTGTGATCCCCATTTCTTATTACGGCATTTTAATTACTTGCGTTTTAGTTGTTTGTTTTTTAAGATGAGATGAAATCTTTAACGTGAATATTTTGTTGAATAAAATAAACGTAACGTAACATTTAATTAAAGATGCGTTGTGCATGATTTTGAGATAGTTTCTTTTTGCAATAAGTTGACTTATATAATTTCAATCGGTGATAAATTGGATTAAATTCCTTTTGTTTTTTGACTTATAATTCTAATACATAATGTAAAGTACTGATAAAGTAAAGTGATAGAAGAACCATCGATTGAATTAGTGGAAGCACCATATGACATCACGGTTTTGTAAAAATATAAATTTTGTAGCCTTTCAGGTGTAACGCAACTTCTGCAAGTCCCAGAACCCACCTGTAATTACGATAACGGGTAAGACAGTAATTAGGCATTTCAACTCCGATTGTGATAATTTCAAATACTCTGGCGCTCTTTCCGGTTTATGTCAACCCCTATCGTGACATATCTACGACAAGCTTTCCTAAATTACGCAAAGTTAAGTCAAAAATACACCACCCCAACCACTGAGCAACGGCACCCTTCCTTTTCTATCTGTTGCCATTCTACCACCACTTTATACCGTAACAACTTTTCTGCTTAATGAGACACGTTAAAGTAGAACAAAGGTATTCGTTTTATATTTCTGGAAAGCTTTGGAATATTCTTTGTCTAAAACTCATTAAGCCTTGTTGAACGGCTTTCTCTCTTCCATCAATTACGTTGTAAACAATATACTTCTCTTAGTGGTCGTCAAAGTTTTTAAATGGAAGGGTAGTATATATTTGTCGTTGACAAAAAGATGACTAATACTAAATAATCTAGTGTAACCTGCAAATCCCTGTTTTTTTAACTACAGATATTTACAATAGACTCTCAATAAAAGAGTACCTTGCAAACAGTTAACGATTTATTCAAAAGTAACGTAAATTAAAACAATAGTAGTAAACTAGAAGACAATAACAGCAAACGCTAATCGACAGAAACGACAAAAACAATTTTAGAAATAGTTATTAATATAATAACGCTGACTACATTTATTTACTAGTGACGGAAGGTTGAACTAATATCACAATTTCTGAGTTGCTTAAAACATAGATATCAAGTATTGTATATTTCCAAAAGCTTTAAAACAGATGAGTAGAATGGGGTTGCGTGCTATGATTGGATTCCTACTTTCAGATTCTGATTTCTGGTTTATACTTAGATTCCGCCCAGCCTCCAGGCTCAGTGCTCTGATTGGAGAGTTAACTTAAAGCTGGTTAAAGGATTGGGGGTAACGCATGTGTGTTCCTCAATCTCCGCCAAACCCCTATACTCTGTGCTTTAATTGGAGGGTTGGTTCAGGCCTGGTTGGAAACACAAGGCTTTGCATTTTGGTTGATTGTCTCTGTCTTTATGTGGCGCCATCTAGTGGCGAATTTATAAAACTAATTGGAGTGTGTCCTGTAATAGATCCAGATCGTGACTCCATATAGGGCTATATTTTAAAAGTAGAGGCTGATCACTGGAATTATTATAGAGGAAAAACTTCAGATTTGGCTATCAACATCTTGTGGTATAATTGAAAGTTGACATACAGTTTGCAGCGCCCTCTTGTGGCATAATTAGAAGTTTTTGAGAATGCTGTATTCAGCAAGATCGTTTGGTTAGTTTGAATTTCTATTCAATTCCTACAGCTCGTTTTCGCTTCGAACAGCTGAAAGCCAACCAGCAATGGCAATGTCCAAACACTCCAAAAAAAACAAGAAGGAAAACATACTGAAACCTGTAATAAAAGTGCAGATGTCCAAATCAGAACATTAAATAAACTATTTAACATGCAAACATGTGCACCATCACCTAACAGCAAGCATGAAAACACTTGGGCGCAGCACCCGAAACGAAGGAAGTGACAAACAGGGAAACACGCTATATTACCTTTATAAAATATAACCCACGGTCTACTATTTCCAAACATAGAATTAAAAGAAACTTACTAATTTGTACCGGGTTTCCTTAACTAACTACATACAGGATACTCTTAATTACGATACATTAAGAACTGTTCTAATTACATTTAGTAATTAGCGGAAATTGCATTAAAGACAGATATGCTGGTATTTGCGAGTTCTTAAATGAATACTTTCGTATTATATTCAGGATGCGGGCACGCTTAAGCGGTGGCCGCTTAGCAGCTCCTTGCGCTTCTGGGTTCAACAGCGTAAAGAGTAGCTACCGGGGTGGCAATAAGTCAGGGCTGCTTTTAATAATGACACTTATAAGGTGTTTAAACCTCCTGGAACGATTTAGCTAACGGATTTTCAGGTTCAGTAGACTTGCATCAGGGTTTCTCCCTCGAGTCTGGGTTATCGTGAGAGCGATCAGGACGGAGGCTGGATCAGCACTTCGTTAGAGAAGTATATTGAACGTCTCGCCGTTGACGAGCGGATATTAAAGCTGGTTACGGGACTTCTATTAAGAAGTGTTGTTAGAAAAACTAACTTTAAGCGGTTTAATACCTCTTAGCGCGATTAAAGTGTAATACTCACTGTTACGTAGTTAGTTCGTAATTTGCGAAACTGAGTGACCGAAGTATGGTCTAATTGCAGGCGGCTTGTTGCTTTCAACTTGTCGGTTTCCTGCACTTCGGTCTTAATTGTTTTGCCTAGGGTAGGGGTGATTGTGTGAGTCGGTGTGCAGTGTGTAGGTGGAATATCAGTTAACACCCCTGGGGATTGCTACAATTGAGATGATAGCCTTTCTATCCTATGGAGTAAGTAAAAGACTACATCAGTTAGTAGCCCGACGTGAATCCATTCACTGGTGAACATGTGTTGTATAGTTAACTTACATTCAGGTGACAGCAGGTTGAGGCAGTAATAAACCCTGGTATATACGGTAAGTTCAGGCTGGCGGTGTCTACTTTTTTCAACTGAATGCAGGTGAACTGAACGGAACGGAGCAGAAAGATCGGCTGAAGCGGATAAGATAACGGTCTGGGCTCTCCAAAGAGACCCAGGGGAATGAGTGGGGTTGACCCAACGGAATGAGAGCGTCTGTAGCGCGTCTTGCGGTTTTATTTAGAATCCGCGGAAGGCAGAGACGATTTCTGGATGGAATTCTAATGCGGTGATTGGTGGATAGACTGGCGAGGACTCTGACGTAACAAAACTCTTAATGTTTTTGAAATTAACGTCAGAAGGAATATAACTTCATTGATTTATGTAGATTTTAATTAAACAGGATAATAAGCAAATAGTTAATTTGAAAAAAATGTGGTAAAAGCGACGGCTCTTTACAATGCAAAGCAAGGGGGGGTATGTGATCTTAATATTTTTGTATGAATCGCTCCATTTTCTCTGGGGTTATAAAATAAGTATGAATTATTATGTATGAAATCTTGAAGTTGCAACTTGAATCTTGCTTCTGCATTTTAGAACATGTACACCTGTGATACGCAAAGGTTTTATTGAGATGAACCAATGCCTGATTTTGATTAGTGTTTACCACTATTTAGCGTACTGAACAAAGACAACAAAATGTAATGCTGCAATGCAAAAGTACAGCAATTGGCAACGCACCGAACGAACACCGGTGGAAATTCAAAAGTGACAACAAATAATGAAATGCCATTTCAAATTTCAAACCTTTCCCTCCACTACAATTGCTGAAATCTTTCACTAGTTTTAAAAACATTGCGTTTTATTGCGTGTTTGTTGGCCAGTTTATTTTGTTTATTTATTTATAGGTTTCACAGTGTTTGTACAATTACATATTTACAATAATGTCTTTATTCGCCTCGTTTTGTGTTTATTCAAATTCATTTTTTCAACATTCTTTGAAAGCTGTAAATTTCCAGGCCTCATTCTAATCCTTTTATCTTTAGCAGTAATTCGTTTACCTTTATAGCAACTGATTTAAACGTAGCTTCTTGCATCTTTAATGTAAATCCTTTAAACTACCACGATTTTATACCCGCTTCATGTGAGCGTTAGAGCGTTTGCTTGACCACTAAATTTGGAGTAATGCAATATATAATACTCAATAATGGTCTAATTGTTATAACTTATAAACATTAACTTCAATTTGAATTGAAAATAAACAAAATATGTGTACCCCTACCACGGGCACCTTAATATTGGGACTCCGATTTTCTGAGCTCCAAGGGCCGGGTCACCCTTTTGCTTATCCTTAATTTATTCTGATCCTGTTCTTTCCCTCGCCCTCATTGTCTTCCTGTCGGATTGAAAGTGCAAAATAAAAAAAAAGCTAAATGGGGTAATCTACTGGATTTCTTAGCAATCTTTCCATGAGTATTGGATTAAGTCGTGCTTATAATCGGACAGTGCTCATTCAGTATCTGGAGTCATCCTCATGGACATGGAGTTATACATTCCCAAAAAACTAAATTCTGTAAGTCATTGTTTCAGCATCTTTCCCAACCTTGGTTCAATAAAGCTTTGGCTGTTAAATGGAAATATAATAAAACAGTCGAGGTCATGCGCAATACGTTGATGCTAGAGATACCTCCAAAAGGGTTATTGTCAAAGTTGAAAAGTTGTTTGAACACAAGCAAATACAATGAATTAGCTACATCTCCTTTGTGCAGCCGTAAATGTTGTCTTTAGCTAAAGCCATCAGTAAAAGCTTTGATACATCGTCATACCCCCCCCCCCCCACTATGACATCCTTTGACGGATTTGTAGTTACTGAATCTGTAGAAAAAGCCAATCCTTTTGTGGCCTTATTTGAATCAAACTAGGTAGTCTCTCTAAGTAAGTGGTCAGAGTTGGTTGAAGCTAACCAAAGGGTGTGATTCGTTGCCGAAGCACGAATGACAAAGTGTGAGAAAATGTGGATACCGTAGCACAAGTGACCAAGTAATAGTCAGGCTGCCCTATATGGGGATGACCGTACTCTATTACTGTTATGGGTCTTCTATTGCTAATAAAGCAGCTTCTCGTAAAATAGGCTTCTTGTAGATCTAAGTAGTACCTTACCTACTGACAACTCTTTCTGCTGTATAAGGTCCAAATACGACCTGATCTAGAATATAATTCTCACTTCTGGGCTGGTGCTCTCCAATATGCTCTCGATATTGTTGATCGCATTCAAAAAAGAGTGATTAGGCTTATGAATGACCCGTTCTTAACTTCTTTATATTATTGGTATACACTAGCTACTGCGTTGTTGAATTACATTCGTTGATACCATCTGGGGCCACGTTTGCTAGGAATCCTCGTTTCACTAATTCACATCACTAATATGCAGCAGCAATCGATATTGTTCTACACGGCTTCTGAACTCTGGAATGATCCTAGTTGGTTTTCCTCTCACTGATGATATAACAAAATTTGGGGTAGCCATTCATAGACATCTCTTGACAATTTAAATAATACATTCTGATGATCTTTCTCAGTTTCTTACAAGGCCTTCGTACCTTGCATGCTTGCATTGAAGCTTGTTTTACATATATGTAAAAAAATCAAATTATCCTCTAAATTATTAATATAAGTTAAAAAAAATTCCCATTTGCTTGATCTTGAACTTGTTTTTAATTTCTAACATTCATTATTTCCTTATTTACAAATTCGAGTAATGAATCATTTCGCAATTGTATTTTTCAGATTATATTGGTTACTGCCAGTTATCAGCATTGCCAACTTAATTTCAACAGGTATGAAATTTTAAGAAGTACAAAAATTTTGTGTATTCATTTTAATAACAATTGTTGACGCAGGCACAAAATATCTTGTACATCACTCTGCCATGAAATGGTTTACGAGTATTCGCAAACACTAATTTTCTAGTCTTGTAATACAAACAACTATACATTAGTCGCATTTTTATGTTAAGTGTAAAAATTTTAATAGAATTTAATTTTTTTGTGATTTACATTTCTTCTTGTTAGTGCCGTGGATTGTCTTTATAGCAAACTTTTTTCAAAAGAAAAATAAATGACTTCAGTTTGATTAACTGAACTATAAACTATTCTTTTGTACTTCTATTCGAATATTAAATTAGAAAACAATAACAGGAAACGCTAATCGGCTCAAATGACAAAAACGAATTTTCAAAGTAGTTACTAATGGTACAAGGTTTCAAGATGCTGTACATTTTTTTACAGACACGCTATTCTAATCTATGACGAGTGTCTATTTACTAGCGTCGGGAGTTTTCACTTATATAATTACCATCGCTGGTCAGCAAGTAATCCACATTGAATGCTCCAAGTTGGTCATCAGAATCGTGGTGGGTATAAACGCTATGGATGAACGTATTACCTATTTAAACGAACGTACACTAAGTATTCATTTTTTAGAAATATATTCAGTATTTTTGCCACGGTTTCTTAAATTTCTGTCGACCTTGGGTTAGAATTACTGTATTATTTTTAAAACTAACAAGTACTGGCAAAGGGCAACAACTTGTTTTTGAGAAGACTTTATAAACTCATAAAAATGATTTTTTTAATATGCAGATTATGTATATCATCGAAAAAGACATCAACTGTAAATATATACAACACATTTTCTTAATTTATAATAATCATATACTGACTTTGACTAAGTTCGAAATTTTGTCACAGGTTTCACAAAATTAAGAATAAAATTTTTCAGCCAACTAATTGTTCACAACTGTTGATTTATAACTTAATGTTTGGTCAAAAACTTAAAAAAGAATAAAGTTAATATAAAATCATTAGTTATAATCAAATTTTAAAAATAATAATCTCTGTGTCAAAAATAAGGTAGTAGGACACAGTGTAACTTTTACCGGGTGTCGTATGAATAATTCACCCACTTATGATTAAATACTTCTAGCCCAGAGCTATAATTAGCTAGAAGATTTTATGCCACTTTGCTCTTCGGTAGATTAATAGGTCCAGGTTCCATAACATTTGATTTGCTTATTAACAAAAATAGAATTGCTTAGATATTTTCGCTTTACAAAAAAAAGGTGCTGCTTCAAACCTGGAAATAAATAATGTGATCTTGGACGCCAATTTGTTTTTAAGGAACAAATAAACCTTAAAAATAGGAAAGTCACAAAAACTCATGAAAATAACAAGCAAAAAATAATGACAACATTGAGTTTTATTACGATACCTAATTTGATTATAAGGGTGATCTCTTAAAAACTAATCTTAGTCACTCTTAATTAACTGCCTTAAAGTATAATGTAAATTAATTAACAATATGAAATACTTGATGTAATTTCTTTTACATTTTGGGCGTTACTGGAACTTCAGCAGATAAGGAAATGCTGTCGATTCATCATTTTAAACTTATTGCGCAACTTTAATGGAAGTTGAACTAAACATCAGATTGATATGCTGGTAATTCCAAATATATAGAAATTTCTTTATAAACCTCCAAATGAATTGATTTTGTTTGGTTCAAAGTAAAATTTGTTACTTCGCAGTAACAAAGCTATTGTATCATCTTGCAAAGTTAACGTTAAAATAAAAATAAACCCAAAGTAGAATAAGTGGTAAGAGTATAACTAAAGTTGAGTTGCCTGAAATGTAAATCTGTCAAATTTCAGTATAATAATTTTAATAACTCACCATTAATAAATGTGGCACTTAATAAAAAATTTAAACAAAGCGAAAATGGCTTCTGCTTAAACACGTAGTTCAAGCAATGAATAAAGGGCGCTCAAAGTAATCCTGCGCAATGACCAAAAATGAATATGAACGTAAATTTAAACATACATAAAAAGGTTTGTTACACCCCCCCCCCTCCTAAAATTTGAACTCGGAGATCACCAAAGCGGAGATTCCAAACACTAAGCTAATAAAAATCTTTTATCAAAATCTGATGAAATATAAAAAAATTTATGCTAATTAAAATCCAAGCAAAAATGTAAATGGTATTATCTAAATTCTAAATAAATGACCAAATGGAACAAAATCCTACCCTAAATGTACGAAGTACGGTAAACGCGATGATGTCGGTCAGGAAAGGCCCCTCGCAAGACCATCAGAAGCTAATGACGCGCTACCGCCCGCGCACGCCGCTAGTTGAACTGTAGGGTCCAAAAACTTAAATAATGTAACGCAAAACTTTAAGCTGGTGGGGTTTGTGAAGCCAACCACCATCAGAGGAACAAAATGAAAAAGCATGTAGCAAAAATTGAAGCTAAAGTAAAAGAGAACAGAAAGCAACCATGAACTGAAGGGTCAGAGGGCGGGGATGCGGGAACAGTTTTCCTGTGCAACGATAAAAATCACGGCAAAATTCCATCCAAAATCGAATAAAAGTGGAAGAGAAAGATATGGTGACTTTACGTCTACTTGGGTTTCAAGACAAAGTCGTGATGATTGTTCGTATTTACATACAGAAATAAAAATAATTTTTTTTTCGAAATAACTGCCAAATAATTAGAAATGTCGGTAACAAGACAACTAGAGGGACGTTTATTAATTATTACTTAATGGATTTGCTAGAATCTTTAATAAAACAGACATGGGCAGTTATTGAATCAGTAATGTTACTTTTTAATTTTAATATTACGCCTTTTATTCGGCATGGTTATCGTTGTTTACACCTTCTTGGCTGTAGGTTTCTAAGTCATCCCAGTATAAAATTTGAAATTTTACATTTAAAAAGTACGATTCTTAAACGTATTGTACCGGTTTTTCGGAAACTGGTGTAAGTTTTTAAGTATTTTGATGTTTTTGGCGTTTTTTTAGCGTTTTGGGGTTTTTTGTCATTGTTCGATAAATTTTGAAGATTGACATTGGCATCGAACGTATTATTTTAACCTTATGGTGTTATGTAGGCTAAATTGACTGATCTACGAGATTTCTTTTGCAAACTTCCCATGGCAAAAACATTGTTTTAAGTCATCTTCGAACATTGCTCTTTCAGTATCTGAAGCCATACTCATGGGCACGAAGTTATACATTCCCAAAGAACAATATCGTGCAGGTCATTCTCATTCCCACCATTGGATCTCAACAAGGCCTAGACGGTATCCTAGCTATCGTCTTAAATAAATTTTCACCGAACTAGTACAGTTCTATTCGATCTCTATGTCTTCTTGAGAATTTCTTTCATAGTGTAAGTCAGCAAACACAATTCCAAAACAGGCAATAACACCGATCCCTCCAACTACCGACAGATTGCCAATACTCCCGTTTTGTCTAAAGTCGTGGAAAAAGTCACTGCTCTCTTTCTTTGAAAATAACAAACCCCTTAGTGACCACCAATATGGTTTTAGGCAGTCGTTTAACAGGTAATATTGCATATGTGATCCAGGTTTGGAACAATACATTAGAATAATTTGTACCTCAAAGGCATTTAACGCATCAGCGTTTACTTTCCGAACACACCTCGTTTGGGATGATACGCCCGTCAACTGGGTTTCCAGTTTAGATGATAAAAGACGAATACGTGTCGTAGTTGATCAAGAGAGGCGTGCCACAGGGATCAGTTATACATTTTCAATCAACAAAAATGTTGAACGTGTGGAGAAGTCATACTCTGATTAAATTTGATGCTAATAAAGCTCAGTGTTGCCTTGTGTCCGCCAAAAGAGGTCGATCATCTCCTGTCGTAAGAATGAATGACTCAGTTCTTAAGTTTTAGGTTCTATTGCTATGTTGAGAATGACTGTATCTTCAAATATAGGGTGAGTGGATAATCCCCTGTCAGCGACCAAAGCAACTGCTCGTAAAATATGTACAGATTTAACTAGTACTTTACCTCTCGGTAACTCTCTCTGTTGTATACGGCTCCTCATCTAGAGTATAATTCTCACTACTGGGTCGGTGCTCCCCTAATACGCTCTCGGTGTCGTATTAAAATAAGAGCGATTAGGCTTATAAGTGACCCGTCCTTAACTTCTGATATACAGTCCTTTGAGTATGGTTTCGGTTGTTTCTTTTTATTATCGGTATTACAATGGCTATTGCGCCACTGAATTACTTTCTTTGATGCCATTTCGGGCCACCATTGCTAGGAATACTCGGTTCGTATCTTCAACATGCAGTACAAATATCCACTTGTACCAAACGAGCGCAAGTTGAAAGTGGTACGTCACCTTAATGTTCGTTTGAATACATTTTATTACTCCGGGGATTTTTCAAAATGTAGATCTACTTACAGTTAATGTAGTGATTAATTTTTATAAAAATAAAAAGCGTATCATTTATCGTTCAGTGACATGTTAAGCCCTCTTTAATATGCATGCATGGGTGGGTGTTAAGACGCACTGGGTTCAAAAACAAATATTTAGACATTAACACATTGCACGTTTTAATTGATCATGTTTGTTTATTAATAATGATATTGAATACACAGTGTTGAAAGAAACCTCTAGAAATTGATGAAATATTTTCGGAAATTATAAATTAATGTACGCATATATTATTTGTTTTTGTAATTGCATTTACATTTAACGTTAAACTAATGAACGCACTCAAGTTGAAAGAAACCATAACATTTTTCGCATATATTGCAGCGCTCGCTTTGCTGCCTTCGCCCGCGCCATAAAAATATGCTCAAATGTTAGGCTAGGTTATCACTTTAGATACGTTAATTTTATTGTAATTGCATATACTGATAATAAAGATAGGTACGATTGCAGTCGTAACACCTATTTTTATCACGCGATTAATGTACACGAATCCTTTTGTAACTTACACAATTTTATTTACCGTTCATATAAACAGAACATAATCTATGAAATTTTCTATTTTACGCAGAATCGACCATAAATAACGTTTAAAAAATAAAATGGTTTATTTATCATAGTAAAATCACCACTAATAGCTAATAAACCAAATCATTAAAAGTTTATTTTAAAGTTGTCACTACTACTACTACTACCGCAGAAATAAATTTATCAGTAACATCTATGAAATATAGTTTTGCGAATTCAGCCAATTAGCTACTTCTCAAATTGATTTAGATTTAAAAATAGTTATTTTCGCAACATTGTCGTTATTTAATGAAAATAGCCGGCCTTTATTGAAGATTCCAAACGGTTTGACTAAAAAGTGTACAAATTTAACGTTTAAATACATATAAAACTTTTTATGTACATTCCAACGACTGGAAACGATTGGACAAAATGCATTTTATGCACACAAAAAGGTTGCAACGAGTAGAAATATCAGAACATTTGAGTATTTCACAATTGCTAAATTGCGTTTAGAATAGTACAAATAGTTATATGATAGTACGTACTCTGTACGTTTAGGCGTTCGTGCTTACGAAGTAATTGAATAGAAATGGTAATGAATTGCATACACTTAAGCATAATATCGTTTTTTGAAGGTATTCCATATGATGCGGAAAGTTTGATAATGGTAAAGTTAAAGTGCACTGTTAATTGCTTTTATGTCGAGTTAATACGGCCCTAATACTCACAGAAAATGCACACATTGGTGCGATCTGCAATGAGTAAGTTGAAATGTTGAATATTCATTGTGAAGTAACTAGGTAATTGTAACCAGCAAAATAATTATGTGATTAGGTTTCCCTATTTTTCAATATTTCGAATAGTTTGAAATGGTAGAAATCCACAAAAAATATTATATTTTTTCGAAACATGCCTAATCGAAAGTTAAAAAATGTCTTATTGACAATAAATATAATGAACTTAGCGAAAATACAATTTATTAAGGACAATGCAGTTTCAATTAAAAAAAAAGGTGTTGTACAAAATATAATGTATGGGTTATGGGTGTATAATTTGTATCTACATCGGAATATGTAATAATAGTAATACTGTATAATTTAAAGAAAATATACTTAATTGATTAAATCTGTGTTTAAGAACCTTGAAAGGAAGTGGTTCTCTGTTCAGGTAACAAATGGAATGAGACTAACGGTAGAACGACAGAAGTTTGTATGAACGCGATGTAAACCTTAAAGTTAGGAATAGTAGCTTCAGGCTTTCAATTATAACCTTATGTAACGGACAAGATATATTGTGTATGTAGTTAATGAAATAATTTTGGGATTCTGTGTTCAATAACTTCCCGAATACTGACTTTAGACTTTTTCATGTTTGTAGTCTAAGCGATCTTTTATATATGGTTATTGTTCGTAAGACAATTTTAATTAGTATGAGATTATCTGGTTTAAATGAGAAGGCATTTATAGATTTTGTTGTTCAATAATACTTAATAATGTCTCCATCAGCAGAGTACTTCTCTATTTTAAGAGAATTTTTGTCTTTCACTGCTACATTAATACCAACGTTCACTGTTGTGTAGTTCAGGAAACATTTCATGTGACATCTGAGATAATACGAATGGAACTAGAATAAATTTATTATGTTTAAATTTTCCTTTAAAGAGGTATTTACTAATGAAATAAAAGGAGGACTTATGAGAAGTGAAATAATCTGAATTATATTTTTTACCTCACAATATGAAAATATTGGGAGGTATTGTAATCGGTCGGCGAAATTTCCAGTTCAGCACTTTAGTTTTTGTCAATTATCGCTAAATAAAAAATAGATAGAAAGCAGATCCCAGCGCTCTATTAAAGAAGATTAAATTTCATTTAAAATGAGCCAACATACCTAACAATTGCTGTAGCGTGAGTTGGAAAATAATAAGATCAAATATTAAAGTTTGAAAATGTATGTCTGACTATGTGTTCCAGCGCGAAAGCGTCCACAAAGGTATACCGATCGTCAAGAAATTTGGTACCCAGATTCGGATCTATGAGTAGACGGAATTATGAACTTTTGAGCGAAATCTGTCAAAATGGCGGAATTCCAGATTTCGACTATTATAGAGTGTATAAACACGAGAGGCTATTCGTAGAAAAACCGGCACGTCTTTACGTAAACAACTAAGAGAACCATCCTAGAATTGAATATCTACTAAGTGTTTTATTTGTTCGTGCACTCCTCCGGTAGTGCAATTGCAGCGTGTTTGGTGGATGTCGGGTTCAAGACACAATAATGCTCGAGGTTCTTTTAATCTTATCTTATTAGACATGTTAAGGCATTTGAAACGCCTTTTTAAAGAAAATTTAGTCGTTTGGTAAAAAATGCACGTTTTTTTCATTTTTGCACGTTTTAAGCCATTTCTGACTATTTGAGATGTTTTGGGAAAGAAACTTTTTCGAAAAGCTTTCTTTGCATTTTTAACCGCTTTAAGCCATTTTTGGCCATTTGAGATGATTTTTGGGAATATTAAATTTTTGGCCCTTTGGTGAGTGAGTGAGTGAGTGTGTGTGTGTGTGTGTGGTGTGAGTGTGTGAGTGTGTGGGTGTGTGAGTGTGTGAGTGTGTGAGTGTGTGAGTGTGTGAGTGTGTGAGTGTGTGAGTGTGTGACTGTGCGAGTGTCGAGTGTGAGAGTGTGAGAGCGTGCGAGTGTGCGAGTGTGTGTGTGCGATTGTGCGAGTGTGCGAGGGTGTGTGTGTGTCTGTGTGTCTGTGTGTCTGTGTGTGTGAGTGTGTCTGTGTGTGTGTGTGTGTGTGAGTGTGTCAGTGTGTCTGTGTTCCGGTGTGCCTGTGTGTCTATGTGCCTGTGTGTCAGTGTGTCTGTGTGTCAGTGTGTCTGTGTGCGTGTGTGTGTGTGTGTCTGTGTGTCTGTGTATGCGCGCGTGTACGCGTAAGGCCGTATGCGCGTGTGAGTGTTTGCGAGTGTGCGTGAGTGCGTGTGCGCGTGTGTGAGTGTGTGCGTCTGTACGTTTGTGCGTGTGTACATGTGAGCATGTGTGCGTGTGTGTGTGTGTGCGTGTGTGGGTGTGTGAGTGTGTGCGTGTATTTGAGATGTTTTGGGAAAGAAACTTTTTCGAAAAGCTTTCTTTGCATTTTTAACCGCTTTAAGCCATTTTTGGCCATTTGAGATGACTTTTGGGAATATTAAATTTTTGGCCCTTTGGTGAGTGAGTGAGTGAGTGGTGTGTGTGTGTGTGTGTGTGTGTGTGTGTGTGTGTGTGAGTGTGTGAGTGTGTGGAGTGTGTGAGTGTG